>JARBWK010000006.1:54329963-54377514 GCA_030556195.1 Anolis apletophallus | reverse complement strand
CAAAATATGATTCGGCTTTTAACATTAGAAGCAAAGATTAGCTAGGTACAGTCTGTACTGGCTTAGAGATATGGATGTAAAACACAGTGCAAAGAGTATTCTGTCTTAATGCTAGAAGGGATAGATCTGCGCATGAGCAAGAAAGATTCCATTGTTTTCATTGCGGGCAAGAAGCCAATGGCAAGATTGTTGCAAGTTCAGGAACACCCAGGGCCTGAATAGACAGAAGCAGCTGTGGAAAAAGGATGCTTCTTAATGCAAATGGTATTGACAAATGAGAATGCTTTTATGATGATACTGTCAGAACTGAAAGGCCTGGGGTCCCACGGGACTGGAGGGTCAATTGGTCTAAATAGGTGTTCCAGACGTGTGTAGGGAAACTCCATGTGATGAGTTTCCTACAAGAAAGAGAAATTCTGGAATAAAGCAGGTTTGGTACTTTTCCGAGCATAAAAAGTACAGTCAGAGAGTGATGCTACTTGCGTGTCAACTCTGAAAAAGAGGGTTTTGGTGCCAGAAATCAGACAGGCACTTGCAGTGAAAGACTAACACCATGATTAAATGCATTTTAATACACCCTGTGCCCAATTTAAACTACTGTAGGCTAGATGGGTGGAAACAGTGCAGTTTGAGCTATGAAAGTTAATGGGAATTTTAATGTGAATGGAAACAGCAGTGCGCATGGCAAGAGTCCGTCCTTCTCCGCTGCTGGCAGGGAGCCCGGAAATATTGTTTCAATTTAGGAACAGAGAGACTCAGCATTGATAGCTTGCACTGTGAGAAAGAAATAACTAATAGATGGCTATTGTTCTCGTTCTTAGGTATGACAGAGAGATGATGCTAATAATTTATGCAGTGTCTATTGGATTAATGAAATGTCATGTAACAACAGTAATCACCAGCCAATTATGCTTGTTTTATCCATGAAGAAGGGGTGGGCTTGACTGAAATGACTCCATTACGGGTATAAATGTCTTTGTATGAGATGTGACGGGGTTCCTTTGCCCCTGATTTGCAGCTGTGTTCTGCAGCAAAGGCCCACCAGCTGGTGCCAGAATAAACCTTTTGATTTTCACCTATTTCACAGTTGTCGTGAATTTCCTCATCCTTGAACCCGCACGAATAAGCAGCTTGGTAAAGTTAATTTGGTACTTGGAGTTCCATAGCTCCCAGTTTTACCTGCTTCAACAGCGACACTCATCCAATTACCAATAAAGACAAAACTTGGCAAAGAGTGCCCCCATGGCCAACTCAACATTCTGGTGCAGTTTGTGGGAGGACGGATTATGGATGATGGGACTTGCAGTACCTTTACTCACTTCCTGAGACCGCTGCGACTCTCATCCAGTGACTGATCAAGACCAAACTTGGCACATAGAGCCCCCATGACCCACTTTACACCCTGGTGCAGTTTTCAGGAGGATGGACCACAGATGATGGGACTTGAAGTACCTCCACTCACTTCCTGAGATTGCTGCGACCCTCATTCAATGACTGTTCAAGACCACATTTGCCACACAGAACCCCCTACATCCTGGTGCAATTTGGAGGAGGATGGACCATGGATTATGGTCCATGGTCCATAATCCTTCACTCACTTCCTGAAACCACTGCAAGCCAAATAAACAACTGATACGGACCAACCTTGGCACACAATGCCTTCCTCAAATAACCGGGCACCGCCGGGTCCTCAGCTGACGTTTGGAGGGGACAGAACATGGATGATGTGTCTTGCAGTACCTTCCCTCACTTTCCAAGCCTGCTACAAACCTAATCCTATGATTGATCAACACCAAACTTGCCACACAGAGCCCTCATGACCCACTCTACATCCTGGTGCAGTTTGGAGGAGGGTGGACCATGGATGATGGGACTTTAAGTACCTCTACTCACTTCCCAAGTCTGCTGCGACCCTCATCCAATTACTGATTGAGACCAAACTTGGCACACAGAACCCCCATGACTGCCTTTTTTTAAAAAAAAAGTCTTTATTCAAAGTTTTCCAAAGATAGAAAGAAAAAGAAAAGGTGACATAAAATACATATCGAATCACAGGGGGTGGGGGTTATGGAGGGGGGGGAAGGGGTTAACACAATCGGAATGATAGGGGGGAGGGAAACATGAAGGGGGTTACATGGGGGGTGCTCTAGACCAAACATTGGGGAGGGGAGGGGAGAGAGTTTGTCTGGTATAATATATGACTGCCTTCACGTCCTGGTGAGGTTCGGGGGACGACTGACAATGGATGATGGAATTTGTAGTATTTTCACACCCCTCTGTTCCCACAGACCACTGCGGCCCCCAACAAACACCGATAAAGACCACACTTGGCACACAGAGCCCCAGTGACCCACTCCACATCCTACTGAACTTTGGAGGGGGGCCGGACATGGATGATGGGACTTGCAGTACCTTCCCTCACTTCCCAATCCTGCTACTAACCTATTCCAATGACTGATCAACACCAAATCTGGCACACAGAGCCCTCATGACCCACTCTACAGCCTGGTGCAGTTTACTGTGAGACGGACCACGGATGATGGGACTTGAAGTACCTTCACTCACTTCCGAAAAACAATGCACCCCTCATCCATTCACCAATACAGACCAAACTTAGCACACAGAGCCCCCATGACCCAATCTACATCCTACTACACTGTGGGGGAGAGATGATGGGACTTGCACTACCTTCAGTAATTTCATGATACCACTGCAACTCCCAATAATGATGGATCAAGGCCAAACTTGGCACACAGAGCCCCCATGACCCACTCTACATCCTGCTGCGCTTCTCAAATAACCCGGGCAGGGCCGGGTCCCCAAGCTAGTATCACAATAAAACATAAAATCATAAAAACAGTACTATACAGAATGATAAAAGTACAGAGTTCAGAGGGCTCTGGGTTTGTGCAAATTCCTAGATAGAGCTAAGGGTAAGTGCAAAATTCATAAAGGCAGGTCTGGAAGGATAATATTCATGGGCATTAAAATGTCAGGATTGTAGAGCGGAGGGCCATGCTAAAGTGCTGGAACTTAGGTAACATTGGGCCAATTCTTTGGAACTGCCTAATCAATGGCACAGTGGAACATCCATGTTTTTAGGTTCTTGCAGAAGGTAGATACAGAATAGGTGCCAGTCTGATCTCTGTAGGAAGGGCGTTCCAGAGCTGGGGGGGGCCACCACTGAGAAGGCCCTCTCCCTCGTCCCCAGATAAAGTGGTGTTAAACTGTATTCATTCTATAGTGTAGATGGACCCTATAAGACCGGAACTATTATATAATTTATATTCCTACACTTTTAAGAAAGTCACATTATTAATTTTAGCCTTATTAATCCACTTTATCATGCCAACATGCTTTGGAATTCTAGAATTTACAATTTAAATAAAGCTATTTTGCAATCTCAACCAAAGACTTCAAGTACCTCACTGAAGTACACACCTACATTTACATAAAATAAAACTATGGGAGTTAACAGTGTAATGTGAAAGGATCCAAGGTATTGACTTCCTGCCTTTTGTCTTGCACCATATCTGTATATACCTTACTTGGGCAATGTTATAGCGGTTTTTCTATAACTAATGAAGTAAGCTACCTTCAGACATTGCTTAAAGCCTTATACTATATGTGTTACAACAATTTGTGAGCAGATGCCCAAGATAGGTTGATTTTCTTCTGATCACATGAGTTAGCAGTAAATATCAGCTAAATGAAAATAATGGTTGATGGGCAAATATTAAGATATGTGGACTTTACTTTTGCCTACATAAGATCATGTTCGAAAATGCTCTGCATTGCTTTAATAGATGTGATCTTTATGTTATGCTACCTAATGAATAGTCTGAATGAATGATAAAGAATGGCATTTTAAATTTCCTATTGCAAAATGTTGAACTCATGATTCCAAAATATAGAAGAACTGAATAACTGATTGGCTACTGCAAAACAGTGTGTAAAGCTATAAGCCTGGAAGGCAGCCCATCCTGCTTTGCAAGTGGGGCTTCTATATTACCATCCAGTGAAAGAGAAAGTCCTGCATATTCATGGAGCTCCATCTGCCTTACATAGCCATCAATCAGTGTTATAAGGGTCCTGCCAAAAGTGAAAAGAGAGGAGAGGATGAGTAAAGAGTGTTCGAATTAACTCAGAGATGTAGAAGTGTTTTGGCAAAAGGACACAAAGTGAGGGTTATTGGCTTCCACCTTAGAACATCAAGCAACAAATGAGGGATGCAAATCCTTGCTCATTTCATTCTGACACATGAAACTGCGAAACCTGAAAAGTTTTTTGGCAAGAGTTATTTTTGATGTCATGGTACTTGTGAGACCATATTTCTGAGCAAACTGTGCAATGATTCTTTGGCAAGTTGCATTGCCTCCTGCCTCCAGACTTTTAGAAAGCATCAAGATTAGGTGGACTATTTATGCTTTTCGAGTAATAACCTAGATAGATGATAGATAGATAGATAGATAGCATCCATGATATATGTACTTGTGTGCTTTGCCTCACAAAAAGAAAAGAGCCCTGTTTTCTTTAGAGACATGTTGCAAACATTACAGAAACTTTATGAAAAATAAAGGATTGTTGTGAGTTTTCTGGGTTCTATGGCCATGTTCCAGAAGCATTTTCTTCTGATGTTTCACCTGCATCTATGGCAGGCATCCTCAGAGGTTGTGAGGTGTGTTGGAAACTAGTAAAATGGGGTTTAGCACAGTAGATGTGCTTTCCTGGTCATTAGTTTTTCCAATTTCCATGTGTCTTGGAACAGTTTCTCCCCGTAGAGCAGTGGTTCTCAATCTGTGGGTCCCCAGGTGTTTTGGCCTACAACTCCTACAAATCCTAGCCAGTTTACCATCTGTTGGGATTTCTGGGAGTTGAAAGCCAAAACATCTGGGGACCTATAGATTGAGAAGTACTGCTGTAGAGCTCTTCAATGTATTGTCAAAGGTTTTCATGGCCAGATCACTGGGTTGTTGTGAGTTTTCCGGACTATATGCCATGTTTCAGAAACATTATGTCTTGATATTTCACCTGCATTTATGGCAAAGCACATCTACTGTGCTAAACCCAGCACCTCTCCTCTAGAGTAAGAAACAGCCTTAAGAACTTGCCTCCTTTAAATGCCTTGGAAAGAGTGTGTGAGGCAAAGAAACATCTATCTACATCAGCTGCTGGTATATACATACCAGCTAACACTATTACAATGAATCTGTTAATTATTGGTTACTTCTAATTACAATTATTATAATAAATTTTATTGCTATATTACCATTATTATTAGTAAGATCTGTAGTAAGACCTAGCACTTTTAACAGCATGATCTTACAATCTTCTCAGTCATTCAACAATTTAATATAGTCGAGGTTCACTTTCATTTTCTTTTATATTCATGCGAAATCATTTTTGTGCACATCAAATTCATAGCACAGGCCAGTGGAAGAAAAAAAAAAGCAGTGCCAAAATTTTTAGCAGACATTAGATACAGATACTGGTTTGAATTGGAAGCAAATGAAGAATATCTAAACTCTTGACTCTATAGACAAAAAATTATGTGATCTTGTGGTGATTTCAGCTAGAACACTGGCTAAGTAGATTTTGCTCAACCAGATCAGCCAGGATTAAGAACAAGCACTCTGGGTTGAAGGTAAAGCTACAGAAATTTATTACTTTCAAAAGTACAATTACAAATTCACAGAAAAATATTTGACATTTTATGCAGTTCTGACAGCTATTCAGGCTTCCTGCTCTCCCCCCCCCTCCCCCGGATTGTCTGAAAAGCAAGGCTAAGACCCACACAAGGATTGGTTGAAGGTTCCCCCAACAAAACAGGCTGAAGGAGGAAATTCCCATAGTGGGAAGAACACCTGATGGTTGGACAGTTTGAAGGTCAAATTCATTGCAGAGATGCCCCCTGGGCAGGCCCGGATTACCCATAAGGCCACCCGAGGCCATTGCCTCGGGCGGCAGATTTTGGGGGGTGGCATTTCCGGGCCTGAAGGAAGGGGTGAGGGGAAGTCCCACTGCCCCTAGGAAGACTCACGCGGCTTCCCCCGCCGCCGCCCCGCTCACGTGGGCGGGCACCACTCCTTCCTTCAGTGAAAGGAGGAGGGGCGGGACTTCCGATGGCACCTTCTCCCCTCACACTGGCAGCGGCTCTGCCCCTCCTCCCTTCAGTGAAGGGAGGGGGCAGAACTGGCAAGAGGGAGAAGGCGCCGCTGGAAGTCCTGCCCCTAGGGCGACTCATGCGGCTTCCCCCTCCACCGCCCCACTCGTGTTTGGGAGTGAAGGGAGGAGGGGCGGACTAGCCCGGCGCGAGAGAAAAGGAGCTGGGAGAAGCCTCGCCGCTGCTGCGCCGCCCCTAGGGCGACGGACGTGCCTTCGCCCGCCGCCTCCCGCTGCACGGGAGGCGGCGGGCCGGGGGAAGGCACGTCCGTCGCCCTAGAGGCGGCGCAGCAGCGGCGAGGCTTCTCCCAGCTCCTTTTCCCTCATGCCAGCTGAACTCCGCCCCTCCTCCCTTCAGTGAAGGGAGGAGGGGCGGACTAGCCCAGCGCGAGAGAAAAGGAGCTGGGAGAAGCCTTGCCGCCGCCGCGCCACCCCTAGGGCAACGGACGTGCCTTCTCCCGCCGCCTCCTCTGCACGGGAGGCAGCGGGGAAGGCACGCGCGCCGCCCTAGGGCGGTGCAGCGGCGGTGAGGCTTCTCCCAGCTCTTTTCCCTCACGCCGGCTCCACCCCCCGCAAGAGGCCATGCCCCCTCAAGCGGCCGCAGCCCCACCCCCGGGGGGGCGGGATTTAGAGAGTGGCCTAGGGCGGCAGAAGCCCTTAATCCGGCCCTGCCCCTGGGAGGGTGTGAATCTGAAGGAAGTGGTGATGTGGGTATGCAGATGACCCTTTGGTTCATTTAAGAGTTCAGCTCCACTGAAACAAAGGATGCAAGACTCAAAATACAAAGGCGGCCATTTCAGATAATTAAGGGTTTGGCTGCCCATTCAGGAAATTAATGAGTTCATGTTTGCTGAGCCTCCTCTTCTATGTGAGTGGCATATTCTCAGCCTTAGTTAAATGGACTAATATCCTGAGCTCATATTTGTGACAAAGAGAATCAAAGAGAATTTGTGACACACAAACACACACACACACAAGATTTGATATTATCTGACTTGGCAAATAGCTGTTCTCAAGGGATTGTGCAAACTGAGGGCATGGGGTGGTAGCTCCCTTCAAGATACATGTTATACATTTTATACATTTAAGAATTGACACAGTATACAAATAATACAAATTACTAGGCTTGTGCATTTTGGCTGAACAGTGATTTGTTTCTGCTATCTGAATTTCTTGGTAGGTGGGCAGCTGAGGTACTTCCTGGCCACCATTGCCAGATCTCACCACCTCTGTTTCTGGGAAGCCCAGTAGGCCAATGGCTCACAGGACCGATCCCACAAAGGCTCATCAAGGTCCTGCTGGACTGAAACACATAGGCCTGTCTTTCATGGCTGGCTGGTCATTTCCTCGGGCCCAACCTTTCTGGCAACCACCCTAGCATAGAACTCTGCCCTGAGACTACCACAGGTGCCAGCCTCCCTATTTTCAGCACTGCCACTCATGCTCGAGGTTGTCAATTGAGAAAGAAGCTCAGATATGTTTGTGCAAGGTTTCGTTGCTACTAGCACTACACCTGCCTCTCTTGTGGTCCACAGTTTGCTAGCTTCCCTCATGGCTGACAAGAACTTGGCCTTCCACCCCTCTGCATTGTCCAAACAAAATCCTGTTTTCAGATGTGGATTGCACATGGCAGCCAATAGGGTTGGATAAGTTCATTTGGAAGAGCCTAAAAGTTGTAAAAAAAAACAACATCCGACTTTTGAGTTCAGATGCAGTTTTGAACCATGCAGAAAAGGTGGGAGAGGCAAATCCGAATTTGAACCACTTATCTTTTTTTTAGAAATATTCCATAATATTCTGATGTCTCCCAAGGTTATTTTATTCTTTCCTTCTCGGCTTTCCCTCTTCTTCTTGTCCCTCTCCCTCGGCTTGTGCTGGGCTAGGGAAAAGAAGAGGAGGGAAAGCAGATGAAGAAATTCTTTCCTTCTCCACTTTCCCTCCTCTTCTTATCCTTCTCCTTCGGCTAGTGCTGGGTGAGGGACAAGAAGAGGAGGGAAAGCGGAGAAGGAAATTATTTCCTTCTCTGCTTTCTCTCCTCTTTTTGTTCCTCACCCTTGGCTTGTGCTGGGTGAGGGACAAGGAGAAGAGGGAAAGCGGAGGAGGAAATTATTTTCTTCTTCGCTTTCCCTCCTCTTCTTGTGGCTGGTAGCTTGAGGCGCAGAGAGGAAGGCATGCATGCTGCTGCCTGTGTGGCTCCAGAGGCCAGGGAAGCAGGCAGGTGCTCTCAGGGTGGGCTGGGAGGAGCAGCTGCACAAGTGCTCCAAGTAACAGAAGGGCAAGTGGAGATGGTGGCACTTATGGAATGTAACACCTCCAATAAGCGAGGGAACATTGTACTATGATTTCTGTTCTCCACCACTTTAACACAGTTTGTGTCACACAAACAAAGTTTCTGGAGTATACCAACTACTTTAAAAGTAAAGACCACCCAATGAAACAGGAAATAACACTTTCAAACCAGGAACAGATTTTCTGTATTATTAAAAAAATGTTTTTTTGTAAAAACTTTGAAAGTTCTCCAAAACTCCATGGAGATGTCAAAGATTATGACATTAGGTGAGCTAACAGTAGTCCATGTGTTCTACCACTGTAGCAAGTTTCATCAGGGTTGGTCTAAAATTAGGGAGGAAGAATCCCCTGAAGTTTCCCCAATGCCAATGCTGTTTTTTTCCTACTGCGCATGCGTGTCTGCCATTATCAAAGCGATTCAGAAGTTTCAGAAGTTTTGGAAAGTTTTGAAATATTTTTTGAGAAATTCAGAAGTGACTTTAGTATCAAACCACCAGCGTCCCCTACATCTGAAACGGGTTTTGAACATTTTGGGGGGGGATCAACCAAGTCTAGCAGCCAACATGTGCTCTGTACTGGAGAGCAAGGAGTCAAGGCATCTTCCCTCCACTTCAGTCAAGTGATTCACCATCTCCTGCATCTGTGGTGTCAAGTGCCCAGCCACTCTCTCACTTTGAAGCATGCTGATCCCATCCACAAGCCCTTCCAAGTGATCCTTTAGCCCAACCACCAGAGGAACCATCAGGCTCAGCAAGGCTGTAGCAACATTAATAGCTTCAGTTTCCTTGAGGAAGGGATGGAGCACCAAGAACAGCTGGGCCATGATGTCCATTCCAGGTTTGTCAGATGACACACACTCAGACAGCAAATTGCCAGTGACAGGCCATGGATCACTTTATGCTGCTCCACCAACCATTGGAACATTAGAAAAGTGGTGTTCCAATGGGTGTTGACACCCTGAAGGAATTTGTGTTTGGGGACCCCCCCCCCCCCACTCCCCTTGACCTGCTTCCTTCTCAGGAGTCTTCCACCATTGATGCTGTGGTGGAAGTAACCTGCTATTTTCCAGCAACACTTGATGGCCTCTCTGATCTGCCAGATGTTGCCTTCATAGACACTGACAGGCCTAGCCCATCATGCATAGTGAAGTGGACCCTTTGCAACAGACAGGACATGTCCAGAAACACAATGTCTTTGACTGCCCATACTACATTGTACCCAGAATTCGACACCACAAAACCAGGCATAAGTGTGAACAGCCGCCTCTCAGGAAGTTACACATCAATAATTATTTCTATTGTCTCCATGAGCTGTGCAGCAATCTGGGCCTCGTCCATGACTTCGACCTGGAGCATGGCCCACACCCCTGTTTCCATATTCCCTTCTCCATTTCACCAATGTGCAGTCAGAGAGAGGTAAGAGTGGGTTGCACTGGTGCAAATCCAAATGTCTCTGGTGAAGTGGATGAAGGTTTGGCTGGAACTGTCCATCAACAGGCCCAACAGGTCCTTACAATGGTGGTACCTGGATGGAATCACTTTGTGGGGGAATGTGGTGCAGGAGGGGATATTTTAATGGAAAACTAGTTGCCTGAGGAAGTGGTGAAATCATGTCCTCTTCCCCATTGAGAGTGCTTTGTCATCCATTAACTCAACTATCCACCAGGTGATCTCACTCACAGTGGGCAGTTTCACAACCATTCTATTCCTGTCCCTGGACATGCCCCACTTATCAAGGGTGGACCGCTTCTAATCTCTCACACTCCATGTTGTGGTTCAGTCTGTGATTGTTTCATTGCCTGATAGTTCTATAGACTCACGGGAGTCTGGTTTTGTACCCAATGCTGTACCCAATGGGGCTGGGGATTCTGGGAATGTTTGACCAGCAGTGGATTTCCAGATGGAGGCAGACGCAGAGCCTGACAGGTCTAAGCCAGCTTTCTCAAGGGAACCAAGGTCATACTCAGATAAGAATGTAGAAATTGCAGATGGTGGGTCAAAAGAAAGAGGGAAGAGTGGGTTGCACCAGTGTTCTAGATAGAAGGAGAGAAATTTATCAACAAAGACAGGCAGCTGAAGGGAGGCAACGGTCACAGTGCCGCTTAATGGGATGAGGGCCTCCTGAGAGTTCCCAACAAAAAGACATTTTTAGGTATACAGCTGGTCTGATTTGGGCTATTCCGAGTTGTCAGAGGATTGTTAAATCCGCCTCAGAGTGAGATCCCTGACAACTTGGCAGATCGCTGTGAAGCAGTTGCTCGGTTCTTTGCGGAAAAAGTTGCACTGATCCATTCTGACTTCGACACCACGTTAAGAGCAGTCTCTGAGGATGTAACACGAGCATCTGCTTGTCCGGTTTTAATGGATTCATTTCAATTGGTTCAGTTCAAGGATGTGTACAGGATCCTTGGAGAGGCAAGGCCTACCACATGCACCCTGCCCTTCCTGGATGATCAAAGAAGCCAGAGGGGGGTTGGCAGAGTGGGTGAAGGTGGTGGTTAATGCCTCCTTACAGGAGGACAAGATTCCAGCCAGCCTTAAAAAGGCTGTTATAAAACCGCTGTTGAAAAAACCATCACTGGACCCCACTCAATTAGTCAACTATCGGCCAGTTTCCAATCTCCCCTATTTGGGCAAAGTCATGGAATGTGTGGTGGCCTCACAACTCTAAGGGTTTCTGGTAGACACTGATTATCTTGAACCGGAACAGTCTAGCTTCATGCCGGGACATGGTACTGAAACAGCCTTGGTCGCCTTAGTAGATGATCTACGGCGGGAACTTGACAGGGGAAGTGTATCCCTGTTGGTTCTGCTGGACCTCTCAACCATGGTATCCTTCTGGGATAACCATGGTATCCTTCTGGGATGCCTCGCAGAAATGGGACTTGGAGGTATCGCTTTGCAATGGCGCCAATCATTCCTGGAGGGTCAGTCCCAGAGGGTGTTATTGGGAGACGCCTGATTGACCCCACAACCATTGTCTTGTGGAGTCCCAGTACTGTCCCCGATGTTATTTAACATCTAGATGAAGCCATTGGGGGAGATCATCCGGAATTTCGGAGTAAGGTGTTATCTGTACGCAGATGACGTCCAAATCTGTTGCTCCTTCCCACCTGTTACTAAGGAGGCTGTCCAGATCTTGAACCGGTGCTTGGCTGCTGTGTTGGACTGGATGAGGGCTAGCAAATTGAAGTTGAATCCAGACAAGACAGAGGTCCTCCTGGTAAGTCGAAAGGCCAAACAGGGCATAGGGTTACAGCCTGTGTTGCATGGGGTTACACACCCCTGAAGACACAGGTTCGCAGCTTGGGAGTGATCCTGGATAAATCGCTGAGCCTGGAACCCCAGGTCTCTCTGTTGGCCGGGAGAGCTTTTTTACAATTAAAACTTGCGCGCCAGCTGCGCCCGTACCTTGGGAAGTCTGACTTGGTCACAGTGGTCCACGCTCTGGTTACATCCCGAATAGACTACTGCAACGCACTCTACATGGGGCTGCCTTTGAAAACAGTTCAGAAACTTCTGTTGGTCCAACGGGCGGCAGCCAGAATGCTAACTGGGGCGGCATACAGGGAGCATACCTTCCCCTGCTGTGTCAGCTCCACTGGTTGCCTGTCCATCTCCGAGCCCAACTCAAAGTGCTGGTATTGACCTATACAGCTCTATACGGTTCTGGCCCAGCTTACCTGTCTGAACGCATTTGCCTCTATGTCCCATCTCGCAGTCTAAGATCATCTGGGGAGGCCCTGCTCCCACCAGCATCGCAAATGCGGCTGGTAGGGACAAGAGACAGGGACTTCTCGGTGGTGGCCCCTCGCCTATGGAATGCACTCCCAAACAAAATGAGATCGACTCCATCTCTCCTCGCTTTAAGAAAAAAGCTAAAGTTGTGGTTCTGGGACCAGGCCTTTGGGCAGCAGATGTAAATTATACCATTGGATTTGACTGGATTGACACTTTGGACTTGACTGGACTGACAATGTGTTCCGCTTGATGGCTTTAATTAATTTTTGTTGTATGTAGTGGTTTTTAATGTAATGTTTTTAAAATGTTTTTAATGCTTTTTAATGATGTTGATTATATGATGTATTTTTATATTGTATTGTGGTGGTGCGGCCTGTAGTGCTGCAAATGTAAGCCATGCTGAGTCCCCCTGCGGGGGTGAGAAGCTACTGGGTACAAATACCAAAAATAAATAAATAATCCTTTAGAAAAATCAATGTCTTGGTAAAGGTAACATGCTTTAAGTTCCTCTCTTTTCTTTTGGGATTCATGGACGCAAGCCTTGAGTTTTCCTATGCACTCGTGTTCTAAGTATCAAGTGTTTTTCCTGGTCTCCTGTATTGCTTCAAGAAGCAAGTGGTTCCATGGACTCATGCATTTTTTAAATCTTTGCCATGTGCCTTTGATCTTCAGAACTGCAGTGTTTTGTCAAAACTTCAGTTTCAAGATCTTTCCTGTATCCTGGTCTTATGGATGATTGCTTTCAATATTTCTAAGTGCATTATTCTATATGGACTATCTTTTGTATTAATTTTGATATTTTAATCCTTTTTACTGAAGCTACATTTATTCTTTAATAAATTGTGTTGCTTATACATTAAACTCTGGAATGTGAGTTTGGTTCAAAGGTGCCAATCCAGCCCTGGTGTGCTACACTTCCAATAATGGGGGAAGTAATACAACTGCTGCTACTGCCACCCCGAGTCCCAGACTCATCCCCAACCTGCATACTGTGTTGCCTCATTACATGATTCCACAACCCGCTGGTTGAGAAATGCTTGACATATTTTTCATGGCTCACTTTGGGATTACAATGGATGCATACTGCCTGCTTGGGATTGGCTGGATTGAGGCAGAAGTGGTCCCAAGTAGAGCAATGAGTCCTTCCAGGTGCTTTGGAAGGGGGAGGGAAACCTCTGGTTGGGAGGGGCAGGTGCAGCTGGAGACGTCAATGACGCGTGGGGCAGGGGAAGCATCTCCGAATCCACCCCTGACACAGATGCTACCACCACCACCTCCTCCTCCTCCTCCTCCACCACCACCTCCTCCACCACCTCCTCCTCCACCACCACCACCTCCACCACCTCCTCCACCACCACCACCACCTCCACCACCTCCTCCTCCTCCTCCTCCTCCACCACCTTATCTTCTGGGAGAGCAGAAACATGCTCATTTGAAAAAAAAATCAGACAGTTTAGTTAAATAATCCACAATCATCTCCCATCCAAAATAGCTTCCTTTGGTAAACTCAATTTAAAAATAATATATTCTAGACAGGGAATACTAGTACATTCAGAATTTCTATTACAAGGATATACTATACCTATCATTTTCTTATGCTTCCTTAACCAGCAAATGATGTGGTAAGATTGTGGGTAGTGGCAGCATGTGAAACAAACCATTTTAATTTGTCCCATCTGGCATATTAACATTAATAAAAGATGTTTAAAAAATAGAGATGGCTTAAAAGGCTTTCACCTACTGATTTAACAAGATAATAAGGAAGCTCCCAATCTGCTGCTAAATCTAACTGATAACAAAAAGAAAGAGTTTAAGATGATGCTCAAAGAGATTAACCTCTGGGACACTGAAGTTAAAGAGCTTGCTGATTTCAGCCTGAGAGTGATACAATAGGTTCTCAAAAACAATTTATTTTGATTAATTGAGTAAATCCATATACAGATGGATGTATACAGCTAATTTAACAAATAATGCAAACCATCTAGGGATGTTTAGGCATTCAGGTCACTGCAAAAACAAGACTATTTCTAACCTCGGAAACTGTGCACAAAGGATACCTCATGCTGTGGAATTAACTACTCTTTGATTGTTCCATTAAAATTTAACCATCAAAGACTTCTATTTTAGGACTACACTAAGGGAGTAGAAATAATATTAATTCCGCTAGCATAATTATGCCCACAGTTATTTGTGGTTATTTGGATTCCAACACTGCAACACCCTTAGCATTCTGCCAAAGCTAGAATGACTTGGTATGGATTTGGTAATAGAGATTTCATTACACACTATATACCACAAATGGCATACAGAGAAAGAGAGATATGGGGGGACAGTTTTATACAATCAGAATATATAGACCATGCTTATATGGTAAAAATGGTATGACCCAAACTGTTTAAATTAGAAATGTATTTATAACGGTATACTTCTGTTTCCAATGGTGTAGCATTTACTTTCTTCTCCTCTATGTTTTATTAACAAACAACAACATTATTTTAAGATGCATATCATTTTACTGCAACAATGTCTTAATAATTGGAATCTGCATTGCTGGAACTATTACTTCTATTACAAATAGTCAAGGCATTCAAAGCAGCATTTTATTTAAGTGAAGGGGGGTGAAAATATCTTAATCTCGGTGTTTTAACTTTTAGGAGCCCCTGGTGGTGCAGTGTGTTAAACGCTGAGCTGCTGAACTTGCTTCTAATATGGAGAGCAGCATGATCTCCCACTGTTAGCCCCAGCTTCTGCCAACCTAGCAGCTCAAAAACATGCAAATGTGAGTAGATCAATAGGTACTGTTCCAATGGGAAGGTAACGATGCTCCATGCAGTCATGCTGGCCACATTAACTCTTCAGCTTAGAAATGGAGATGAGCACCAACCCCTAGAGTCAGGGGAAATCCTTTACCCTGACACTAAGCCCTTTCATTCCCGACTCTTTCCCTTAAATTCTACATTATTCTTATTTCATATCAAAATTCATCTTTTCTGCAGTTGAATTCAGTTACATTTTAAAAACATTTTGATGTGTATATTTATTTTCCAACTATGTAATTTATGCAATTTTTCTCCTTTGATTAAAAAATCAT
This sequence comes from Anolis apletophallus, assembly GCA_030556195.1. Classification (NCBI taxonomy): domain Eukaryota; kingdom Metazoa; phylum Chordata; class Lepidosauria; order Squamata; family Anolidae; genus Anolis; species Anolis apletophallus. The sequence goes on along the minus strand of JARBWK010000006.1, from coordinate 54,362,232 downwards.
AGAGTTGGAATAGACCACTCATATTTTACTCATATTTTACTCATATTTTTCTAAGTGCACACATTTTAACCTTTCAAATTTCTAAATATATACACAGATTTGTGCGTGATTTATTTCCCATACATTTCTTGTAAACTTTACAATTGTATGAATTTTTGAGGAAAGTTGCGCCTTTCTTCGCAAGTCTCTGACAGTGCAAAAATATTGCTTTCATCAAGACAAACTTCAGTGAAATTTCTTCCTGTCCCTAGCCATAAGGAGCAAAATCATATAAAATAAAACACTACGCCATTTTTTTAGTTCACATAAAGAGGAGGGTTGGCTTCCAGATCCAGCAATGGACGATCAGCACAAAATAAAATAAAATATGGAAACACACCCAGAGATATGCCATGATTGAATGAGACAGGTTAGATGTTAATGGAGTAGAGGTTATAAAATAGTATCCCTCTCTTCAAAAACGGGAACGAAAAGAAGAACTGGGAATTACAGGCCAATCTTTTCCTCAATATCAGGAATATATTAGAATAAAATATACAGGGATCTGCAAGTATTTTGATGACAATGCAACGATTAGCAAGAGCCAGCATGTGTTTGTCAAAAAGACTCCTCTCATATCTTTGTTGTTGCTGTTGTTGATTGGGTCAATAGTTTAGTAGATGGAGGGAATACGGTGAGTGCCATTTATGTGGATTTCAACAAAGCATTTGATAAAGTCCACCATAATATTTTGATTATCTAACTGATTAAATATGGAATAGATGGAAACAGAATCACATGGATTCATAATTTAAGAGAGCAGTACTCAAAGAGTCATCATCACTGCCTGTTTTTCACATTGGAAGAAGGTCTCAAGTGGAGTGCTGCTGGGTTCTGTCCTGCGGCCATGACACTTCAACATCAATTAGCAGCTTAGCAAATCCTCACAAAATGTAGCAAAACTGGGAGGGATAGCAAACACACTGGAAGATAGGAACAGATTTCAAAAGGTCCTTCATCATAAACCAGAAAATTGGATGGAAATGAATTAAGTGAAATTCAAAAGAGACAATTGAAAAATTATACATTTATGCCATGAAAACCAAAACACACAGATCTAGGATGAGAGACAATTGATGTGTCAGTATGGCACATGAAAACGACTTCAGAATTATTGTTGCTCATAAGTTGAACAGGACAAAGTGGCATACTGCAACCAAGAAGTTACAATAGCGTCTCACTTATCCAACCTTCAGTTATCCAACGTTCTGTATTATCCAACACAGCCTACCTCCCACCCGAATACTAATCACTGTCCTAAAACTCCTGTAATAGTGAACATACATTAAAACAAAATTAAAACTTGATTAAGTTAAAAGTTAAACATAATTAAAATATCATTTTTTAATATTTTTATTAAAGATTTTCAATAAAATAAAAATAGAATACGAGACAAGCAAAACCTGGTTTTACTGTTAATTTGTTCCGTTTTACATTGTGAACCGCTCCGAGCCTTCGGGGAGTGGCGGTATATAAATCAAAATTATAAATAAATAAATAAAAGACATACAATCACAACATCACAATATCATAACATTATCTAATCTAATCTCTGCTTTATATCCAAAAAGGAAAAAAAGGAGGAAAAAAAGAAACGAAAAAAAGAAAAACCATAACAACAAAATGTTGACTTCCGCCCTTCCTTCTTAAGCTATTCATTTGATTACATTAACACTCTCATGTTTTTCTCTCCTTTCCTAAAAAAGTAAAAAAAAACCAGAAAGGAATATCTTTATTCCTTTCCACGTCAATTTCACTTATCATTGTCTTTTATATAATTTTCATTTTTCATATAGTCCTCGAAAGCCTTCCAATCTGTTCTCTTCATTCCTTTTCCATTATTTTGTATTAACCAAAAGGTTAGTATCATTGTTAAAGTGCCATGGTAAAACTATATACCACAGAAATTGAGGTTAAAGCAGATGTTAAAATAGACCAGCTATTGCACAATCCCAATCCAGTTTAGATATCTACGTCACCCCTACAATTTACCCTAATCATCTCCAAATACACAGTTCTCAGCTGTGTTGCTTTCTGTAGAAAAGGGGCCATTTGGTGTGTTATCTTAGCATTCTGGCCAGCCATTAAGAATGTAGTTTTGATATGGGGATCTCAGTGAGTTTTCTGTGTAATGAATGTTCTGAGGTATTGATTTCTCTCTTTCTTGTACAAAATACAACTATACAGTACATGTGTAATATCCTCTACCTCTACAGATACAAAAAAACATTCGTTATATGGAACCTGGTTAAATCTTCCATGTTTAACCATTGTATCCATCTGTTCAAATCTGGTTCTAGTAAATACCCTCCTGAGATGTTTAGGCATTGCTGTCTTTAGGTATTTGGCTATTTGAAAAGTGTGTTTGAAGAAACCTAGCCATTTCAGTAAGCCAGCTTTACTGAGGGTAGCAATGTCTTTCTGAGCCTCTATATTCTGTATTTGTTGTGCCAGTATGGAATCCAGACTGCTGGCACTGATCAAGGCAATTTACACAAACACCTATCTGAAAGTGAGATTTGGGTTGGAGGGAGCCATGACAAAGTGTTGAAACACACAAATGTGTCAGACAAAGCTGTATATTAGCACCACTGCTATTTAGCTTATATGTAAATGCTCTACCTGAACAGTTGTAGGACCCAGAGGAAAATGTGCCACAGGTGCTTAAAACACACATTAACATCCTGTTATATGCTGATGACATGATATTATTGTCATATTTGCAAGTTGGGCTACGTAGGTTGCTGAGAAGATTTAATTCCTACTGTCATAAGAACTCCCTAACTATCAATAAATCAAAGTCAAAAATAATGGTATTTACTTGTGGAATAAAGTCCAGGGTGGGAGAAAGAAAGAACCCTTGTCCGTTTTGGTGCTAAATTCGTAAATACAGTAATTACTACATAACATTACTGTGTATTGAACTGCTTTTTCTGTCAGTTTGTTGTAAAACATGATGTTTTCATGCTTAATTTGTAAAATCATAATGTAATTAACATTTCATAGGCTTTTACTTAATCCCTACTTATTATCCAACATTTTTGCTTTTTCCAACGTTCTGCTGGCCCGTTTATGTTGGATACGTGAGACTCTACTGTAAATAGTGGGTTGCTGTGAGCTTTCCAGGCTGTATGGCTATGTTCAAGTAGCACCCTCTCTTGATGTTTCACCCACATCTATGTCAGGCATCCTCAGAGGTAGTGAGGTCTGTTGGAAACTAGAAAAATGGGGTTTATATATCTGTGGAATGTCCGGGGTGGGAGAGAGAACTCTTGTCTGTTTTAGGCAGGTGTGAACAATGCAATTGGCCACCTTGATTAGCATTGAAAAACCTTGCAGCTTCAAAGCATGACTGCTTCCTGCCCAGGGGAAAACTTTGTTGGGCGGTATTAACTGGCCCTGATTGTTTGTTGTCTGGAAATCCCCTGTTTCATGAGTGTTGTTCTTTATTTACTGTCCTGATTTTGGAGTTTTTAAATACTGATAGCCAGATTTTGATCGTTTTCATGGTTTCCTCCTTTCTGTTCAGAGACATTCTGTCAATGCTCCTTGTTCCACCCCCACCATGTGGTAGGGGAAAGTGGGAAGGTGCATGGGGCACCACAAGTCACCCTGCACATCTCCCCTTTTGCCAGAAAGTGCCAGCGCAATGGCAAGGCCCCCATGAGCCATGTGAAGAGGTCCAAAGTCTCAGCAGAGAGGAAGAATGTCGGTACAGCCAAAGCTCCCTAAATGGGCCTGTTAAAATTCTAAGATCTTTGGGATAAACCATTATTTTCATCCCACTGCTCTTCCAGGCTCATTTGGTGGGAACAGAAAAGGGCCTTCTAGGTAGCTGCTCCCAGACTTTGGTGTGCACTTGCTAAGGAGGTTTTCTCCCAACTAGTGAAACTTTTAACCAACTAGTGAAACTTTTCTTATTCCAACAAGATATTGGGAATTGGATGTGATGGGATTTAATGGGTGTTTGTTTTGCGGGAGGGTTTGTCTTTGACTTTACATTAATTTTACATGGTTTTAATACCATAGATTGTTTAACTGTGTTTTTTAAAGAAAAAAAACACCAAAGCATTATATTCATATTTTGATGATTTTTGTATATGTTCACTTTTTCTGGTTTCAGTTACTTGTGGGCATCCCAAAGTTCCAATATGGGAGGAGCCAGGGGAGGTGGAATATAAATAAGGAAAAGGAAAAACAGTAGTATGCATTTTGTAAATTGATGTATTCATTTAACTCCAATTGGGGTGGTCCTGTAGATAGAAACATGTTCCTTCCAAAGCTGGCTCAAAGTGAATGTCTCTGCTGAACAATAGTCCTAGTGGCTGTTTTAGATACTTACACAAATCTGTTGCACAGTGTTTACAGTAGACTCTGCAGAAGATATTTCAACTGTACTTTTTAAAAAATCAGCCTGTTTAGCAACTCATGCTAAACAGGCAAATATTTGATTTGCCTATCTATTTTATATTCCTATATACCTGGGGGCACAGAAAATTTTCTCAGAATGAAAGCAAAAGGGATTTTGAGTGAAAAAGTTTAAGAAAGTCTACTGTAAGCAGGGCCGTACCCAGGATTTTGATTCGGAAAGGGGGGGGGTACTGAGTTTGGGTGAGAGAGGGTCTACCCTAGCAAACCTTTTGTATTGCTATCCCAATACCCCCATGCATATGGGATATATTGAGCATGGTGATCAGATCATGATATGAATACACATAACAGTTTAAATAATGTACCAGTAAGGCCTTCTCACGGACTCCCCCCCCCCCCTTTCCCGGATACATGCCTGGCAGTAAAGTATGTAGTTGCTTGAAAACTCTCTGTCTGACCAGTCATTTACATCACTTATGTTGAGTTGAAATATGAGCCAACTTCTGTTCCAGGTGACTTATGTATCTGGAATTCCTTCTCGGGTAGAAAAATACCTTGGGCCAACCTTGATGAAAACATATACCCCATGTCCACACATGAATGGGTGGCTAATTATAAATAAACAAATACAATGAAATGGAATGGAATTGAATGGAATACAGTGGGGGAAAGCCTTGCATGTTTATCAACCCCACAATTTTTGGATTCAAAAGGATTGCAGAGTGGTGAACATGCATGGAATTTAAATTCTGTCCTGGAATTCTGTAACAATGACATAGATACAACTCTGCAAAGGCTTCTGGTAGCATGTTTTCCAGCTTTGCTTTGTGTCATTATACTGTTATGTACAAAGCCCTTTCATTTTTGCACATGGGAAAAATGGTGATCAGTTTTGTTTTCTGTGTTCTGTCAAAGTAGGTTTGGCTGCTCAGACTGGGAATGATGGCATCTCTACATTCTAAAGCATCCCATAGCATTCCATTCTTTCTAGCAAGCATCTGTAAATTATAATGCAATGAACACTGCCTCTGTTTACACATGAAATATATTAAGTGTCACTAATGGGTTATTTCAGCCTTTTGTGTTTTGGTTTTTCAAAAAATTTACATTTATTTGGGAATAGTACAAGTGAAAAACAATTCTCAGATCCACAGCTTCAAATAAGAGTGAGTGTCTCTTTAAGCATCTACAAAGCACAGCTCTGGTGCTGCTGAAACCCTACCCCTGCCCTACACAATGCCCTTGCTATTCCAGTACAGTGCAGATACAGCCAATCAGTCTGAATTGAATGAGACAACTTTATGGCTCTGTGAAGCACTGAAAAGAGTGGCTGGAACTGAGAACTATTTTCATCATTTTCTGAAGTCCCAAAATATTGCATCGAGAAACAATAGATCATATAACAAAACATATGCAATATACATGAAAATAATGTAAATCTGAAAAAAAAATAGAGTTTTGTGAACACAGTAATTTTCATTAACATCAGAAATAGAACACCAAGAGGAAAATAACAGCAAGGAAACAATGCTGGTAACATCGCCATTTCACGGAGACCAAGAGTAGTAATAGCATGTGTATGCCTGTTTACAGAAAAGAATAGGTTTTATTTAGCATATCTATTTTCAACTGGTTATACAGAATACATAATCTAAAATGTGCTTGGGCCATTGAGGGTGGGTGACAGGTGATGGATTTGGCTCTGTACTGATAAAAGCTCATAAAAAGCTGGGTAATTATCCAAAACTTGGAATATACATAATAATTATGAATTTCTTCCCCTCCATGAATAGGTTCAAACATATACTATTATTCTGTACACCCAAGAGGACTTTGTGCATATATTTTTGAAATGTAATGTCACCGGGTGAATATATAACTCATGAATATTTCTGTTCGTTTATTTACTCAATTTATACCCTACCTTTCTCCCAATCAGGAACTCAAGGCATCAATAAATATGTATGGAGAGGAGGAAGTTCAGCAATATCTAGTTTGACAGAAAAACATTTTCTTTATTATTATTTTTTTTAAAAAACCAACAACAAATGCTTCTTAGTGCTTCTAGCGAGTGGTCATTATTTTCCCAATTTAGGAATAGTATGGACAAAGCACTCTATGAAGGACTCCACTTAGCAACTGCTGGAAGAACAACATGAATGTCCTCAGAAGAAGAGAACCAGGCTGTGGCGCAGTTAGCTGAGAGCTGGCTGCATTAAATCACTACTGACTGAGGGGTCATGAGTTTAAACCCAGTTTGGGTCAGAGTAAGCTTCCGGCCAATCCGTCTGCAGTGCCAGAAATACAGCTTAATGGTGTAACATTTGAAAATGTTGACCATTTCCACTACCTTGGCAGACACCTCTCCACAAAAATCAACATCAACGCTCAAATACAACACTGTCTGAGCTCTGTGAGTGCAGCATTCTTCCGAATGAAGCAGAGTGTTTGAAGATCGGGACATTCGTAGGGAGACCAAGCTGCTTGTTGATAAAGCCATTGTCCTCCCAACTCTGTTATATGCCTTCGAAATATGGACCATCACACTGAACTCCTAGAATGATTCCATCATCATTGCCTCAAAAAAAAATCCTGCAAATCTATTGGGAAGATAGGTGGACAAATGTCAGGATGCTGGAAGAAGCAAAGACCACCAGCATTAAAATGATGATCCTCCGCCATCAACTGTAATGCTCCGGAAAAGGGGGGGTCCGATAAACCAAACTCACTCCAAGCAGGTTGGAAGATAGATCATTTATTGGCTCCTTGCTCCAGGCTGAACAAAGATAGACTAAAGAAAAGCCCGCGCAAACATCTCTCAAGACTCCCTCCCCCGCCCGCCCCCCGCGGGGCCCCTCCTTCCCAGGCTTGACCAGATGGCCAGTCCACATATCAAAGGCCAGGAAGGTATCTGGCAGATCAAAGGGGATGAGCCCGGGGGGTTCCCGCCTGGCCGCGTCCATATCAATTGGCGCGATCGGCTTGGTCCGTTATGGCATTAAACGAACCAACCGGAGCTGACATAGCGCCCCCCTTCGCAAGACAGTGATCTGCAAGGGAAAAAACAAAGGAAAAGGGGAATCAGGGCCCCGGCTTGTCCGGGAAAGCGGCGTGAAAAGCCTTAACTAGCCTTGGGGCGCTAACGTGGGGTGCCAGCACCCACTCAGGGTGTAAGTCCTTGGCAGTCCATTTAACTAAGTAACTAAGGCGGCCCTTGTGGCGCCAAGAATCTAAAATGTCCTTAATCTCAAAGTGGGTGTGGGATCCCACCATAATAGGCACCGGTGCGCTTTCTTCGGCGGACCACTTCCGGTCGGACACAGCCTTTTTCAATGAGCTCACATGAAACACAGGGTGGACCTTGCGCCAGGTGTGCGGCAGGTCCAGCTTGACCGCCACGGGGTTAATCACTTCCACCACACTGAGGGGCCCTACAAATTTGTTCGCAAACTTGCGAGACGGCTGAGTCGACTTCAGGTTCTTGGTGGAGAGGAACACGCGGTCACCCACCGCGTACGTTGGCTGGGGGCCCCTCTTCTTGTCAGCGTACAGCTTGTAAGAGTCCCGAGCCTGCCGCAGCGCCATCTGGATAGCCGGCCAGGCCGCCGCAACCTTGGCTCCCCAATCGGTAACCGGAGTCGCCGGGGCGGCCGCTGGGGCCACCGCAGGGAAGGGCGGAAAGTCGCGGCCGGCTACAATGCTGAAGGGCGAGGCCCCCGTCGAAGCGTGCTCGGCGTTGTTGTAGCTGTATTCTGCCACGTCTAGCAGCTCGGCCCAGTTGTCTTGCTGGTAGGTCGAGTAACATCGGAGGTACTGCTGTAGGGTGCGTTGAACCCGCTCCGTGGCGCCGTCCGTCTCCGGATGGAACGCCGTGCTCAGGGCCCGCCGGGATCCCAACCCTGCCAAGAACGCCTTCCAAAACTTGGACGTAAATTGAGGTCCTCTATCACTCACCACACGCCGGGGGCAGCCGTGGAGCCGGAAGACGTGGTGGGCGAAGAGGCGAGCCAACTCCGGGGCCGTGGGCAGCCGGCGGAGCGGGGACGGTGAGCCTGTTTTGAGAACAGGTCCACCACCGTCCATATGGTGGTATATCCGCTGCTGGGCGGCAGGTCGACGACGAAGTCCATTGCTATTTTGCTCCAAGGTTCGGCCGGGTCGGCTACCGGTTGCAGCAGCCCCGTCGGCCGGCCCGTCTTGGGCTTGTTCCGTGCGCACACTTCGCATTCTGCTATGTAGTCACTAGTGTCTTTTCTCATGGCTGGCCACCAGAATTGTCGTGCCAAAAGCTTTAGAGTTTTAGTGAGGCCGAAGTGGCCGGACAATGTGGAATCGTGGGCTTGAGCTAGGACCGGGGCCCTCTGGCTTTGGGGAACATATAGCTTGTCTTTGTAGTACCATATGCCTTTAGCCTCGGTTAAGTCCTCACGGTGCTCTTTAAGCCAGGCGTCTGCTCCATAAGCAGCTGCTAGGTCTGCCAACAGTTCTGGGGTCCCAGGTACCGTGGGTTTTGGGGCCTTATCCGCCGCCCGGGTGCGGGCCACCAGGCCCAACTGATGTTTTGAGAACACGGTCCCCACTTCTTCCGGCGCCGAGTAGTCAGCCTCAGGCATTCTGGAAAGCGTGTCGGCCAACACGTTTTTCGCCCGGCAGGTACTTGAGCTGGAAATTGAAGCGGCTGAAGAACTGCGCCCATCTCAGCTGCTTGGCGTTGAGTCTCTGGGGGGTTTGGAGTGCCTGCAAGTTCTTGTGGTCTGTCCACACTTCGAAAGGCAGGGCGGTGCCTTCTAAGAAGTGCCTCCAGTGGCTCACCGCTGCCCGCACGGCAAAGGACTCCTTCTCCCACACATGCCACCGCTTCTCCGACGGTGTGAATTTCTTGGACAGGTATGCGCAGGGTCGCAGGGTCCCGTCACCGTCTCGCTGTAGGAGAATTGCCCCATAGGCCGCCTCCGAAGCGTTGCACTGTACAGTGAATGGCTTGTCGGGCTGGGGATGTCTCAGCAATGGCTGACTGGTGAAGCTCCGCTGAGGCTGTCAAAGGCCTCCTGGCACTGCGGAGTCCAGTTGAGCTTCGCCCGGGTGACTTAGCTTTTTGGTTTCCCCCAGGCCCTTGGTTTTTAACAGTTCGGTCAAGGGGAGCGCTATTTGAGCAAAGTTCTGGATGAACTGTCTATAAAAGTTGGCGAACCCCAAAAAGCCTTGTAGTTGCCGCCGGGTTCGTGGTGCCTCCCATGCGAGCACATCTCTCACCTTACTTGGGTCCATGGCCAGGCCTTGCGTGGAGATGCGGTATCCTAGATAGTCCAGTTCCTGCCGGTGGAACTCGCACTTGGACAGCTTGACAAAGAGCTGGTTATCTCGCAGCCGCCGCAGCACCTCTCGGGTCATCTCGACGTGCTCCGCCTCTGATTTGGAATAAATTAATCGTCATCCAGGTACACTAGAACTCCCCCCCCAGCTGGGCCAGGATCTCGGACATCAGGGGCAACGGATAGGGGCTAGAGGTGCAGATAGCATTGAGGCCCCGGTAGTCTACGCACAGTCGCAGCGATCCGTCCGCCTTTGGCCTGAACAGGACGGGGGCTGCCATCGGGCTGGTCGATTTCTCAATAAAGCCTCTGTCTATATTCTTATCAATAAAGTCTCTTAATGCCTTTCTTTCGGGTTCAGACAGGGCGTACAGTTTCGGGCTGGGCAACTTGGCGCCTTTTTCAATTTCAATTGCTCAATCGGACTTCCGGTGGGGGCAGCTGGTCACTTTCCCGCTCACTAAAGACCTCCCCCAAGTCTTCATATTCTCGCGGGACTTCACCGGGTTGGCTCTCTGCTGCCCCCACGCCCGCTCCCTCATGGATTGGGGTGTCCGCGTCTCCAAGGTCATCTAGCCTTGCCCGGGCCTCTCCACTCCTGAACTGCACCGCTCCTGTCTCCCAGTTGATCCGTGGGTTTTGGTAGCGCAGCCAGGGGGCCCCTAGAATGATGGGCTGGTGTGCCATTGCCGAAATGACGAATTTTAGATCTTCCCGGTGGGATCCCATCTGGACTCTGATTTCCCCTGTCTTGTGGGTGGCTGGCTTCCCATTCGCCGGGGACCCATCTAGCTGGGAGAACAAGATCTGCTCGATCAGGGCTTGGGGTTTTATCCCCAGCTGCCTCACTAATCCTGGGGACATCAAGCACCTGGTACACCCGCTATCTATCATAGCTGTAGTCTCTATGGGTTGGCGGGCCTCGGGGCCCCACACCTGAATGTCCAGCTTGTATGTGCCGCACCCAGGGGGATCTGACTCACCGCCCGAAGGGGTCTGGATCTGCCGTCGGGCGTCTACAGCAGATCGTTGTCGTTTCCCGCCATCCACTCGGAGTCGCTCTCCTCCTCCTCCAGCTCTGGCTCCTCAGCTTCTCGTAGAGGCCTGGGTGCCCGCGCCGTCTCCGCCGCCGCTGCTGCCTTGCCTTGGCCAGGGGTTTTGGCCGGTGTTGCCGGTTTGACCTCCGGCGCCCGCTCCGCCTTGGGCGAGGGGACTTTTTTGCGGCATTCCGCTGCTCGGTGGCCTTCTCGCCCGCACGAGAAGCAGGCTCCTCTCTTCCCTCTCTGGCTCTCCCGGCTGGTCGACCGGGGCCTGGGTGAGGGTCACCGGGCTGGTCCCGACCGCCCCGGTGGGCCTGTCCCCATCCCGCGGGGCCTCCCGCCATCTCGATGGCGCCTGGGCATCTGCTCCATATCGCACTCCACTCTCCCCGCTGAGGTTATCCAATCCTCCAGGGTCTCGGGATTTCCCCGGTGCATTGCCCATTCTAGAATGTCCTGTCTTAGGCCTGCCTTGAAGCACTCGAGTATAGTGAACTCGGACCAGCCTCGGATCTTCCCCGCTAGGGCTCGGAAGCTCAGGGCGTATTCTGAGACGGTTCTCTGGCCTTGATAAATCCTCCTCAATTGGGCCTTGGCCTTCTCCCCGGCTAATGGGTCCCCAAAGCGGGCTCGCAGGGCCTCCAACAGGGTGTCTAACCGCCTCAGTTGCGGCGCTCGAGTGTCTGTTAACTGTATCAGCCAATCGGCCGCGGCCTCCTTTAGGTTGGCCCCCACAGCCCGCACCTTGGCCGCTTCGGAGGGGAACGTGTCCCCATAGTCCACCATGTAATTCTGGACGTTGGTGACAAAGTATGACAGTTGGCGGGGGTCCCCGTCGAACTTTACCTTTAGGTCCCTCCGAGATCCCGTCATCTCCTGGCTCTGGTCCCCCAAGCCCAGGTGGGGGGTGGAGGCGTCCCTTCTGGGCCGGAGGAGCTCCTCCGAGAACCTCACCGAGGGCCTTCCTGGCTGTCCCACTCCTCGGCTCCGGCCTCTTCCTGCGAAGACGGGCTCGGGGGTCTCCCAAGGCCTCTCCTCCGGCCTACTCATCAGTAGGTCCAGTTGCGCCTGCATCTTCTGCATCGCTTCCGACATCTGGAACATCTGCACCTCCATCCGCAACATCTCGGTGCTGGGTGCTTTCACCTTGCGACGAACCGCGTCCTTCGGCGGCCGGGCCTGGTCAAGGTTTTCCTCACCATCCATCCCGGTCACCACCACCTGTGGTTCTCCACCGGACGCTCCGGCTTCGATCTCCTCCTCGTTCTCGTCCTCCTCCTCCTCATCCGGGATTCTCGGAGGTTGTTCTTCGAGGGGCTTCCCTTCGGCTTGGGACATCTCTGCGAGGTTGGCTACGGTCGGAGGGTTTTCACGGCCGTAGAAGTTGGTGAGTCTATCTTTATGTAATGCTCCGGAAAAGGGGGGGGTCCGATAAACCAAACTCACTCCAAGCAGGTTGGAAGATAGATCATTTATTGGCTCCTTGCTCCAGGCTGAACAAAGATAGACTAAAGAAAAGCCCGCGCAAACATCTCTCAAGACTCCCTCCCCGGCCCGCCCCCCGCTGGGTCCCTCCTTCCCAGGCTTGACCAGATGGCCAGTCCACATATCAAAGGCCAGGAAGGTATCTGGCAGATCAAAGGGGATGAGCCCGGTGGTTTCCCGCCTGGCAGCGTCCATATCAATTGGCGCGATCGGCTTGGTCCGTTATGGCATTAAACGAACCAACCGGAGCTGACAATCAACTCCACTGGACTGGCCACATTGCCCGATCACCGTCTCCAAAAGCAGTTACTCTACTCTCAACTGAAGAATGGAAAATAGAAAGTCGGTGGGCAGGTAAAGAGATTTAAAGATGGGCATAAAACCAACCTTTAAAAAACGTGGCATAGACACAGTACTGAAAAACCCTGGCCCTTGAGTGTGCTAACGGGTTCAGGTGTTACCAACAGTCACCTACGGCCCCACCACCAAGACACTACACATGGAAGGTACCCTACTCAAACATGAGTGATCACCGATGATGCTATACTAAGTCAAAATGCTCATCCAAATCACCTCCTTGGTGATAGATATTTTTAAAATCACACTGTCCTCCAAAAGAAGGATATCAGATCCAGAACTTTTATACAAGTTACCAGTGCAACTTATTGGAATAACATTGATTATAATACAGAACCATCTATACTGGGCAGTGTAGCTCAGTGTAAATCTGTTCTGAAGCAGCCCTGGTGCCAAGGTGGTGATGCCAATATCTAATCAGGAAAGCAGTATGGTCAGAATCATACCCAATCCAATTGTCCATACAGTCCTGAAGCCCCAGGATACTTTGGAGTTCCCAGTGTCATGGGAAGGTACTCTTGCATCATGGTGACAGCCAGTTGTCCATTCAGGGTGAGTCCAGGGTTTGGGCCTTATGTAGATAAGGTCCAGTAGACAGAGTGACTAATAAAAGGATTTTTTAAAAAATCCCTTGAATTTCTTCAACCACTACTTCTTCCTTTGTTCTGCATTATTTAAAGACTGCTGATAGATTGCTTCTTTGATCCTACCCCAGTCAGAATATCTTAACTACACTCTAACAATAGTTCTTTCAGCTCTCTCTGATTCCACCAAAGCCTACAAAATAAGGGTCACTTTCAACTTCAGAGTACCACAAAGAGCTTCCAAAAATTGTGAGTAAATATAGATGCTTAGGTGACAGCTGTCAAACTCAAGAAAGACAGGCTGTCTAGCTGGAGTGTTTCCTCTAGTGCAGTGTTTCCCAACCAGTGTGCCGGGGCACACTAGTGTGCCATGAGCGATCATCAGGTGTGCCGTGGGAAATTGGAACCTCCGGGAGGGGAGGGGGGAGAGTCTAGTGTGTTGAAGTATAAAAACCTTAAGAAACCTACCTCGATAAAGGCCTCCTTCCCACCCATTGTCTACTTGTTCTCTCCCTCTCCATGCATTGGGAAGACCCGCCTCCCTTTCCCCAAGTAGAGACCTCCTCTTGCCTCCTGGGGGTTCTGTGTGGGAAGTTTGGCCCAGTTCTATCATTGGTGGGGTTCAGAATGCTCTTTGATTGTAGGGGAACTATAAATCCCAGCAACTACAACTCCCAAATGTCAAGGTCTATTTCCCCTGAACTCCATCTGCATTCATATTTGGGCATATTGAGTATTCATGCCAAGTTTGATCCTGAACCAACATTGTTTGAGTCCACAGTGCTCTCTGGATATAGGCGAACGACAACTCCAAAACTCAAGGTCAATGCCCACCAAACTCTTATAGCATTTTTCTCTTGGTTATGGGAGTTCTGTGTGGGAAGTTTGTGTCTTTCTGCCATTCCTGCCAGGATATCTATGTTGAGTTCATCGAAACAGGCCCAGGTTTTACAATGAGTGTATAAATACATTTAATAATATATTAACTATATGTATTACTCTGTTAGAGTGTCATTTTGTGTCATTTTGGTTGGTGGTGTGCCCCAGCATTTTGTAAATGTAAAAAGTGTGCTGCAGCTCAAAAAAGGTTGGGAAACACTGCTCTAGTGTTTTGCTACAGGGCCAGAATGGTACAAAAGCCCCCTTTTTGATCTCATAAGTGTGATAACCTAATACATCAGATCTCAAGCCATACCAAGGAACTCACAACATTGTCTCAGCTTCTGGTAAAACATATTTCAATGCCAGCATAATAATATATTTCTTAGACAGTTTTACACTTTTCATAGAGCGGAACTACATAATGGCTTTTTGTTCCTGTCAGGAGCAACAGGAAACTGCAACTCCCTTCTTGTAAGGGAGAATTGACCACCTGTAAGGACGTTGCCCAGGGTACACCCGGATGTTTTACCATCCTGAGGGAGACTCCTCTCATGTCCCCACATGAGAAGATGGAGCTGACAGACGGGAGCTCACCCTGCTCCTCAGATTTGAACCACTGACCTTTTGATCAGCAATTCTGCCGACACAAGGCTTTAACTCAGTGGTTCTCAACCTGTGGGTCCCCATATGTTTTGTCCTTCAACTCCCAGAAATCCTAACAGCTGGTAAACTGGCTGAGATTTCGGGGAGTTGTAGGCCAAAACCCCTGGTTGAGAATCACTAGTTTAACCCATTGCACCACCAGGGGCTTCTTCACTTTGTATCAAATTCATCAGTGCCCATTTTGGCTATAAAACAAATGGCAAAGTCAATGACGTAGTAATGCTTTTATTAAGTCAACAAAGAGTAAGGGTGGAAATTTTTGTTACTTTTTTCACAGGCATTAATGAATAATAATGGTGTTATCGCTTAAAAATCATGTAATTGAAAACTATGCAATTTTTAAAGACAATCCTTTGTTCACAATTCATTCTGTGTAAAACATGCACATGGGTTTTAAGGAAGAAAACTTCATTTTATGCAGAAAATAAGGATCTGAAAACTACATTTTTTTTCATCTTCTGCTTCCCAAAATGTGCATTTTCCACACAGGGTATGTCCCAAATTCTCACCTGTTGGGGGTTAACTTTCTTGGGGTTTCCCAATTAGTACAAATGGCACATACGTTCGTCTTTCCTTTGTTACAAATTTCCCTTGCTTAAAATCCTGAAATCTGAAATTTAGTTCGCTTGTTCTGTAAAAAAAAATCACCTTAAAATATTGTATATACACTTTTTGCATTTGCTTTCTTCAATGCATACATATCTGTATGTATTCTTGCCTAATATGCATACTTTCACTAGCAACATATCTAACATGATTCACCTCTAAACTTGTTTTAAGCAGTAGATAAAATTTGTATTCATTTTTCTTTAACATATGCATCTCTTTTTGTGTGTATGTTTTATTGCAGAGCTCTACTTAAAATTTCTGAGAAAGTCAGTTCAAGTTAAAATGCAAACTAACTCTTCTCCTATCCCTATTTTGGGGGAGGGGGTTGTCAGAGCTCCAATACAACTTCTGGACACATAAGCATGAAAGTGTTGGAACTATAACACTTCTCTGCACCTCTTTTTTATTTCTCTGTCTTCTCTTCTAAAGAAACAGCTTTGGTGGCCTATTTCAGGGGATCTGGTTCTAGGCAATCCCTGTTCTCTCTTTATAGGCCTGGGAAGATCACCACATTACATGAAAGGGATCCAATTCTCTGAACCAAACTTTGCACAATTTCAGTTGTTTTGAAAAGCAGCAAATTCAGCATTGAAGACATTAGCCAAAATACGCACCTGTATCTGTAATTATGAATTGATTATAAATCCTTCTTAGCCAATTAACTGTTTGGCTTTTAATTGACTAAACAATTTCATGTTTTTCAGCTATGCTTTTTTTAAAAAGTGTGTCAGCATGATCATATTGTCAATCCTATTTTCATAACACCAACAATAGGAGTTATGAAATGGGTTAAAACCTTGTGCTAGCTGAACTGATGACCTGAAGGTTGCCAGTTCAAATCCATGAAATGGGGTGAGCTCTTGTCTGTCAGCCCCAGATTCCCATGTGGGGACATGAGAGAAGCCTCCCACAGGATGGTAACACATCTGGGCCTCCCATGGGCAACACCTTTAAAGGCTTTAGCCTTTAAAGCCCTAAACGGTTCTGGTCCAGCTTATCTGTCTGAACGCATCTATCCCTATGAACCATCTGGGTGTTTAAGATCATCTGGAGAGGCCCTGCTCTTGTTCCTGCCTTCCTCGCTGACCCGATTGGTGGGGACAAGAGACAGGGCCTTCTCAGCAGTGGGCCCTCGGCTATGGAACGCCCTCCCTAGGGACATTAGATCAGCCCTCCCTCTTAACATTTTGAAAGAAAGTTAAGACTTGGCTGTTCGAGAGGCATTTGCAGATGAAGTGTAATTATTTAATTGAGAGCAACAGAATGATATGATGATGCAACAGAAACCGATTTTAAGAACGAGATGCTGAGATTTGCATTTTATATTTTTAATTGCTAATTGTATTGTTTTTATATGGTTGTTTTATTCAATGTGTTTTATCTTGTGGGCATTCGTTGCCATGTGTACACCGCCTTAAGTCACCTTTGGGCTGAGAGGGGCGGTATAAAAGTATAGTAAATAAATAAATAAATAAATAAAATAAACATCTCTGCAGATGGCTGATTCTCTCACCCCAGTCACTTCTGACATGATAAAAAAACCACCAGCAATACTAAGTACACTTTTGTAGACATGGTTAGACATAAGCAACACAGAAAGCATAATCTGTTATTTATCCTTTTGAAGCATTAGACAAATCTGTTACTTTCACTGTTTTTCCACAGTTGAACCATTTTAGTTTCAGGTCTTTTCCATCCCAAGTCTGACAAAATTTGCAGATTTTGTTAAATGTGTAATTAAAATGAATAGAAATAAAAAAAATATTCATACAAATTTAGGTCTAAGAAAAATAAAATAATATGTATTATATTATAATAAAAAAGAAACATTTTAGTTTTATGAGCAATTACTGCTAGAGTTTTCCTCTCCCCTTTATAACTTGGATATAGTTATATGCTAAGACTTATTCAGGCATAAGTGTTTCTCATTGCCTGGGGTGAGGGCTGCTCAAGAGAAGTTGAGCACTGAGCTCCATTTGTCTGAAGGCTGATTTGACTGACAAGTGTTTGTTGTAAGCTGCAATTAACATGTCAATTGTTTTTCATGTCACAATGATTTTTCACACATAGTAATGGGTGTATAGCTTTAAATCAATCCAGCACCATGGCAATGAAAACGCCTGAACAAGAACAGTTTCCTCTTGAGATCTGGGAGGGGAGCAGCTACATTTTGCTCCTGATTCCTATAGCATGTAGGGTAACAGTTTCAATATCGAATCAGGAGGTGAATGGGAGAAGAAACAGCCACATAAGCACCTCAACTGTACTGGTAACTGGACACAGTAACACGGAAAGCCAGTATTTTGAAACATGCAGAAATAAAATAATATCAAGGATGAAATTAGGGTGCAGATTCCCCCCCCCGCTCCTCCCGCCCAAGATTAAAAATGGAATACATGATTATATGTTATTTTTTACAGCTGAATACTATCATGAAACGATTGTCATACTGGAGGGAAGAATTAGCAAAACTTTGAAATCATAGAGTGGATAAGGTCATTTTATGCAGGGTGAATAAGGTGGACTTGGATTTGTCTCTTTTAAATGGTCTTTTAAATTTATGATGTTGTTTTAAGTGATGTTTTAAGTGTGTTTTTATTATTGTTGGCATTTAGTGGTTGCCAGTTGTAAGCCGCCCTGAGTCCCTCTCCGGAGGCAAAAAGGATAGAATTTAAATGTCTGAAATAAATAAATACAAAAGGAGTAATTGATAGGAAAAAACTGCAGAAATCACATTCTCCTGCCCCTGTAGAGAAGACAAAGTTTAGTTCTAGTTCAATACGCTTCTTTAACTTAGGCACCTAGTCCCTTACTGAACCACAACCTCACTGTTTATATGCCAGCTTGAGTCCATCTTTAAACAATATATGGTGCTTCACATTCAAAAGCATGTGGAACACAAAGATAAATTGTCATACAGTACTGTCAAATTTAAACACAATGCCTACTAATTTCAGTGAGGCAGAGTTAAGTGTGGGCTTAACTCTTTCACTGATATCAACATGACTTAAATCTGCTTAGCCCCTGCTAAATTAGGCCCATACCGTGAAAAACCTATGCAAGTGTAAATTAGTCCCTTTCCAAGGATAAATTGCTCCCTGTTTATTAAATGTCCACAATGAAGTTCTGTGAGCTTTTTAATAGTCTATTTAAGTCTACAGGGCTTTGGTCCAGTCCAATGAGTATGCTGATCTTTATGCAGAATACTGACTAAATCCAATGGGGCTTTATTCTTGGCTCATACATCATATATTTTCATGTTTACTTTGAAACGTAATTCTCACCATGTTTAGCATGACTTACATGTAAGCGTCCATAGGATTACATCCCCAATTCCTACCCTTGTCTGATCTTGGATACCAGCTTTGTGACTCACCATAACACAATATATTAAAACTTACTAACTTTGCTTCTACAACTTACTATAATTTTTAAATGCTGTTTCGTGTTTTGGAATGAACATAAGTGATGAAAGTCATATGGCTGTCTTTCCCCACTTCTTGAGCCCATATGCAACCAAAAATAATGCTGTACAGAACAATGCAAAAGGGATTAAAAGTCTTCTGTGGAAAGAGTGCCAGTGGTAAAGTTTTCTATAGTGGCATTAGGGTAAGTGTTCCCAATTGTGAGCAGGTGGTAAAAATACAGATCCTACTGAGAAATAATGAGATGTGTATACATAAGTTTAGGAACCTCCTGTGCATCTTTTTGAAAATGACATAAAACAACTTGAAATTAAATTTCGTTTGATGGCAGATGAAAAACAAATGTTTCAAGGGAAAAGTTTTTAATACAAAATTAATTTGTTCTACATGTGCATGCCAGGAGGATTTTTATATATATATATAAAAACCTCCCCGCATGAGCATAGAGACTTACAACTATTTCTTGAGTACCAAAATCTTTTGTCATTTTGTTCTTGTTGGCATTTTCACCGAACAGTTGTATCTATGGAATTCACAGGGCTACAGGGACTATATAGGCAGAGATCAAAGCATCCCAGTTCTTCAGAAAATGTTAAGTGTACATTTAAGCAATAGAGGATGCAAAGGGCTGAGAGGATAGATTATCATTCACCAAAGATGTTTAAACATAAATTGTACAATCATCGGAGGGCTGTTATTAGACTAGAATAACTTCAATGTTCTTACTCTCTTATACATATGCAATCATTAAAACCACCAACTGCACCATAAAAATACAAGAAACAGATTAAAGACCAGTTACAAATACACATAGTTAAAATCCACAAATCCACAAAGTCCGAGTTCCATAGCCTCAAATTTGTCCAAAGCCAGTCACAGTCCATTTTCAACACTGTCATTATTTTATTGTCCATCTGCTCCCAATAAATAACCAAAAGCCTGGTCCCAAAATCCACGTCTTCAACTTTTTCCTAAAGGAAAGGAGGGTAGAGGTTGACCTAATTTTGCTGGGGAAAGAGTTCACCGGGCGAGGGGCCACCACCGAGAAGGCCCTGTCTCTCGTCCCCTTCGTCGTGTTCCACCTTCGTTGTGTTTGCGACGAAGGTAGAACCGAGAGCAAGGCCTCCCCGGAGGATTGTAAATTTTGAGGTAGGACATAAGGGGAGATACGTTCGGACAAGAAAGCTGGCCCTGAACCATTTAGGGATTTAAAGGTCAAAACCAGCATTTTGATTTGTGCTCGGAATTGAACAGGCAGTCAGTGGAGCTGACACAACAGAGGAGTGGTATGCTCCCTGTATGTCGCTCCAGTGAGTAACCTGGCTGCCACCCGTTGGACTAGTTGAAGTTTCCGAACAGTCTTCAAAGGCAGCCCCACATAGAGTGTGTTGCAGTAATCTATTCGGAATGTAACCAGAGCATGGACCACCATGGCCAAGTCAGACTTCCCAAGGTATGGGCAGAATGAGCGCAACTGGCACGCAAGTTTTAATTATGCAAAAGCTCTCCTGACCAACAGTGAGACCTGGGGTTCCAGGCTCAGCGATGAGTCCAGGATCACTCCCAAGTTGCGAACCTGCGTCTTCAGGGGGGGGGTGTAATCCCATCCAACACAGGCTATAACTCTATGCCCTGTTTGGCCTTTCGACTGACCAGTAGGACCTCTGCCTTGTCTGGATTCAGTTTCAATTTGCTAGCTCTCATCCAGTTTGACACAGCAGCCAAGCACTGGTTCAAGGTCTGGACAGCCTCCTTGGTAACAGGTGGGAAGGAATGACAGATTTGGATATCATCTGCATAGAGATGACACCGCATTCCGAAACTCTGGAAAATCTCCCCCAGCAGCTTCATGTAAATGTTAAACAACATTGGGGTCAGTACTGAACCCTGGGGGACTCCACAAGACAACAGTTGTGGGGTCGAACAGGCGTGACCCAATAACACCTTCTGAGACTGTCCCTCGAGAAAGGACCAGAGCCACTGCAAAACAGTACCTCCAAGCCCCATTTCTGTGAGTCATCCCAGAAGTATGCTGTGGTCAACGGTATCGAAGGCCGCTGAGAGCTCCAGCAGAACCAACAGGGACACACTCCTCCTATCTAGTTCCCAGTGCAGATCATCTACCAAGGCGACCAAGGCTGTCTCAGTTCCATTTCCCGGCCTAAAGCCAGACTGTGTCGAATCTAGATAATCAGTGTCTACCAGAAACCCCTGGAGTTGTGAAACTGGCCGATAGTTGACTAAGTGGGGTCCAGTGATGGTTTCTTCAACAGCGGTTTTATAACAGCTTGTTTTAAGCTGGCTGGAATTTTGCCTTCCTGTAAGGAGGCATTAATCACCACCTTCACCCACTCTGCCAAACCCCCTCTGGCCTCCTTCATTAGCCAGGATGAGCAGAGGTCTAGGATGCATGTGGTTGGTCTTGCCTCTCCAAGGATCCTGTCCACATCCTCAAGCTGAACCAATTGAAATGAATCCAACAAAACTGGACAGACAGGTGGTCGTGTTGCATCCTCAGAGACAGGCATTAACGTGGTGTCAAAGTCAGAATAGATCAAAGCGACTTTATCCGCAAACAACTGAGCAAATGCTTCACAGTGAGCTGCCAAGTTGTCAGGGATCTTGCTCTGAGGTGGATTTAATAGCCCTCTGACAACACAGAATGGCTCAGCCAGACGGTTCTTTGCAGACGCAATATAGGCCGCAATAAAGGATTTTTCTGCGGCCTTTATTGCCACTTCATAGGTCCTTAAAAAGGCACCCAGATGTGCTCGGGCTGATCTGCTATGGTTTCAGCACCACACACACTCTAGCTTCTTGTTCTTTCGCTTCATTGCTGCCAGCCCTTGGTAAACCAAGGGGCTGGTTTAGCTCGGTTACTTGAGAGGCGGCATTCTGGAGCAATCGTGTCTATTGCCCTAGTCATCTCCCTATCCCAGAGAGAGACCAGGGCATCAACAGGGTCACGTTTCGAGGAGGCGGGAAAATCCCCAAGAGCTGTCAGGAATCCATTAGGATCCATAAGTCTCCTGGGGCGGACCATCTTGATTGGTCCTCCACCCATGCAGATGTTAGGAGGTGCAGTAAGTCTAAACCTGATCAGGTGGTGGTCGGTCCATGACAACGGAGTGATGGTCAGCTCCTCCACCCCTCCTCCTTCTTCCCATCCCTGACAGAAAACCAAATCCAATGTGTGCCCTAGTGCTCTATGGGTCGGACCAAATACTAATTGCGACAGGCCCATGGTTGCCATGAAGTCCTGAGCTGCGCCTGACAGGGTGGCCTCAGCATGAACATTGAAGTCTCCAAGCACAATCAGCCATTGAGACTCCAATGCCAGGTCCAAGACCACTCCAGCTAGCTCATGTAGGGAGACTGTAGTGCAGCAGGGTGGTCGGTACACTAACAGAATCCCTATCATGTCTCGGTCACCTGCCCTTAGGGAGACAATTAATTAAGGCATTAAATTAGTAAAACATTTGTTTAACATCACACAGGTTTAAAATATTATATTTGTATGTGACTGTTTAACTATATGTATTTTATTGTAATTTTCTGCCTTGCATGCCAAATGGCCAATGTAACATGGGTTATAAACAATAAATCTACTGAAGACACTTAGAAAGATTGGGGGTTTTGTTTAGCAGTTGGAAATCTAATAATGTATTAATGTTTGATTTTGACTATTCATAACTTTTGTGGTATTCTTTAATTTGTGCTGTAGCGTAAGACATTTTCTTTTCTTATTGCAGGCAGGATTGGAGTACTCAGAACCCTGCTTTGTATTGTTATGTGCCTTTTTTCGCCTTTTTTCACTCTCTCATTTTTTCTATTTATTTTTGAATGCATATTTGATTTTAAATTAGAATCTTTGTGTTAAAATTTGGAATGGAAACGGTTAAACTCACTCCTCCATATCAGCTGTTGAGAGTACCTGGAAGATTTTCCATCATGGCATGCATGGCATTTTGCCCCTAAGTAGATTCATCAAGCATTTCGTTTGGTGAGTAAATGCATCTGAAAGTTGTAGGACTTTGAAAGTGGATTTACTTCAGTAGGTGGTCAAATTACTAGTGGGATCCCTTGAGTACAAAAGGAGCTGGACAGAGCTCACATAATCACAATCAAAGGCAATTTCTGAAGTAAACTGTGTTGGTTTAAATAGCTTAGGAAACATCCAATATTTATAAAGCAAGGCTTTATTATTGCTTACACATGTTGTACACACAGAAAGAGAGATCTTCTATGAAGCTTGTCAGCTGCCTGATGTCAATGGATGTAGAGGCAGGCCTTGGGAAAATGCCCTGTCAGGAATAATAAAATGGACATTCTGCTCCTTTTGGATGTAAAATATTTTTCTGTGACACCTATTTCTTAGCTTGCTTTACCATTAGCAGTAATATCTACTAGTCATAGGCCCGGTTAGTATTACATACAATTGTTTCATGTTTTCGTACCATTCCATTTCAATGGCACAGAATGGCACAACTCCCTTGGGATTAGAAACAAAAACCAGTTTTGACTGATTTTTGGTGCGCTGTCTGTGGGCCCTGACAGCCAGGGCCTACAGCTGAGAGCTGGGCACTCGGTGCACTTAGATGTAGGCCCTGGCTGGCAGGGCCTACAGCCAAGCACTGAGCACAGGGCACCAGGCACTGGGTCCTCTCAGGTGTAGGTCCTGGCTGACAGGGCCTATAGCTGAGCACTCAATGCATGTAGGCCCAGCTGGCAGGACCTACAACCGAGCACTGGCGCAGAGCACTTGTGCTGCAGGCTTGGTGCTTGACTGTAGGCCCTGCCAGCCAGGCCTATGAACATTGAGTGCTTGGCTGTAGGCCCTATCAGTCAGGGCCTACATCCAAGTGGGCCCAGTGCTTGGCACTCGGCTGTTGACTTTGCCAGCCTTGCCTATGAGTGCGGAGCATTCAATGCTCAAATACCTGGCTGTCAGGCCCTGGCAGGGCCTACAGCTGGGCACACGGCATGCTCAGCTGTAGGCCCTGACAGGCCCTGGTGCTTTGCCATCCATGGTCCAAAATTTTTCATTTTTTTCAGACCTTGGACGGAGAAGCTTATTTGTATAGGCATCCATTTTTGGATGGCCAATGGTCGAATTCAAGAAACCAGCAACCCCTCAGCAGAATCACATCAACGCCAGCGAGGGAGAAGCGGCAGAAATTATGCAGCCAGCCAGGTCAGTTGTGAAGCAGGTGATGGCAACCTAACACATAGAAAGGAATACAAAGTGTAGCCGAAAGGGAACCAAACCCCAGAAACCAGCCCATCCTATACTCAAGTTCATGTAGGACCCAAACTCATGTTCTAAAGTGAGTCCACAGAAGCACAGGAACCAGGAAAAGCACAGCATACAGAACAAGACCCGGGCACCCAGCAACACCTTGCTAATTGCAAAGGACCCTAGACTCCAAGCTCCTTTTTATTCACAAATCTTCATCGGAACTGGAACTAGCCAACACCCTCTCATTAGTGCTTTCAGCTGTGCCGGCAACCTCAGGTGTAGCCCGTTGCCTCCCTCTCCAATCTCTTCATCTTCTGTCAAGACTTAGCTCCCCCCAGGATGAAGCCTGATCCTCTGCACAACCATTGCGCACCTCTTGCACTCTAGTCCAGTCCATAGCACTAGAACCATCCTCAGGATTCCCAGCCACACTTCCCATAGTTGGCTTCTCACTGACAGACCCATCATCCCCAGAGAAACCCTTCATCAGTAGATTCCCCAAGTAATTGCCAGACCCTTTTCCTTTGTTGCTCTTTGTCTGATTCTTGCTGACAAGTAACCCGCTTTCCCTTCCTAGCTCCCAATTCCATGCTTTCAGTGCTACTTAAAGGCTCAACTACAACATGGGTGCATTATCCAGTCATTATTCAGTCCTAGATGACGCAACTTGGTTAGACCCCTTCCAGTCCAGCTTCCGTTCAGAGAATGGGACGGAGACGGTTTTGATAGCCATCACAGATAAGCTACGTTGCCAGCTCAATCAGGGCGGATCGGTGCTGCTTCTGCTATTGGATCTCACAGCAGCGTTTGATACTGTCGATTATGATCTTTTGACCCACTGCCTTGCCGGGGCTGGGGTGAGGGGGACAGTCCTGAAATGGCTGTCTTCCTTCCTCCGGAACCGGATCCAGCGAGTGAGGAGGGGTGAGGTTGCCTCCGAGGGTGCCCCCCTACTATGTGGGGTGCTCCAGGGGGCAATCCTCTCCCCTCTATTGTTTAACATCTATGTTCGACCACTTGCTCGGCTGTTACGTAGCTTCGGGCTGGAGTGCCACCAATATGCGGATGACACCCAGCTCATTCTGGGAATGGAGGTCCGACCCGAATCTGTACCTGATAATTTCCATCATTGCCTTGAAGTCGTTACTGGATGGCTGCGAGCCAGTAGGTTGAAGGTGAATCCGGCTAAGACGGAGATCCTGTGGCTGGGTCGTCCGGGCACGGGAGAGGTTCAGCTTCTAACCCTGGATGGTGTGACACTAAGTCCGTCGTCATCCGTTAAGAGTCTTGGTGTCACTCTAGACTCTCAATTGTCGATGGAGAAACACATCTCCATCGTCAGTAGAGTAGTGTTTTTCCATCTCCGCCAGGCAAGGAAGCTGACCCCCTACCTGTCCTGCCACGATCTAGCCACAGTGGTCCAAGCCACGGTCATCTCAAGGCTGGACTACTGTAACGCTCTCTACATTGGCCTTCCATTGTCGGCGATCCGGAAACTCAAGCTGGTGCAGAATGCTGCAGCTCGGCTGCTGGCAGGCGTTCCAACATGCTGCCACATTACAGCCATCTTACGCGAACTGCACTGGATCCCAGTTGAATTCCGGATTACCTTCAAAGTGATGTTATTGACCTTTAAGGCCTTGAATGGTCTGGGGCCAGTGTACCTAAGGGACCGTCTCACCCTATACTGTCCCACTAGACCACTGCGTTCAGAGTCACATAACCTTCTGGTAATCCCAAACTGTAAGTCCTTCCACTTGACTTCAACATGGAGGAGAGCTTTCCATATTATTGCATCAACACTTTGGAATGTGCTCCCTCCAGAAGTTCGTGCTCTTTCTAGCATGCTGGCCTTTCAGAAGGCCTGCAAGACTTTGGTATTCCAACAGACGTTCGGCCTTTACACTGCAAGCCCTCTGCTATTGGAAACTGCAGGCTCTCTGACACCTGCTATTATGTGTGTTCGGATTGTTGTATTGTTTTAGGATTTTTTAATGTATCTTTTAATGTATTTTATATATGCGGTTTTAACCATATTTTACTGTGTAAGTCACCCCGAGCCGGATGGGAGTGGCGGTGGATAAATCCAAATAAATAAATAAATAAATATATGTTCTCTTTCCCCCTTTCCATTCTTTCTTTTTTGAGAATCCCATTGCAGGCTCAGATATGGATCCATTTTGTATCAAATGACGTTCAGGTCTGTATTCATTTCTGTGAGGTACCATTCTGGCAATCTGCCATTAAAATGCAAACCTGACAAATTTCTTAGCCATTCCTATTGAAGCAGCAAATTAGGGAGTTATGGAACTCCGGATTGGCAAATGACCTCTTACCAACGGGTGCGCGGACGTGCGGGCGGCAGGGATGAGGAAAAGATGCAACAACTTCACTGCTCGTGTGAAATCAAAGAGATTTATTGATAACACCAGCTGGTGGGGATTGCCAAACAGAACAAGCTGTTGATCAGGGGCAAACGGCCCCGGTCACTCTCAGTACAAAGCATATATACCCCCATGGCGGCATCTCGGAAAAGCCCGCCCTCCTTCATGGATTTTACACAATCATAATTGGCTGGTGTTACATAGCATTTCATTAATCCAATAAAACATTACATTTTCATTAGCATCACATCTCAAAGTCCCACCTATGTATTAGAACAATGGACATTTCTAAGTTAGTTCTTTCTCACAGTACATATCAGTGGCCTGGGACGCTCATGTACCCAATTAGCAACATTTCACATTCTGCCTTTCCTTGCCAGCAAAGGATGGGGCTGAATCCCTCTGTACATGCGCAGTTCTTCTCCCTTTGGCACTAACATCACCCAATAGCACATCTTGTACTGTTAGACCAATCTAAGCCTACGTTATCTCACGCTAGGCACGGGGTGTCTTTTAACAAGTCACAGCATTGATTAGAAGCACCAATCACAGTGTTACATTAACGGAGCAAGTGCCTGTCTGATTCTTGGCACAGAAACCCACTTTTCAAAGCTCTACACGTGTGCAGCATCACTCTCTGACCTTTCTCCTCCACAGAAAGTACCAAAAACCGCTTTACTATTACAGTTGTCTACTATGACAGGAGCATTTATCAAGACACATGTCGAGCCCCTGCTTGGAGCAGCACAAGAATCACACAGAGAAAAAATAAAATAGGTTTCATAGTACATCCAATATAATTAATTCCTAAATAATAATACTCAGATCTAGGTAGTTTAGGTTTCTAAACCATGCTTTTGCACTTAATTTTCCTAATCTTAAAGCACTGTAATGTTTCTCAAGAGCATCTAACATTGCAGAGGAGGAAATGAAGGTTTAAAAACTGTTTCTGCAGTCTATCATTTGACAGGAAGTCAGGCTATCAGAATGAAGCCTTATAGGAATCAATCTTACAACCATACATGGTGTATGTCCTAGTTACTATAGAGATAGGAAAAGGGCCATTAGGACTCTTATCTGCTATATATTGGGGTAATTAAAAGGTTTGATAGCATTAACCTGCACTGTGAAAGTCTCCAGACAATTCATGTTATCAGTCATCTGACTCTGGAGTTTAAACAGTTAGTCTTTCTCCTCTACTTCTCAAAGGGCATGAGTGGCTTATATAGATGTCAGTAGTTTTCTTTTTCTTTCTTTTAAACTATTTCTTTTGGGGGTATGCATGCTTTGATTTAATTCATTGTATTGCAGCAAGACACTAACCTCATTTGATCTTTTACGTTTTTACTTTAGCTTGATTGGCATTTTGAAATGGTTGTCTGATGTGATTAATAATTATGAACATTTCTTTTTACCGAAATTCTAGCAATTATGGTTGCATTCCTTGTTGTTTGGCAGAAAGGTACAGTTTAAGGTACATTGCTACCTATTGCTTTTTACATATTCTTGTTATATTCAGAACAATGCTTGAAAATGTTTCAGGACTGCATGTCAGGACTTCTGAAAGGGCTGCTTTAGGCTTTCTGGGAATGAAGGCTCTTTTCCCCACAACTTGATCGATGAAAGACACAGAAGTCAAACTTCAAGAGGAGACAGAGACAAGCAGGCTGACCCTTTGCCCTGGTCCTCTGAAGACAGAATCCAAAGGATCAGAATTTAAAACACAAGCAGGCTCTTGCTTAAGGACAGAACAGATATGACTGCTTGGACCAAAACCAATAATATGGAAATCACTACTGTAATACTGGCAAGTACAACAACTAAAGGGAAGTGAGTGTGCTAAAGGATTATGTGTGCCTTCAAGAATTTTATCAAGGTTAGTCAATGGTACCTACCTTACTATAATATTAATAATAATATTATAATAATAAAAATATTTATATTTCTCTTTTCTCCCTCACAACATATTAAAAACATGTAAACAACAATCCATATATATCGATAATAAGTATAAAACATCATGAAGTAAGCAGTTTAAAACAACAATATTAGACAAGGTATACTACAATGATATAGTATTGATGAGATAATTTATACCAGAAAATAGCAATATGATTTTTTTTACACAAGAGGATAATCCCATGATAGGAATTAAAACACAAGAAACTTTATAATGTAAGATTAATATCTGGCTGTTTTTAGTCAGCTGGAAGGCCTCCCCCAGCTTATCCTCAGTGCTGGACAATTTAGACTGTGATCCTGCATCTACCGTGTTTCCCCGAAAGTAAGACACCCCGATTGTAAGACGATCGGGTGTCTGGGGTCGGCTTATATAAGCCATACCCCGTATATAAGACGTGCCTCGTCCGCCGCCGCCGCCAAGAATCGGAGGTGTGCCGGCACACCTGCACACCTCCGCGGCACACCTCTTCGCCAGGGCTCCAGGCAAGGGAGGGGGAAAGGAGCCAGGGGCGGGAGGAAGCGGCGACGTCACTGTGACGCTGCGATCCTCACCACGCCCCTGGCTCCTTTCCCCTCCCTTGCTTGAGGAAAGAAGGGAGAGGGAAAGGAGCCAGGGGCGTGGTGAGGATCGCAGCGTCACAGTGACGCGTCGCCGCTGCTGTCCCGCCCCTGGCTCTCTTCTCCCACCCTTGGAAGGGAGGAGGAAGAGAGCCAGGGGCGGAGAAGGGCTCGTCCCGCCCCTGGCTCTCTTCCTCCTCCCTTCCAAGGGTGGGAGAAGAGAGCCAGGGGCGGACGATCTAGCGATGACGCTGTCAGTGACGCGTCGTCCTTCTCCCCGCCCCTGGCTCTCTTCCTCCCTCCTTCCAAGGGTGGGAGAAGAGAGCCAGGGGCGGACGGCGGCGACGCATCACTGTGACGCTGCGATCCTCACCATGCCCCTGGCTCCTTCCCTCTCCCTTCTTTCCTCAAGGGAGGGGGAAAGGAGCCAGGGGCGTGGTGAGGATCGCAGCGTCACAGTGACGCGTCGCCGCCCTCCTCCCGCCCCTGGCCCTTTCCCCCTCCCTTGCCTGGAGCCCTGGCGAAGAGGTGTGTCCGAGGAGGTGTGCAGGTGTGCCGCGCACACCTCCGGTTGCGGCGGCGTGGCGGCAGCGGGCGGCGGCGGCGGCGTGGGCGTGGCGACGGGGTACGTCTTGGGTTATATAAGACATACCCCGAAAGTAAGACGTAGGGGGACTTTTGGGGGGGGAAAAGAAAGTAAGACGCTGTCTTACTTTCGGGGAAACACGGTACATCTAGGGAGTAAGCAACATTGAAATAAATGAGATGTATTAATGAGCTGACTTTTACATACACATTTTAAATGTGCAAATACTTAAGTAAATAAATGAGACATGGACATTTCTTTTATTATAGGAGAGGCATCAGTTTCAATCACAAACAACATAGTCGATTGGGAATAATTTCCTGTTAAATTTAATAAAAACACCTGGTTTAATCAACTGTTTGGATGATTGTTAAGAATCACTTTCTCATTGTTCACTGGCCTATCTGTAGTAGGGATGAAACTTACTCCCATCATATATTATTGTTACAAAGTCACGAGTATTCCCACACTCAACCACCCCCTTAAAATGCTTGACCTTATGGGAGCCTTTTTTAATTCTCACAGGAAGCTATAAATTCTCAAATACATTCTTCCTTCTTGACTCATAGTTTGTGATGGGGTAATATTGGACCTAACAGAGCTCTGATTTATCATATTTTGTTGCTCAGTGTTTTGGACTTGTGAGAATTTTGCACAGAGCAAGCAGTCATATAACTGAAGAGCTCATCCCTTTTAAGGGGAAGAGTACAGTACATTAGGGGGTTCTGACAGGCTTGTCATTCAAAAAAAATAACAGTAGCATTTTGTGGATGATAGTAATAGTGGCAGCAATTGATGCTTGATATAATAGTAATATGCTTAAGCATTGTTCTCTCCCTCACATACACACATGAAGCTGCAAACTCAATCAGTTAGGGTATCTGCATAAAAGTAACTTAGGCTACTCAAGCTCGCTAATTGCAACATTTATACTTGTTTCAACAGACAAGGGTTCTTTCTCCTACTCTGGACATGACACAGGCACACGTGCGCACACACACACACACCACTTGCTTAATTGCCCACAGAACCTCTGAGGATGCTTGCCACAGATGCAGACAAAATATCAGGAGAGAATCCTACTAGAACATGGCCAAACAGTCAGAAAAACCCACAGCAACCCAATGATTCTGCCCATAAAACTTTTAACAACACATTTTAAAAACTGTTTCTTCTTCGAGAGCTCTGTGAATGCACACTTATGAAGTTTGCGCGCCAGCGCGGGCTTCTAACGGAAACTTTTCCAGTTTGAAACTTTTTGGCGGTAGCTCGCCCAGCCGGCCCGGAGGGCATAAAAGGCCTCCATGCGCGCCCACCCCATTCCCTTGGTTTTCCGCCACTTGGGCAATATCGAAATACGGCTGGTTGTGTGAGCATAGCATGTCCACAACCAGTTTCAAAAGGTGCTTATCCTGCGGTAGCAAGATCCCGGATTGCGACGGTCACTCGAAGTGCCTTCGGTGTCTCGGGGAGGGACACGTCGTCTCGACCTGCCGACACTGCCAGGCCTTCTCGTCGAACACCAGGCGAGCGAGAGCCCGCAGGCTTCAGGCCTACCTGACGGAGCGTGCTCTCTGCCCTCCGGAGATGGCGACGGCTGTCCCATCTGCCTCCTTGGGGTCCGGGGCGGCTGCTCCGGCCCCATCCGTGTCGACCGCTCACCCGGCCGGGATGAAGCGTCCCCGGAAGGAGAAGAACGCCTCTGTCTCCTCGGAGACTTCGGGCGTTGAAGAGGCCCTGCACCGTAACCACCGAACGGTCCAGTTGCCTCCACCTCGAAGAGCTTCGACAAGCTCGATGGCGTTGGCCTCTCCCAGAGGTCGGCCATCTCGAGGACTCCCTCCGATCGGGCTATGGAGATAGCTTTCGGAGGTCGAGTGAGGAAGCCCGTAGAGCCCAGACCAGAGGCCTGGTTCCTGTGACTCGGGCAAGTCTCTGGAGGCCGCAGCCTCGAGACCTCCATCACCAAAGAGGCGCAGGACTTTGATGTCATCGTTTTCGGTCTCCTGCCCCGACTGGTCGCCTATCCCTGTTCTCGCTGTGGAGACAGGGGTAGAGCACCACGTGTCTCCGGAGGACTCTGTGCAGACCGTCGTCCGGATTCCACCCGGACAGACCTCGGTCCGACAACTATTTGTCACCTCGCCAGACAAGGGCAGACAAACCATGAGGCTCGCTCTGGCCCCGGCCGAGCGAAACCTCCCTCCGGCGATGCCTGCGGCCCCCTCAACCTCGAGGTCGCCGCCTCGGTCACAGCCTCCGGCGAACCAGGAGACGGTTCGACCCTGGTCGGGTGACGAGATGGAGGATGGCGAGGTCCCTCGATCGACAAGATCGGGCTCCATCCTGTCCCTCAACTTGGACAGATCCCCTTCTCTGGCAGGAGAAGTGGAACCTTCATCTTCACCGACCGACAATGCAAGAGCCTTCGGTGAACAGGTCGGCCGGATGGCAAGGTCTCTGGGGATGCAACCCTACGTTCCTGTGAGCCAGCGCCTGCCCCGTTTTTCAGCAGGGTGCAGGTAGAGGAGGCGGCCCAACCACACCTCCCCATGCTGGAACCACTGGAAGAAGTGGTTAAGGCCTCATGGACGACTCCATCGACCATCCCCACGTCCGGACGTATCGAGGCATGGTACAAAATAGATGAGAGGGAGAGGAGCTGGCTACACGATCACCCGACCCCCAACTCGATGATCGTCACCTCCTCCCAGTCTTCGGGCCGAGAATCCGCGACCCCTCAGACCAAGAGGGAAAGCGGTTCGACACAGTT
>JARBWK010000006.1:54003050-54329863 GCA_030556195.1 Anolis apletophallus | reverse complement strand
TACCCACTTACGGGTTCAAGTTGCACCAGTTGTGCACTTACATTCTCAGTTGTGCCTATTGCACTCACTGTTATGAGGCCTGTGTGCCTGGCATGAATGGTGCTTGTTGCACTTATGCTGTGAGGCCTGTGTGCCTGACATGAATGGTGCTTGTTGCACTGTGTTTACAAGTGGGAGCATGCCTTCCACTCATATTTATATGATTGATATGTTATTTATTCGTGTTGTGTTTGTAATAAACCTGTTCATTTGTTCATATTGGCTGGTTTGTTCCCACCTCCTTTACCTTAGCTCGGTAAATCTTCATAAGTGTGCATTCACAGAGCTCTCGAAGAAGAATGGTAGGTTACATACCTGTGACCATCTTTCTTCGAGTGAAGCTCTGTGAATCCACACGAACCCGCCCGGCCGTCCCCACTCTCTCAAACCACCCTTTCCTAGTTGCTAATGTGGCGTAGGAATGGGGTGGGCGCGCATGGAGGCGCCTTTTATGCCCTCCGGGCCGGCTGGGCGGAGCTACCGCCAAAAAGTTTCAAACTGGAAAAGTTTCCGTTAGAAGCCCGCGCTGGCGCGCAAACTTCATAAGTGTGGATTCACAGAGCTTCACTCGAAGAAAGATGGTCACAGGTATGTAACCTACCATTCTTAGCCTGGAACCATCTGAAACAATAGTGCCCATAGTTACACACTACATATTAGCCTCTATGCAAGAAGTGGAAAAGAGAAAACATGAAAGATAACTAAAATGAAGGCTGAAAACTATTTCGATGCTGCTCCCCTCCCCAAATGCGCACACACATTCCATGGTCAACTAATGTCCCTAGCCCCTCGTAAGGAATCTGAAATAATATCTCTGCCCGTTCATCTCATCCAAAGAATCTCAATGGAAAACATTTTATGAATCAGTCAAATCCTACATAAGCCTTCAAAAGTGAGTGAAAATGGCCAAGGGCAAAAAATTATGGTAGAAAAATAAATTATTTCAAAATGGAAATTTATGTAAATTAACTCATCAAGAAATTTCCCTTCAAGTAATCTATTCTATTACAATTTCCCCGAAAGTAATAGATATATGTAACATTATCCAAATTAATAAATCTTATTTCCCACCTCTCCCACAATGGATTTCAAAGCTTATGAAAGGCATTCAAACATATTTGAACGTGAGTGCCTTTGAATTGTTGTCTGCCATATTCTTCTAGAAGGTAAGTATTAGATGTCCTGCCAATAGCCTCAGATGGTGAACTCAGTACTTTGTGAACACACTACTGCAATAGCAATGTCAAGTCTCCTGGTGCTCTTAGCAGGACTACAGAAGCATTAATAACTCATTCACAAAGGCTACCTATTTGGTATGAATCTCATTGGCTGGTGGAAGATGGTAACTAAAATGAACCTGATTGGTGACTAAGGGGAAACTGGGAATTGGAGTTTAGAAAGCAACTTTACCAAGGTCTGTTCACGTTGAATCAGAATAGGACGTTTTGTTAAGCCTACTCCTTTCATTGTATCATTGAAAATTCAATGCGATAAATCCATTAATACTTTTTGCATTATTATGGCTAGCATTATTACAACCCTTTTATAATCAAAACAGAAAACAATCATGCACAAAATCCAGTTGCTAGTTCCAATTAAAGCTTATCTACTGACTCAATTGGATCTACCTAAGTGTTACTGTGGTGTTCAGCAAATTATTTCACAGGCCCATTCTACCTTGCACTAATATTGTTTTTCTATGTTTCCCAAACAATATTTGTGTTCAGGGCATTCAGAGGCAGTCTAGGAGTACCTAATAAGTAAGTCAAGAAATTTCAATGTTGAATGCACTTGATAATGGTAAACAACTCATTGGACTAGACGGCCCTTTGTGGTCTCCTCTTGCAACTCTATGATTTTATGAGAACATGATGGAAATGGGATTTTATTAAACTGTTTTCCCAAAAATGGTGCTTAAGCTTTTCAACACAACCCCAAAACATTTTAATTCATTCAAAACAATTTAAACCAAATGAATTTTAAAACTACTCCCATATGGAAAAATATTTCAAGATTTTTAAGTTTCCAACATTTCATCCTGGTTCATCAAGGAGATTCTAATTTTTAACTAGCATGTCTTTTAAAATTAATGTTACTGAGATTTAGTGAGTGGGAGTTGTTGATTTTCACAGAAGAATAGAGAAAAAAAGATCAGTGCATTCTTGTGATATATTACTTGAATTCTATGCTTTCTTCCAAAGATCATTTCACACATTCAGTTTCCATCCCAGGAGCAGGCATTAAGATTTGCCTTCAAAATCTGAGCACCCTTCTCCCTCATTACTAAATGAACTACAAAGTTGGTGGACACATCATCTCTCTGTAATTTATACATATACAGCGGTCATGGTGCCCTTCACACATTATAGATTAATCTTCAAGTGTCAAAAACACAATGTGCTAAATTTCTCTCATTTGCATATTTCTTTAGAAATAATGTTTCAATATCATGTTTTTTTTGTGTGTTTTTTAATTTCAGTTCAGAAATAGTGTTTGGTTCAAATATGCCTTCAAATTGTATAAGGAGAAACAAAAGTAATAGCAGAATGATTGCAATGCTTACTATTTGCTGGTTAAGATTTTACAAGGATAATTCCTTAGGTAGACTCTGTTATGTTGCGCTTCCCCCCCATACACACACATGCTATTTCTCGCTGAATTTATGTTCAGTTGTGCAAGTGATTCCCAACCATGAAGCCCTTAAAATTTACAAGCAATATGCAAGTCTTCCATTCAGTGACTATGATGTGGGCAAATGCTGAATGGTATATAATGATATAGGGATTTTCAAGTCTCAGAAGCTGGTGTGGTTTGTTGGAAATATGTCAGTGCAAATGCCAGATGAATAGATAAACAATATTGCCCACAAGCACTTGGATGTTGTACTTTTCCTTGTCAGATAAACCAACCGCATTGATCTGGACCAACTTACATCAAATAAAATGCTATAAATGGCTCATTCTCCCTTAGTTTTTGTTTCCCCAGCTATAATCAGAGCTTTAAAAGTAGGGCTGCTGTGCAAACACCACTGAAACCAATGGGAAAATTTTAAGAGATTTGAACAGTCTCTAGATTAAATGTGCTGACTTAATTTCATTGGCATGCTTCTTAGAGCTATGGCTAGTTCAAGCCAAAATGCTATGATCCAGATCTGGTACATACAGAAGAATAGTGGAATGGAAGAAATAATGTTTTGTATTACTTTCACTTAACAATGCTGTCCTAAGAAGGGCTGAGAAGAAGCACAGAGATGGATTCAAAAACTGTTGGTGAAGGTTTTTCCATTGGTAACAGGATTTTGGATGAAAGCTTCTTTGCTTCTGTACAAATAAATAGACTGATGTGTAATTAATAGGCATGGGCAATCATGGTTCTAAATGGTTCTAAAGTATACAATAGCTAAAGTTCTGGTGGTGAACACTAGGTGGCGCTGGTGCTTTGCTTCTACAGTATTGCTAAAGTTCTGGTGGTGAACATTTCAGAAACATAAGAACATAAGAAGAGCCATGCTGAATCGGACCTCAGCCCATCTAGTCCAGCATTCTGTATCACACAGTGGCCCCCAGTTGTACAGGGGATCTTGAGCAGAAGGGAGGGCAAAACCCTAACCTGCTCCCGACCCCCCATAACCAGTACCCAGGGAAATCCTGCCTACCTCAGTCAACTCCGAGGTGGCACTTGAATGTCCTTTTCAGTAACTACCGATACACTTGGTATCCATGAATCTGTCTAATCCTGCCTTGAAGTTGTTCAGGCTGACAGCTGTCACAACCTCTTCTGGAAGTGAGTTCCATAACCCAATGACCCTCTGGGTGAAGAAATATTTCCCTTTATTAGTCCTAATTTTCCTACCTTGGAGCTTCAGGGAGTGCCCTCTAGTCCTAGTGATTTGTGACAAAGAAAATAATTTTTCTTTATTCACCTTTTCTATCCCATGCATGATTTTAAACACTTCGATCAAGTCACCTCTTAAACGCCGTCTTTCAAGGCTGAAAAGACCAAGGCGTTGCAACCTGATTTCATAAGGGAGCCGCTCCATCCCTTGGATCATTCTTGTTGCCCTTTTCTGTACCTTTTCCAGTTCCGTTATATCCTTCTTAAGGTGCGGAGACCAGAATTGTACACAGTACTCCAAATGTGGCCTTACCATAGATTTGTAGAGAGGTAATATAACATTTGCTGACCTATTTTCGATTCCCTTTCTGATCATGCCTAGCATAGAATTTGCTTTTTTCACTGCTGCAGCGCACTGGGTTGACATCTTCATTGAGCTGTCCACCAAGACCCCAAGATCCCTTTCCTGGTTTGTCTCAGAAAGCTTTGACCCCATCAATTGGTAGGTGTAGTTGGGGTTCTTTGCCCCGATGTGCATGACTTTACACTTGTTTAGGTTAAAATGCATTTGCCACTTTGTTGCCCATTCACTCAATTTCAAGAGATCTTTCTGGAGCTCTTTACAATCAGTTTCATTTTTAACTACCCTGAACAATTTAGTGTCGTCTGCAAACTTTGCTACCTCAGAATTCACTCCTACATCCAGATCATTAATGAATAAATTAAAAAGTAACAGACCCAAAACTGAACCTTGGGGTACGCCACTTCTCACCTCTTTCCACCCAGAGAAATGTCCGTTTATTACCACCCTTTGTTTCCTACAGTTTAGCCAGGTTCCAATCCAGGACAAGACCTGTCCTCTGATTCCATGGCTGAAGAGCTTATTTAGGAGCCTTTGGTGAGGGACTTTGTCAAAAGCCTTTTGAAAGTCAAGGTAAACAATATCAATTGGGTCCCCTTTATGTGTTTATTTACACCCTCAAAGAATTCTAACAAGTTAGTAAGACATGATTTGCCTTTGCAGAAACCATGTTGATTTTCTTTCAGCAATGCCTGTTCTTCTATGTGCCTAGTAATATTTTCTTTAATAATGGTTTCCATCACTTTGCCTGGAACTGAGGTTAAACTGACTGGTATATAATTTCATGGATCACCTCTGGATCCTTTCTCTAACAAAACTTTCAAAACTTCATTATTATTTCATTATTGGTGATTTTTAAGACAGAACCAATTAGGAACTGCCATTTATAACGAAAGTTTGAAAGTTTTGTTAGAGTTTTGAAATGCTCACCACCAGAACTTTAGCAACATTGTAGAAGCAAAGCACCAGCGCCACCTAGTTTTCACTACCAGAACTTTAGTTTTGTAAGTACTTTAGAACCATTTAGAACCATGATTGCCCAGGCATAGTAATTAACTTGTCCCCATACCTGTTTGAAAGAATAAGTCTTTATTTTCCCATTCCTCTATACAGAGGTGTCCAACTTTTTGGCTTCTCTGGTCCACATTGGAAGAAGATTTGTCTTGGGTCACACACTGCTGTAAAACTGATACACCAATTTTGTATTGGACTGCATTCATATTAGCTGTCCTGGGCCAGAAATAGCAAGAGCATATGGTGTGTTCAGTGGTGTTATCCCTAGAACAGAATACATTGTTGAATTCTTTTTCACAATTCATTTCATTAGTTGCAAGAGTCCTCTTGCCTTTTATTTTATTAGTTAGTTTGAACAGTTTTTCGTTTCTTCTGGCTGAACTATTTGCAATTATAATGCCACTTGTAATACTCTGATATTTATTGATGTATACTCTGATTATTCCATTGTCAT
This sequence comes from Anolis apletophallus, assembly GCA_030556195.1. Classification (NCBI taxonomy): domain Eukaryota; kingdom Metazoa; phylum Chordata; class Lepidosauria; order Squamata; family Anolidae; genus Anolis; species Anolis apletophallus. The sequence goes on along the minus strand of JARBWK010000006.1, from coordinate 54,324,161 downwards.
CTACAAAGTTCTTGCTTGAGAGCCATGCCAATGAGATATTTAAAAATATTACATGTTTTAAGTAAATGTGTGATTTATAGGCATACTGGGTCGCATGTGCCTCACAGGCTGTAAGTTGGACAAGCCTGCTCTAAAACAGAGCTTTTCCACTCATGACCCCTTTCAACCCAAGAAATCTTCTGTGGTCCCTTTCAGCCTGAGAAATTTTTTTACATGTGCTCTGGTATATACAGTATGTATATTAAAAAGTATTTTAAAAACAAACATTTCCTGATAATAAATCTGCATTTGCAAGGCTTGCTAAACAGCTGAAGCATCTTCTGCAAAGTCCACTGTAAAAGCAGCATGTTGTTGTGTAAATGTCTAAAGCAGCCACTAAACTAAAGCAGGAACGAAAACAACTTTTTTGAAAAAATAAAGAAAATAAATCTGAATGCTACAATCCACAGGTCTGTGTTGCAAAATGCATTTTCTTCCAGCCCTTATCTGTTACACCAACATCCACAACACAGCATGAGAAAGAGCAGAAACCAGCATATGTGATATTCCTCCTCCAACTTTAGGGATAGACTAACCATATAACTAAACATATTAAACCTGACAAAAAGAGTGGCAATATCCTTTGATATTATATGGTGTAATATAATCCTAGGGAATCCTGGGGTTACAGTTCTCAAGTTATGAATGCAAGACACTAGCTTGTGTATTTCAGCTAAACCTTAATCAATTTCTGCTAGCTGAATTTCATGAGATCCCTGGATCTGTTTTTCTGCACCTCCTAAAATCGGGCAGGGAGCCGAATAGCTGTTTTTGATCTGCAGCCAAAAAATACAGCTATATCTGAGCCATTGACGGTAATGGGGGGTGCTTCCCATAATTTTAGGGCTATCGGGATAAAATGATCACACTTGGAGGACACATCAAGCACTTTTAGCACACCAAATTTCATAACATTTGGGTCATCTCCTGATTTTTAGGAATTTCTTTCCTTTTTAGAAAGAAAATCATTTTAAAATACCCAAAAGGTATCTCCCCTGCTGCCCTCACCCTGTAACGTATACAATAAATAATAAAAGTTTATTTTTAACCTGCCTTCTCTCCCCTAAGGGACTAAGGAGCAGCAGCAGGGTACCATTCCTTGCTGCCAAATGTCAAATATGCACCTCCATATCACATAGCCCAGTGCCACACTATTACACTTTCATCTTTACTAAGAAAAAACAACAGCAAACAACTTTTTCCAAGACATTTGCATTTCTTGTTCTCACAAAACATACTGGAAGAGGCTAGCAGGAAGCAAGCATTGTCCCCTTATCAGAAAAAAACACTCCTGTGTGATCCACCAGGGGGGGGATTCAGAATGTACTGTGGTGGAGCATATTATTTTAACTATTACTGGAGTAGGTAATCAGCTTCAGTGATTTAAGAAGGCAAGGTGGCAGAGTTGAGAGAGAGAGACAATGAGTTCTGTTAACTTCACAAATGACAAAGTTTCTTCACAGATTGAAGCCCAAAACTAAGTTTTGTAGGTCTTCTTACTACTGGCAATAGCTAAAGGACTATTAATGATACTTGTTGTTGTTGTTGTTGTTGTTACTACTTAAATTCAGAAAGCAGAGAACACAGAGAGAAATATAAACAGATAATTTCTTTGCAAAGGAATGAAATTATAGCTAAGTAGGTAGGAAGGTAGTTTTCTGAGAATGAGGTTTTTGATGGGGGTTATTATTAATTAATTAATTATAATATTTTTAAAGTATTTTCTGAAGAAGAAAGGGGGGGGAGAAGCTAAAGGGTTACTCAAGGCACTCACAGCCACCCAAATATTTTTAAAGAAAAGAACACCAAGAGCAAGTGAGAGAGACTCTTTCTTTCTCCCAAGTCCCTAAACATGTGCACACACCTGTCCGCACTTGCCCAACTCTCAGTCCCACTAAATAAAAAGAATCAAGAAAATAAAGGGGTAAAAAGGAAAATTGAAAAGATTAATTGCTAGAGAGAGGCCAAGACAAGCCAAGCCAAGCCAAAAAAGAAAAGAAAAGAAAAGAAAAGCTTAGAGCGAGCAGCAAGGCAATTGGACTGAAGCACCTCTCTAGAGCCAGGATGCAACTGAGACCATTTATTTATTTATTGGAACTTATTTGCCGCCACTCCCAGCGGCTCGGGGTGGCTCACACAGCAATCGCAACAAAGCAATTAAAACAATTAAAACATCACAGTTAAAACAGCAGCATTAAAAGTATCATCTTAATAAAACAAACAACAGCAAGGAGGAGAGACCAGCAACTATTCAGGGCCCGAAAGCCTGCCGATACAATAGAGTCTTGCAGGCTTTCCGAAATGCAAGGAGACTCTGAAGGGCATGGATTGAGATGCTGGCCCCAACAAATAGATACAACTTGTGCAAGGCACATCACAGAGTTCTTCTATTCTGATTGGCTCAACAGGCAGGGCTCGTAGGAAAACCCTGTGCAAGCACATGGCGGCCTCTTCACACATCGCATGATGCTGAATAGAAGATGAGGAGCCATGATCAACTGCCATGTGGCCTGTTTTGGCCAAAATTAATAGCGGCTGAGCTCTTTCCATTACAGCCAGCTGAGCAAGCTGGATTGGCCAAAGGGAACTGACCCAAATGAATCTGTGCATAAGCCTACAAGACACCTCTTCCTAAAATGCAATTTCTAGGATTGTTTAGAACAGGCCTGTCCAACAGCTGGCCCGGGGGCCGCACACGGCCCTCCAGGCCCTTGGATCCGGCCCTCCTACCCTCCTGCAAGAAATCAGCTGGTTTTTTAAAAAAACTGAAAATTTGTAGCGGCGGCACAGCTGTCCGCCATTACCTGTCCTGGCTCTTCAGCAGACAGGAAATGAGCCAGGACAGGAAATGACGCCGCAGAGCCAAAGGACTACAAGTCCCAGCTTCCCCTTGCCATTTCCTTTGAGACTAGAAGAGTACAGGAAGTACTCTTCTGCTGTGTCTTTGGCTCCTGCCTCTGTGTCTTCGCCTCTCTCGTGCTCCGGCTCTTGGATCCTCGTTGGAAGAGAGCAGCCGGACCGGAGCAAGGCTATGTGGAGCTCCGTTTGGGCAGCGGTCATTTGGGAAGGATACCGAACTAAGGTAGGCTGAAGCAGAGGGCTGTTTTGCTGGGGTGGGCTCCTTCCTTCCTTCGTTCCTTCGTTCCTTCCTTCCTTCGTTCCTTCGTTCCTTCCTTCCTTCAATCCTTCCTTTCTTCCTTCCTTGCTTTTATTCTTGCTTTTATTTTATTTTTATTTATTTTATTTTTATTTATTTTATTTTTATTTTCTTTATTTTCTTTTATTCTTGCATTTATTCCTCCCTCATTTCTTCCCTCTATCCATCTTCCTTCCTTCCTCTCTTCCTTTCTTTTATTCTTTTATTTTATTTTTATTTATTTTCACACTGCGGCCCCCCAGGTGATCAGTGACCGGTATTCTGGCCCTTGGGCCAGTAGAAGTTGGACAGCCCTGGTTTAGAATGTTTCCAGGTAGTTAAAATGGAATTCTTGCATAATTGCATAATGTGAAAGAATTGCTAGTGTGATAACTTTTTAAAGAAAAAATAAGATGATTTTCAAATAATTGGTTAGTTATCATCAACTCTTTCCAAACTGGAAGTAGTTGAAAGGCCTTGCTGGACCACTCTCACGGTAAACAGTGGTGTTGACACCATTGGATACCAATGAATCCGAATTCAAGTCTCTGTTGAAATGTCTTATCAGAGGGGAAAACTTCTGAATCATAAACAGTTTTATTAAGCAGAAAGAAAATTCAGGAGGACAATTGTTCAATTAAAAAGAAGACAATAATCTCTGAATTTTATAAATTTAAATTAGCAGACCCTACTATTAGAGGACTTGAGAAAATGATTGCCTTCATAAAATTTAATGGCCATAAAAATGTATGAGAAAGTCAGCTTTTTATTACTGTATTTTTACTATCAGAAATGAAAAATGAATATTTGTATAATGTTTATAACTTAGTTGGGTCTCTAACTTGGTTGATTATGGATACAATATATATTGACTTGGATATATGGGGGTCACCATTTGCTGTTCAGCCTCAGGCAGCAAAATGTTCTGGGTCAATCCTGAATGAAACATTAATGGGCATCTCTTTTTAGAAGCAAACATGCCATAGATGTTTTGTCCAGCTCTATCCCCTGAAGCTCAGTATCTCGTGTGCATTCATTATAAAGTAGACATGGAGGGCAAGGTTGTCTTGTGGCAAGAGCTGTTCAAAACAGCCTTCTGTTTCCTTCCAGCTCTATGTAGATTGATAGAAGTAAAAGATCCTACAATTCCTTTTAAGTATGTGATTCTTCAATAAATTTATTCTTGAGTAATGCAATGAGTAATTTAGCCATTTCTTCTCATTGTAAAAATATCTTCAAAACTGCAGTTTTCAACGGCTTTTTACAGATTGAGACTTATTCTGTACTAAATTCATGCATCATATTTTTAACGTGAGAAAGCATTTCACTTTTTTCCTGTGAACCTCCCCGGCCCACACACACACACACACAAACATTTTGTGCAGAATAACTTCTGAACTGTAAAGGTTCTCATCATTCCAGGTTTTATTCTACAGTGTAGATGGTCTCTGCAAATCACATTTTTCAACATTGTTTCTAATATTTTAAATAATCCTTTCCACTGATTTGTAAAAGCATACTTATAAATCCAATCTCACTGTTGATCTAAACAATTCTATAAAAAGGGTTTGTGTGGTTGTAAAGAAAATGTTTGCTCCACTCAGTTGTGACTCAGATCCATGTCTTTAATGTACAGTGATGTTCATACAACCTTTGATGAAGGGTTTATAAAGCTAGATAGATAGATTATCAACACAAACTGTTCAAAATATTAATTCTCATCAAATATTAACAGATACCACTTTGTCCTGCTGGAACCTAGAGGCAAGCTGCCATCTTTGTTTACTAAGGTCTGAATCAAATATCAGATTAGGTTCAATAAGTTCCTATACAGAGGTGGCATCTTTTCCAATAAAAATGTGCAAATTAATTGTGATAATATACAAAGGCAGGACTGTGAAAGGGTATGGTTGGAATGGGATACTCAGGAGTGACTAAAATCACTAAAACAACCCAAGGGTAATTTTGAAAAACGGAGGAGGGATACTTTAAAATAATTATACTGAATACAAATTAAAGGCCAACATTACAAGTTAATTATGTTACTTTAATATGGACTCAGTGAAGGCACAAACACCTGAGATAAAACTTTATTTGACAAAGCAAGGGGTTTCCTTTGGAGAGGATCCAACTGTAGTATCTTGGATTACTGATACCACACCAGTTCATGTTATTAAACATAAGCTCAATGATCATGTGATTCTTCTAGAATCAGAAATAGGCATTAAGAAATCTGCTCCAGTTTGCACCAGAAATGATAACAATATTTATATAAAATGGCAAAATTTGCTTTTTTGCTCTTTAAAAAAATATTTTCATCAATAGATGATTAAACTTACAGGTGTAGAATCTGTAGATATAGAATCATAGAGCTGGAAGAGACCACAAGAGATGTCCAGTTTGAACCCCCTTGCTCCCAATCAAAGCACTCTGAAGATATCTCTCTAAAAACCTCCAGAGAAGGAGATTCCACCACACTCCAAGGCAACATATTTTACTGTCGAACAGCCCTTACCACCAGGAAGAATGTCAACATGGAATCTCTAAACTTTAGAAGAACTTCCTGACTCTAAGAGCTGATGGATGGCCAACTGTAATTACATAACCATTCTAACGTGTATGAACATCCATTATCTTCATTGATAAACCATTTGCAACTGTTACCTGTAAGACAGCATTGGCAAAACTTCTCCGAACAAATCCTGCCAATAAAATGCTATGATAGAGTCACCATAAGTCAGCAATGACTGATACCAAGCTGTGTGGGTCAGCCACAACACTTGACTTTTTGAGGCAAAAAACCGGACAGTGAGTTTTAGCTAATTCTATTGATGGAAGCCAACTGGACAAACAGTCAAAACAGCCGGGTAAGTTGCACAGCACATAATTATCTCTCTTTTTTTCCTCCCCCTCCCCCTTTCCTCCATAATCCCGTTTCTTCCTCCCATACTTGCCACTTTATGTGACTGCCTTATTTTCCCCAATGGTAAAAGTTGGCCTGCTAGTTGCATCATACAAACTCAATGAGGACATGCATCTGGAACGACACGTTGCTTGTGACTATAAATGGCTGAAGAGAGAGAATTCCCTTACAGCCCCTTTATGCCATCGTTCTAATGTCCCATCTGTGTATGAAGAACTAAAGAGCCAGCATTGCTGATAAAAAGGGGATGAGACACATCAGAATGCTTATCATTACTCAGCTTCTACAAGGCACATGATGTTAAGTGGTTTCTTTCTTTTAAGCTTCATCACCCTTTCTGATTAATTTTGAGTGCCCAGTACTAAGTACTAGGCTGTGCCTCTGCTTTAAAGCAGTCACTTAAAAATAACTTCAAATTATATGTAATCCTTTTCGCTTTGCTACATTTCAAGAGCAAAATGTATAGCAGCTCTACAATTAAAGTGCCATTTCTTCTGTACTGCATTAAGGGATCCTATGGATCTTCAATTGCCAGTGAAATGTCTCTGTAAACTATGCAATCTTTTGCACAAAAGATCATTATGAAAGAAAGAACATTCATCTGACCATAACCAATAAATTATGTATGAGCAGGATGTTTGAAATTATGCAAATATTCAAAGTGTATTATTTCTTTGCTACTCTTTCCTCTGAGCAAGTGCAATGCAAAAGTAAATGCACACAAATGAACTGATTCCGCATTTTGAAAGGGATTTGCCCTTATTTTATTTATTTATTTATTTATTTCTTGGGACTTCTACACCGCCGACTCCCAGGGGCTCGCGGCGGCTCACAAGAACCAATGGCACAGCGCCAGAGGGTTAAAAACAGAACACTTAAAAACATCATTAAAACATGCAACAACAATAATTAAAACAAGAGCAGCAGCAATATAATGGCCCAGTGGATGTATAGACGAGCCTACTCACCGAAGGCCTGCCTAAACAAGTGTGTTTTGCAGGCCCGTCTAAACGGGAGTAGGTCCCTCAGGGCTCTGGCCGGCCGGGAGGCGTTCCAGAGCGTGGGAGCTATCACAAAGAACGCCCTCCGGCGGGTAGATGTTAAATGAGCCAGCTTCACCGATGGTATTACCAAGAGGTTGGCCTCCTCAGACCGGAGTGATCTCGATGGGCAATATGGAGTGAGACGGTCCCTCAGATACGCTGGCCCCAGGCCGTGAATGGCCTTGAAGGTAAGAACCAACACTTTGAAGGCGACCCGGTGCTCGATAGGCAGCCAGTGCAGATCCTGCAAGATTGGAGTTATACGGCAACCTGCTGGAACCCCAGACAGGAGCCGGGCGGCAGTGTTCTGCACTAGCCTGAGCTTCCGGATCGATGACATAGGCAGGCCAACGTAAAGCGCGTTACAGTAATCTAGCCTCGAGATGACCGTGGCTTGGATCACCGTGGCTAGGTCGCTCCCGGGAGAGGTAGGGGGCCAGCCTCCTTGCCTGGCGGAGGTGGAAAAAGCAGCCTTACTGGCCATGGAGACCTGGGTCTCCATTGTCAGATGGGAGTCCAAATGGACACCCAGGCTCTTCACTGACGGCGCTGGGTGCAGCGCCGCACCGTCCAGGGTCGGAAGCCGGGCACCCACCTCGCCCGGGCGGCCCAGCCACAAGATCTCCGTCTTCGCCGGATTCACCCTCAACCTACTGGCTCGCAGCCATCCAGTAACGGCCTCGAGGCACTGTTGGAAATTATCGGGGACGGACTCCAGCCTGCCCTCCATCCTCAGAATGAGCTGGGTGTCATCCGCATACTGGTGACAGACCAGCCCATAACTCCGCACCAGCTGTGCAAGCGGCTGCATGTAGATGTTAAATAACAGAGGGGAGAGAATGGCCCCCTGAGGAACTCCACACACTAATGGGGAGTCCTCGGAGACCACCCCGCCCCTCCTCACACGCTGAGACCGCTGGCGGAGGAAGGAGGTCAGCCATTTAAGGACAGTCCCCCTCACTCCAGCCATGGCCAGGCGGTGGATCAAAAGATTGTGGTCGACCGTGTCAAACGCTGCCGTGAGGTCCAATAACACGAGCAGCGCAGACCCGCCTTGGTCGAGCTGGTAGCGGAGTTGGTCTGTGATGGAGACCAGAACCGTCTCCGTCCCGTGCCCCAAGCGGAAGCCGGACTGGAAGGGGTCTAGCCATGTTGCATCATCTAAGAAGGATTGCAGCTGCTCCATTACTGCCCTCTCAACCACCTTGCCCAGGTACGAAAGGTTCGACACTGGGCGGTAGTTGGAGGAACCGCAGAGGATCAATGACCGTTTCTTCAGTCATGGAGCTACCACCGCCTCTTTTAAGCACTCTGGAAAGACTCCTTGCTCAAGGGAGCTGTTAATGATATTCAACAGAGGCCCACGTAACCCCTCCAGGCAAGATCTTATGTGTGGACTTTTCTGTTTCAGGATCTTACTGTCTTTGGAATCATGGCTCAGAACAAAATCAATTCTGAGAACCTGGCTCTGGGGTTTGGCCTTTGGAAATTAATCTATAGTGCAATAATATCCTCAAATATGAGCAAATGATCTTTGGAACAGCCTTGGATTATGATTGAGGATGGTGTAATTTTAATAGTGAATGCAATGTTTTATATGTTTTAATGTGCATTTAATTTTAATTTTTAACTTGAGTGTATTTTATCTCTTTGTTGCCCAAAAGCATTGAATAATTGCTGTATGCACAATTGCCTTGAGTCCCCTTTGGGGGTAAAGATACAAATAGAGTAAATAAATAAATATCTTCCCTTTCAAACTTTAGAGGTGAGCATGGATGTCTAAGTAGCCAAAATTGTAGTATCAAGGAAAAAGAAGGAGGCATCAACAGGCATTGGGGAAATTCAAAGCTGTTAGAACAACAGCAACAACTTAAAAAAAACTATGAGAGAATCCCCAAAATAGCATACACAGTGACCAGGGTATGCTGCCCAGTTCCTAGAATCATAATAATAATAGTAATAACTTTATTTTTGTATCCCACCAACATCTCCCCGAAGGATCCCGGGGTGGCTTACATAAGAACCAAGCCCAGTCAAACATAGTTTAAAAATACAAAATAAAATACATATACAACATCATAACACATCATTAAAAACATAATTCATTATAAAACAACCAGTAGATGACCATAATGGACCTTCCCAAATTAAGGGGTGAAGGAAGGTTTGTGCAATACAACTGCCTGAAGAAGGGGTGATGGGAAAGTTCGAAAGATAAATGATAAATTAAGGCTGAAAGTGTCAGGTCAGATTAATACAGTACATAATCATAGAATAATAGAGGTGGGAGAGACCACATGTGCCATCTAGTCCAACCCCTTGCTATGCAGGAAACTTGTTCTTATTGTGGGACAGAAACAAGTATCAGAAGAGAATGGAATTAAGAATCTTAAAAGATGATAATTTTAATGATTGGTTCACTGAATGGAATCATTCCATGCTTCCATATTTTGTTGTGTACCTGATTTATACTACATCTTGATTTAGCTGAATATTAAAGTATTTCTCCTTTCCATCCAAGCAAAAATAGTATTTGGTTACCAATTTCAAAAGTAATATAAACCTGATTGCCATTAGTTACTAGTTAGATGGATTTTGGTATTTGGATAACTATGTTGATAAAACCTGGCTCACACTAAATTCTTAGAAAACATCCTTTAAGTAAATTCTAGATCAGCAAAATAATATTTTCAATTAATCAGGTCTTTGCATGAAAGCCATCAGACATGGCAGAGGGAGTGTAGTATATTTTGGTAACATTCAACAACAACTAAGAAGCATTTGAGGACTGCATGAAAAATAATAAGAGCAGCTTCAGACACTAATGAGCTACATTTCCTGTTCTCACACTTCTTGTGTCCTCTTTATGTGAGGTGACTGGAATGGGTTGAAATGCCTAGCGATATACATTTCTGCCAAATGTTCCCAGTCTGAGACTCCATCTGGAAAATTCTGGATAAGTTTGTTTGTTTTTTTAATATTGGGAAGCCCCCAAAAGCAAATACTTCCCTATTTCGCTTCTTGAACAGCAAATAGTGGTTTGAGTGTCTGGTTACCATTCTGGAGAACAGGTTTAAACCCCAACTCAGCAATGAAAACGTAGTAGGTGAACTCAAACATGTTGAAAACTTGTAGGCATGTATGTCCGTGTGCTATTGTCATTTAGCCTGCATATAATCAAACACATATGGTATAACTGAGACTATCACACATTTGTTCTGTTTACCACAACCTCCATTTCCTTACCCCTTTTCTATAATTTCCCCCTGTATCTGATTGTAAAGGTTAAATGGGGGGGGGGGTCTTAGTACCCTCCTTCATTTTACTGACAAAAGCTAGATAAATTGGGATGTGTGGCCTTATCCGTTGTATATGAGATATCATAGATATTTCTTTCTTTTTACAAATCTTTTGGGAATCCCCAGATTGTGTTTGGACTAAAAGTCTCATCAACCCTACCTGTGATAAATTATTAGAATTAGAGTCCCACACATCTACTGGGATTTGATTTGCGGAAAGCTGATTTAAGGAATCACTGAAGTATCTGGAACATACGCTGTTTTTTGAGTGAGTGGCATGGTGAACCAGTTTTATTATTGTCCAAGTAAAGGGCATTGGCCTCATAGTGGTTAGTCATGAATTACCTCAGCCTTTCTATTTGAGTCTAACATTGACTCTGAGCTTAAGCGCTACCTTACAATGTTGCTTGGCCATTTTCTCTGAAAGGGCTGAAAGCAAGATCAAGCCAGAAGGAACTAAGGTTAATTCACTCTTTCTTGACATATGCCACTTAAAAGAATTTAGCTGGCTCTTTCCTTTAGAATATACTTTGGCTGTCCCCTTCAGGAGTCAGGCAAAGGGCTCCTTAATCCCTTTCCTTTCCAGTGTGAACAGCAGATATTTGGGCAGACTCCATCCTTTTGTTATACAGTATGCATTTCAGCTGCTCACTCTCATTTGCTTGAGCATTGGCTCCTGTGTGGGAGTCAGCAGCTGAGGTGCTTAAGAAGAAAAAGCTTCCAGAGCAGCTGTTGCTCTTCATATTGGGAATGAGCAGCCTTTTTCACCTGCATTGAAACCTCAAGCATGGGGAAAAATTAGCTCAGCTCTTTCTGAATTCATAATATGGCCCTCAAAGTAGGTGGCTGAATAGGGGTCTCAGTTCTGAGATTGGCCTGACTATACCTATTTCAGAAGGTTATTGTTTTTAAAAACTTCTTTCATCTGGAAGTGTCCACAAGTAGAAATGTCCTGAAGACCTCTTTACATGGCATTCCTTATCCCTGCTGAAACCGTGGATCTCTTCACATGGTCCATGGTGGTTGTACCATTACACCAACAAAAGAGAAGGCATGTGGGGTGCCTCATGTGCCCTTCCTCCTTCCCCCATCACATGGTGGGGATGGGACAGGGTGTATTGGCACTCTGCCCCATCAGATGGCAGAAAGGGTGGCAGTGTGCACTGCCCCGTCACTCTTTCCCCCATCATATGGGGGGAAGGGGAAGAAAGTGCAGGTAACCCAATTGAAGCTACCTGAAAAACACTTTCCTCCCTGTGGTGGAGGAGGAAGCACCTTCTGGCACTTCCCCTCCACTTTGGGAGGAATGTGGACAGGGCCTGCCGTGTGTTGTCTGATGACACTCAGCAGGCCCTGTCCAAGCTGTGGCTAAAAGCAGCAAAATGGAGCTATTTTTCCTCATGTGAAGAAGTCCTAAGTAATATCAATGTGGTGATATTGTCTAACCATTTAGTCTGAGAAAGTCTTGTAAATGTATGCTAATTGTTATTAACAGGACCAGAACACTGTAAAAGCCTCAGGTGACAAAGTAGAATCTATCCCAGTTCCATTGAAAACTAGTGACGAGATCAGACTTGGAACCAACAAGGTATGATTTTAAGGAGTATGGGACATGTTATGTATCCCACACAACTTTTGGTCTCTAAAAAGAATGATATGGAATATGAGGAGGTTCAAAAAAACATGTCTGCACTCTTGTTAATGACTTATCTGTGTGTGTTGTTTACATTTTTGCGATCTTTTTGATGAAGCACTGTAGTCCTTTGCCTGGTGTCTAAACCTTGCCTGACATTTAGCTAGGAAAACCTGAAAGGGATTGTTCCTGCTATTGCTTTCCTGTGATGAGGAAGGAGATGGGAAAGTAATTCAATTGAAATAGCTATTGACAGGCTATGCCATGAGATAAAAGGGCTGTTCTTTCACAGGAATTGGGGTGGACACAGAACTGCATGGGTGGGACATTTCACTCTGCTTGCTCGATGTAGAGTCTGCCAATGCTGACCTCCAGGCAACTGACACTGGTATTTATTGTAAGGCAGTTGCTTCCTTTCTGCTTGTCAGAGTTGGATCTGTTTGTTGGGAGTCCTGAATTGAAATATAAATATGTGAACAGTCATGTCCAAAAGCAGAGAAAAAGCAATCCTCATATCCCAACTGCCATTGCCATGGCCTTAGAGGGAGGAATAAGGGAGGCAGTTTGTTGAATGTCTTAATGGCCCCCTGGTTGTGCAGCAGGTTAAACCACTGAGTTGCTGAACTTGCTGATTGAAAGGTTGTCGGTTTGAATCCCAAGAGCGGAATGACCTCCTGCTGTTAGGCCCAGCTTCTGCCAACCGAGTGGTTCAAAAACATACAAATGTGAGTAGATCAATAGGAAAGTAATGTGCAGTCATGGGCAATGCTGGCTCTTCAGCTTAGAAATGGAGATGAGCAGCACCACACCACCCCGCTGCCCCCCGACTCAGACCCAACTAGACTTAATGTCAGGGGAAGCTTTTTACCTTTACTTTTATGTCTTAAAGAGATGTTAAACCTGAACATGTTGTTTTTTATTGTTTTGTTATTGTATTTCCAAAGTGCCATGCATGGTGATAGTGATAGAAAGAAAAATAGAATGACGATTAATCACTCTATTCCACTACTACTATACTTTCAGCAATTATTTACAATGAAACAGACAATTATAGAGAAACACACATTTTAATGAATCCATAAGTTACATTCTGGTCTCTTCTGTTTTCTTAAATTTGCTGGTTGGGGGTCTTTCTAAGGTGTAGAGGAAGAAATAGCGATTAAATGGGGAATCGTAATAACAAAGATGCAAATTCTTTATTTTTAACAAACACAAAAAAGTGCACTGTGCATTGGAGAGAGAGGTTAACAAGCCCTATATTTCCACTTGTTTCTCTTATGTAAGCAAAGATTTCCCTGCTGATCTAGGTATATTTGATTTCATGCTTCTTTGTTAGTAAAGCGGAGGCACGTTCAAAAGGCTTCAGTAAACTTTTCCAAGAGCAGACAAGTCTTTTAATATAAATAATAAAAGCAAGTTTTGAAAAGTGCAATTGAAAACATGCATGATTAAAGAATGAGCCATTTCTGTTTCAAATGCTTGGAAGAGGAAGGACAGTAGCTGCAGGATAAATCTAAGCCTGACATTTGAGCTTCTGAAAACTGACATTCTTTCATACCAAGGAGGCATGGAGGGGTCTGACTAAAGTGAACGAAACTTCATTTGTTACCATTCTTCTGAAAGTAGCCCTTAATGTCGATTGTGGGCACACTGAGCGATGGTGGCAGCCATGCGTAGCGGGCATCTGCAACTGTGCAAAACCACTGTAAAGTGGCCACAGAAGCAGCTTTTCAACATCTAAATGAAAAGCAAATGTGCTATTCAAAATGTACTCCTTGGCTTTATGCTCAAACAAGAGAATATTCTTCATAGAATCAGAAAAAAATATTTTCCTTGTGTTTGAAACAGAGCATAGCAGTTACACAAGCTTCTCTTTTGAAATTTGGGCTTTTAAATAAATATGCACACCCATTTCATAAGTCTATTTATATATGATATATGTACAAGACTCTGTTAACTCTCTCTCTCTCTATATATATATATATATAGAGAGAGAGAGAGATCTCAGAAAAATTTGAGAGAGAGAGAGAGAGAGTTAAATCAAGGAGTTTGTTATATGAATACTCTCTCTCTCTCTCTATATATATATATATATATATAGAGAGAGATCTCAGAAAAATTTGAGAGAGAGAGAGAGAGAGAGAGAGAGAGAGAGAGAGTATTCATATAACAAACTCCTTGATTTTTTAAAGATTCTGGACACAACTGGTTGATTCCTCATCCTGAACATGGAACTCAAGACTCTCTCTCTCTCTCTCTCTCTCTCTCTCTCTCTATATATATATATATATATATATATATAGAGAGAGAGAGAGAGAGAGAGAGAGAGAGATCTCAGAAAAATTTGAGAGAGAGAGAGAGAGAGAGAGAGAGAGAGAGTCTAGAGATACATGTTCAGGATGAGGAATCAACCAGTTGTGTCCAGAATCTTTAAAAAATCAAGGAGTTTGTTATATGAATGAACTCCTTCCTTCTTGATAAAAATAAATCTTTGAAGTAACAACATTTCTAAATATTCTCATAGGTAGACTCTTTGAGTTCCAAGGCATTACATTTTTCTGAGTTCTAGAGCACAGATTTGCTTATCTCGGAATATCACTGAAAGGATTCTTACTTTGTATTCAGGGTCATCATCAATACCCTGAAAACGTACTATGACCAAAGATGGCTCTGTTCTACATAGCATTTGGTCCTTGAAATTTCTCCTGCTGTTTTAATTTGGCTTTATTTTTATTTTTTTATTATTGAAAAGTGTTTTCAACTGGTCTTATACATTTTTAAATCTATGTATTCAATTATTTGATTTTTAAGTACTGCCTTAGGGACCCTATTAGTCAGATCAGCAATACATAAGTGCTGTGAATAATCTAGCCAGAAGGAGGTGCCTGTTGGTTTCATAGTTCTGCATAGCTCCTTGCCTCATTTTCCTTGTGGGCAGTTGGAGAATAGGTTCTGCTCACCCACAGAAAACCAGAGCCGCAGACCTTATTTTAGGTCTTGCGGCCCACAGGTTGGGAACCACTGAGCTAGACAAAAGACAAGGAGGAAAGTGAGATTCTGCACTGGTATTGTTGTTTATTTATACAGTCACTTCCAACTCTTTATGACCTCATGGGCCAGCCCATGTCACAGCTCCCTGTAAGCCATCACCACCCCCCAGCTTCTTCAAGGTCAAGCCAGTCACTTCAAGGATAACATACATCCATCTTGCCCTTGGTTGGCCCCTCTTCCTTTTTCCTTCCATTTTCCCCAGCATCATTATCTTCTCCAAGCTTTCCTGTCTTCTCATTATGTGGCCAAAGTACTTCATCTTTGCCTCTAATATCCTTCTCTCCAGTGAGCAGTTGGGCTTTATTCCCTGGAGTATGGACTGATTTGAACTTCCCACGATCCAAAGTACTCTCAGAATTTTCCTCCAATGTGGTGTTTCCTCCAACTGTGGTAGTTCAAAAGTATCTATCTTCTTTCTCTCATTCTTCCATATGGTCCAGCTCTCATATCCATATGTTACTACTGGGAATACCATTGCTTTAACTATGTGGTTCTTCGTTGTCGGTGTGATGTCTCTACTCTTAACTATTTTATCAAGATGGATCATTGCTCTCCTCCCAATAAATAAACATCTTCTGATTAGGACTTTCTAAAAAGAAATTCTTTGCCAGAGTCATTGCTATCTGTGATTTGTTGTGTGCCTTCAGATTGTTTTTGAGCATATACATATTATGTATGTTATGTATATTATGTACACAACATACGTAATGTTAACATTTCTTTGGCAAACTACACTGTTTCAGGAGATAATCCAATTCTTTGCATTTAGCTGGCATGGGGGGCATACCTTATCCAGTCTCCTCCAGTTATTGGTGTATCTAGGAGGCAGCTTTGAGTGTTGCAGAGGGAGGAAGGGAACATCAATCTCTTCAATGACAACCACACATGTAGGGTATTTATTAGGGCTGTGCAAAGCTTCAGAGATCCATTTCATAATTTGGAGATTTGTAAGATTCATTAATACAAATCTGCAAATTACTAATCAGAAAGGGACTCCTCCAAAGCATTAAGAATAGAAACAGAAGCCTCTAAAATGTTTCAGAGAGATTACTAAAGATCTGATGTTTCTGAGGTTTTTTTTTCAGTGTAACATAATACTCTATAATTGTCAAAGGTGGGAAGGGGCAAAAGGGTTATGTGATTGACACCAACAGCTGCATGTGGCTTTTTCCCTTGTCAGCCAATCAGAAGAGAAGCCAAGAAGAAAGCCAATCACAAGGCATTCTGAAAATCTGGTGGCTTAAGCAGGCCAGAGGGGGGCTGGCAGAGTGGGTGGTGCTGGTGATTGCCTCTTTGCACAAGGCTCAATGCCAGTTAATCTCAATGAGGCCATAGTGAAACCTCTATTAAAGAAACTGGCACCGAATTCCACTCAACTGATCAACTACTGGCCAGTTTCAAATCTCCGCTTTCTGGGCAAGGTTCTAGAGAGGGTGGTGGCCTCTCAGCTCGAAAGTTTTTTTTTGTTGAATAAATTAATTATCTGGATCCATTTCAATCTAGTTTCAGACCTGGTTACAGAACTGAAACAGCATTGGCTGCCTCAGTAGATGATCTACAAAGAGAGCTAGACAGGAGGAGTGTGTCCCTATTATTTTTCCTGGATTTCTCAGCGGCATTTGATACTATTGACCATGGTATCCCTCTGAGGCATCTCTCTGTGATGGGAATTGGAAGCACTTTTCTACAGTGGCTCTGCTCTTTCCTGAAGAGCAAAACCCAGAAGGTTGTGCTGGGTATCACCTGTTCAATTCCTTGGCTGTTTGGCCTGTGGGGTCCATTATGTCACCCATGCTGTTTAACATCTACATGAAACCACTGGGAATTGGGTATCATATTTATGCAGATGGCAACTCTATTACTCCTTTGCACAAAAAGCCAAGAATGCCGGTCTGGTCCTAAACCAATGTCTGTCAACAGTTATGGACTGGATGAGGGCGAAAAGACTGAACTTGAGTCCAGACCAGGCAGAGGTGTTCCTGGTCAGACAAAAGACAGACCAGGGTATAGGGATACAACCTGTACTGGATGGGGTCGCATACCCCCTGAAGACACAGGTTTGCAGCTTGGGGGTAATTCTGGACTCATCATTGATCCTGAAGCCTCAGGTATTGGTGGTGGTCAGGAGTGGCTTTGCACAATTAAAGCTTTTGCACTAGCTGTGCCTGTACCTTGAGACACTAGATCTAGCCATGGTAGTCCACACCTTTGTTCCATCATGATTGGCCTACTGCAATGTGCTCTATGTGGAACTGACTTTAAAGAACTCTTGGAAGCTTCAGCTGGTTCAGAGGTCAGCTGCCACATTATTGACAGGAGTGCCATACAGGGAGAGAAGAACTCCAATGCTACTTCAGCTCCACTGGCTTCCATTTTGCTACTGGGTGAAATTTAAAGTGCTGGGTCTTACCTCTAAAACCCTAAATGGTTCAGGTCCAGCCTATCTAACCAACTGTCTCTCCACATATAAACCTGCCCAGACACTGCACTCATCAGGGAAGCCCTCCTCTTGATTCCATTCCTATCCCAAACCCAGTTGGTGGGGATTTATTTATTTATTTATTGGATTTCTGCGCCGCCACTCCCGGAAGGCTCGGGGCGGCTCACACAAGCAAATAAAAACAACACATTAAAACAGGTTAAAACACATTAAATGAGCACAAGTTAAATGAGCACAAGTTAAAACAGATGGGATGAGAGAGAAGGCCTTATCTGCAATTACCCCTCACTTTTGGAACTCTCTCCCGAAGGATATTAGAACAACCCCATCACTGTCCTTGTTTAGAGAACAATTAAAGACCTTCCTATGTACCCTAGCTTATGGAGAAATGAACAATTTAATATTTATTTATTTATTTACCACACTTTATACATGATGACCATGTATAAATATGTGAGGGGAAATCATAGGGAGGAAGGAGCAGGCTTGGGTTTTTTTTGTTTTTTTGCTGCCCTGGAGACTAGAACATGGAACAATGGCTTCAAACTACAGGAAAGGAGATTCCACCTGAACATTAGGAATACCTTCCTAATTGTGAGAGCTGTTCAGCAGTGGAACTCTCTGCTCTAGAGTGTAATGAAGTCTCCTTCTTTTTAGAGATTTTTAAACAGAGGCTGGATGGCCATCTGTTGGGGGTGATTTGAATGTGATTTTCCTGCTTCTTGGCAGGGGGTTGTACTGGCCGGCCCACGAGATCTCTTCCAACTCAAAATAGATGCATGCCACTATAAATGTGATCTAGGATTCTTAATATATTACAAATTAAACATGAGACAAGAATTTCATGGTGCAGCCGAAAAAGTCATTGCAATTATTGGTTGCACCAAGTATATTGTTCAGAGTTCAAAGGAAATAACAGTACAATCTATTCTGCTCTGGTCAGTTATGACTTGAAGCTGTATATATTTCTTTGCACCACAATTTATGAAGGAAATGGACAAACTTGAACATGTTCACAGGAGAGCAAAGATACATGTGATGGAGCCAGCTGACCAGGGACTAGAATATGAATCAACAGATTTAAATTGCAAGAAAAAATATTCCACCTAAACATTAGAAAGAATTATTAGCTGTAAGAGTTGTACAACAGTGGAATAGGCTACCTTGTAACAGTGGAATATGCTCCTTTCTAAGTCTGTAGTAGTGTCTTCTTGCATGGCAGGGAGTTGGATTTTATGGCACTTGTGGTCCCTTCCTACTGTGATACATTTCTGTTAAGGAAGTTCAGTATTTTTCTGATAAAAAATATCAGTTTGCAGAGTTGTCATTATGATATGTCATGTTAATCTCTATGCCATAAAATTTAATATTGAAGAACCCCTGAGCTGTGCATAAATGTGAGGGGGCTGTATTCTGACAGATGTCACCAATTTCTAGCTCAGAGTCTGACAAAAGATAGATAAATGTTAATGGAATTGTAAAGACACTTGCGGGGGTGGAGGTCGTGGGTGGAGGGGTGGGAGGGGGTGGGGGGGAGCAGTGTCCAGAGAAATACATTTTTGGTTGTGTTACTATGTCTGCAACAAAAATCTTCACTGGGAACAAATTCCATTGAACTCAGTCAGATTTATTTTGACATGGTAAGGATTTGGCCACAAAAGCTGGTTCCTCTAATACTGACTTTGTTTTGTTTTGTTTCGTTTTTGGAAAGCCAATCCCCTAATCTTACTTATGAGAACCTTCTTTATTATTTGCAGGAATATTATAGTGTTTGTGTGATGAAGATGTATGAGGAATTCTGGAAGATGTATCCTAAAGAAACCTTTCCCAAATTTTAATTCCAACAATACATAAATGATGAGTTTAATTCTAAGAATACACATGAGTGTGAATATTGTTTGGTTTGTTTTCCAGAAGAGAAGCCATTGGCAACTTGTTGGAATGGATGGTTATGATGAAACACGACTGATATATTTGTGTCAATTATTATAAAATGCTTGATCTTTTTTTGCTCCATATGTCAACACAGGTCTTAACTTTTAAGGAAAGAATGCCATGTTCACTTTGTCATTTGAGCTATAGTAAGGACAATCAGAGAGCTAGTATGGTGTAGTAGTTTGAGCATTTGACTATGATTCTGAAGAACAGGGTTTTAGTCCCCCCCCCTCCTTGACCATGGGGAGCAATGTCATTGGTTGGATGATCTTGAGCAAGCCATACACTCTTAGTCTCAGAAAACCCAGTGATAGGTTGGTCTCAGGATCACTATAAGTCAGAAATTATTTGTAGACAAAGAAAAAGACTATAATAAGCAAACCATATCCTTGTCCCCATCACATGGGAGAAAGGGTGGCACATTAGAAATTAATTGGAGATTAATCATACAGGGGAAAGGGGAGGAAAGTGTGGGTAGCTCAGTCGGAACTACCCAAACTACACTTTCCTCTCCTCCCACCCTATTTTGGGAGGAATGTGAGGGCACATGGCAGGCCATGTCTTTGCCATACAACAAAGCAGCCAGACAGGACAAAAATGTGAAGAGGTGGTACCAAGAGACTCTGTCTCTATATTTCAATTGTAGTATTGGAAAGAACAATTCTGATCTCTGCAGCCAGCTCAGAAATACAGGAGTAAGAGGCCAATAAGGGAAGAGGCAATGTGCTAACTTGTACTGCCTTATTTACAAGCGAACAGAAACAGCAGTAACTTTCATTACCCCTTTAGGAACTGTTCTTCAGATGAGGAGCCAGAATTACTTTACCAACTCAGAAGGGAGGACACCCAGTAAATGTTTGAGATTGGCAGCCAAGGACTAACCACGTCCCTCTTGTGCCATGTAAGCCAATTCAGGGCCTCATAAGGAGCAGGAACACTCAGTTTCTGAGAAATACAGAGGCATAAGTGTCTAGATCAGACTTTTGTCCTTCACATACAGCCTATAGCTACAACCTGACATTTCTGGGGACCAGCCGATCTGAGAGGATCATAACTTAGTAAAGCTCAAAATTTGTGTTGTGCTGTGTTAAAATCTATGTTGTTGCCTTTCCCTTCTTGGTGAATCTGTTTGAATTTATTTGTGTAAGGCTGTGCTTACTGCTAAATACTTCAAACTGCAATTAGCAGGCTAGCTTCGATTGATATCAGAACATGGTCTATCTCTTCTGACAAGCCACCTTGTCTTCTGAGGAATATACATTGTTTCCTCCAACTGCTGCCTTCATGCGTAATATGTTGGGCTTTACTGTAGTTAACATCAAAGTGGGACAATTTCTACACCACTGTTTTAGTGCTCTGATGAGAGCATTTTTAAAATACCACAATCAAACTCTGGTAGCAAGCAATATGGTCACTGGACATCAGCTATGGATATATAATGCCATCTTAATTTTATAGGGGAAAAGAGAAAACCTTTCAGAAGCTGGAATGCTTCAGGTTTCAGGATAATAAAATGGTCTTCTGTAACACTGACTAGCATATTTTGGCTGTAATCCCCAGAAAATACCACAAACAAAATATTTGTGTAGCTTTTAAAATACTCTAGCTGAGTATTAAAAGCATCTGTTTCTGAGGAATGCAATGGAATTAAAATACATTTGAAACTTGCTTTTAAAAAAAGAAAAATGGCAAAACTCTTCTTAAAATTATCCATGTTTCATGTCTCAATGACAACTTGCCTGTTGTGTTACAAAAACATGACTTTATTCAGAGCAATATTTTGTCCAGCATAAACCATGTAACAGGACCCAAAGGAATTCATGATATCATCAGTGTCATTATTTTAATTAGTACTAGGCAGCAGGCTCTTGTTATTTTAGGTTTGGACATGGAAATGAAAATCTTTTGTCTCTTTATGCATCAGCATCTTCTGTCATTGAATGTTTTAGAGAGAAATCTACTTTTTCCTCTGAAGGTGCCAAGGCCAATGAGGCAAAAAGTCAAAATGACCCCCCATTCTGAGGTTTAAAAAAGTCAATTATCTACATAATTGACATAACAGTTATGTGGCTTTTTAATTACAACCAGTTGCAGCATATTATCTCACTGTAGGTCTAATGCTGTAAGACACATTGCAGACTGCAACATGCATATTATATTTGAAGGCATCTAAATTTATAGCTGTCAATTCTGATGTCCCTGCTGAAGAATGGTTCACTGTGTTTGCAAAGTTTACTTTAACAAAAATAAAAAGATAAGCAGAGAGTAGCTACAGATTATTTAATTACAGATGACTTGTCTATTCTAAACTCATACCATGCCTTCTTCACCATACAGGTGGGGGTAGCATAGCTATGGAAAAGTCTCTAGGGCAGTGCTTTCCAAACTCTGAGTTGTGGCACATTAGTGGAGGCATCCTCAAACTCTGACCCTCCAGCTGTTTGGGCCTCCAAATCCCAGAATTCCTGATCATTGGAAAAGCTTCTGAGAGTTGGAGACCCAAACAGCTGGAAAGCTGGAATTTGAGGGTGCCTGCATTAGTGTGTCATCTGCAGTGTGTAAGTGTACCATGCAAATGTAATGAGAAACGTCTTGAGTCTGAAATAAGCAATAAATCATATATATGAAAAGTGCTCATTATTACAGTTTATGTATTTATCAATGCACCCTATAAGGCAGTGGTTCTCAACCTGGGGGTCGCGACCCCCAGGGGGGTCGCACGGCCATTTTCTGGGGGTCGTGAAGGTGCCTCGGTTGGCCCCGCCCCTTTTTGCGTCCTCACAATGGCTGCCAGCCCGTGTGCCAGGCAGTCCAGGTCAGCTCCTCCACCTCCTGTTCCCACAGGGCTGCAGGAAGTCAGGAGGAGGAGAAGCTTAGCAGCAAAGGCCCTCCTTACCCCTTGCCGAGCTCAGTGGGGCTCCTTCGCGCAAGGCCTTGTGCGTCGCCTCCCTCGCGCTCCCACCGGCCGGCAAGGGCGTGTGGGAGGCGAAGGCGACAAAGGAAGAAGCCAAGCCGGCAGGTCGATATTGCAGCTTGCATGGGCAGAAGGTGGCCTTTAGGTGCCGAGGGAGGGAGCGAAGGAGCCCTCCTCCCTGCAGGCTGCGGGGCAGGCAAAGCACAAAAAAAAAACGGTGTGAAAAGTGAGTGTGTGTGTGTGTGGAGGGGGAGGAGTGAAGGGCCCATTGCTCCTTCCTCCCTGCAGGCAGGCCACAGGGAATGGAGCCCAATACAACAATGGAGGGTCTCCCCAGGAGGAGGAGGGAGAGGGCGAAGGTGCTGGTGCACTGTGCCCCTTTACTTTCAAGTCCTTTTGACTTCCTCTCTGCTCCTCTTTCCCTGAAACCCTCGGGGCAGAGACCTGGCTGGGTTGCTGTGAGTTTGTCCCCCCCCGACGACAAATGCCCCTTTTGTTTTCCCCCAGGGCGCAGTATTTCCTTCCTCCCATTAAACTCCTTCCCTTTCTTCTCTCTCCCACCCCCCTTTCTCCTTGCTTCCTTCCTTTTTTCCTTCCTTGCTTCAGCCCGTTCCTCCCCCCGCTTCCTAAACCCAGGTTGCAGCCCCAGTGTCTACTCTGCAGCCAGCCAGCCATCCATCCACCCGTGCGTTGGGGGGAGGGAGAGAAAGGAGGAAGGAGGAGGAGGCTGCTGCTGGCTCCGTGCATTCGTGGAGTAGAGCAGCACCCAGCTGCTTTTGCTGCCCCTCCCTCCTCTTTTTTCCTCTTCCTCCTTCGTTTCGTGCTTTTGTTTTTGGGAGGAAGAAATGAGGAAGGAGCGCCCCAGAGTTGAAAGAGGACGGGGGGCCGCTCCCGGTGACCTGAGCCCAAGCCTGGGCAAACTGGGGCCCTCCAGGTGTTTTGGACGTCAACTCCCACAACTCCTAACTGCTTACTGGCTGCTAGGAATTATGGGAGTTGAAGTCCAGACACCTGGAGGGCCTAAGTATAGTTTTTTGTGATTAATCACTATGCTTTAATTATATTCAATTTGTAACAATGGAAATACACCATATATATCAGATATTTATATTACTAGGTTACTGTGAGTTTTCCAGGCTGTATGGCCATGTTCCAGAAGCATTCTCTCCTGACATTCTGCTCACACCTATGGCAGGCATCCTCAGAGATTGTTGGGATCTGTTGGAAACTAGGCAAGGGAGGTTTATATTTCTGTGGAATGGTGTCCAGGGTGGGAAAAAACTCTTGTCTGTTGAAAGCAAGTGTTAATGTTGGAATTAATCACCTTGATTAGCATTGCAAAGCTTTGCAGCTTCAAGGCCTGGCAGATTCCTGCCTGGGGGTGATGTTAGCTGGCCTTGCTCGTTTCATGTCTGGAATTCCCTGTTTTCAGAGTTTTT
The DNA here is from genome assembly GCA_030556195.1 of Anolis apletophallus. NCBI lineage: Eukaryota > Metazoa > Chordata > Lepidosauria > Squamata > Anolidae > Anolis > Anolis apletophallus. Next base: position 54,300,309 of record JARBWK010000006.1, on the reverse strand, counting down.
TTTTACTGTCCTGATTTTACAGTTTATAATACTGGTAGCCCGATTTTGTTCATGTTCATGCTTTCCTCCTTTCTGTTCAAAATTTCCATGTACTTCATGTGGCTTCTCTGTGTTGTCTGACATGGTGATTGTTAAAGTGGCTGAGCATTTCTGTATTCTCAAATAATAGGCTGTGTCCAAGTTGGTTAATCAAGTTTTCTGCTATGGCTGACTTCTCTGGTTGAATTAGTCTGTTGTGCGTTTCATGTTCCTTGATTCATGTTTGGGTGCTGCGTTTGGCGGTCCCTATGTAGATTTGTCCACAGCTGCATGGTATACGGTGGACTCCTGTAGAGGTGAGAGGATCTGCAGGACCTCTGCAGGAGTCTACCGTATACCATGCAGCTGTCCACAAGTCTACACAGGGATCGCCAAAAGCAGCATTTCCCAAAACATGAATCAAGGAACATGAAAGGCACTGCAGACTGATTCAGCCAGAGAACTCAGCCATAGCAGCACACTTGATAAATAATTGCATTTAATATTAAATAATTAAATAATTAGTAATACAATAAGTAGCAACGAAAATAATTTTATGGTTGGGGGTCACCACAACATAAGGAACTGGATTTAGGGGTCACGGCATTAGAAAGGTTGAGAACCACTGCTATAAGGGGTTAGTTTGGATATGTTTTAATGATTGTTTTAATATATATTTTTATTTTATTATATATGTATGTTTTACATGACATTGAATTGTTGTCAATATATTTAAGTCGCCTTGTGTCCCCTGCAGGTTGAGAAAGGCAGGGTATAAATAAGGTAAATAAATAAATAAATTTAACCTCCATTTTGCTAGTAAAACTGAATTAGGAGCTGAGTCACAAAATTATGCATGTCTAAAACATATGTTGCCAACATGAAATGTTTGGGAACCTCTGCTCTAGAGGAAAGTAATTATCATTATCTGTGAGAAGAGGACTCACTGTAAGTTATGAATCTTTTGATGTTACATATGAAAATATATGATTATAGAAGCCTTCTGCCAAAAAACAGATGAGTTCAAATCAAAACATGAAAGTAAGTTCCCAGGTACTCTCTTGACCTTTTGTGTCTCAGGGCCCAAATGCACTGGGCAAAATGCAAAAAGAACTGGCATCTAAAATGCCAATTCCCATTGCATTTTGCAGCCAGAGACGGGTCCAAAGCCCCACCAGTCTGGCTGGGGGGTGGCCACACACCCACCCATGCCAATCCATTATTGGCATGGGTAGACAGGTTACACTGTTAGCCTTTCCTCCCTTTCCTCCCCTTTACCCTGTAAATACCAGGACAAGCCTTTGGATGGAGATTTTAATGCTTCCCTTCCCTTCCTAGTGTCCAGAAAAGAGCTTGGAGGGGAATTCCTCTCCTCTTTCAAAGGCCTCTGTCATCAGTTCAAGGCACCAGTAAGAGAAAGGAATGATTCAAGCCTCGATCCAGAGGCTTCTCCTGGTATGTACAGGGTGAAAGGGAGGGCAGGGAGTGGAGACTGGCTTCCAACCCCCACCCAAACCCTAACCCCCACCCTCTGTGCTACCTGAGCCAGAGGTGACAGGATGGCTGTGGAGAGAGATCGCAGATGCCACTCCCAGGTGTCTGTCACCACAGATCCCATATGTCCAAAGATCTGGACCTTCGGGGAAAGTTCAGGTCTTTTGCTGTATTTTAAAGTCTGGATTAAACCTGACAAATCAAATTTATCCCAGGTAGAAATGGATTAGCTTGATATAAAAGTAAATTATATTATTATTATTTATTTATTCGATTTGATGAACTGCCCCTCCAGAGGCTCGGGGCGGTTTACAGCATACAAAAACAGCACATACAACGGCATATAAAAACAGCATATAAAAACAGCATATAAAAACAGCGTATAAAACAACATATAAAACAGTGTGTAAAACAGCATATAAAACACATAGGGTTAAAACACATGGAATTATATCTTAAATGCAGTCATAGAAAGACATGGCTGGTTCATGCAGAATAATGGTGGTACAGCAGAGTGGCAATGTTAATCATGCACCGTTCAGATATCACACATCGAACGCCTCCCTAAATAGCCAGGTCTTGCAGGACCTGCGGAAAGCCAGCAGGTCCCGCAAGGCTCATGTCTCTGGCGGCAGCGAGTTCCATAAAACCAGTGCGGCCACTGAAGACGCTCTCTGCCGCGTGGTAGAGAGTCTGCAGACCTTCATCTGTTGATAAAGAATTATCAACAGATTTCATTACTAAAAATAGATTATAAGATCTTTGCAAATATTTTGGCGGAGAGACTAAAAGAATTTTTGAATGGGTGGATTGAAGAAGAACAAACAGGTTTCCTACCAAATAGAAACATGAAAAATAATATTCGGACAGTAATAGACTTGATAGAATACTTTGAGGCAAATCATCATAAAGAATTGGCAATCCTAGCAGTCGATGCGGAAAAGGCATTTGAAAAATAAAACTGGGACTTTTTAAAATCACTAAGGCAAGAAAAGGACATGGGTTTTGAATTTACAAATGCAATAAACTCTATATATAGATCTCAAAAAGCAAAGATTATCATCATGGCCAAACAACTGAAGACTTTGAGGTAACTAAAGGGACAAGGCAAGGATGCCCATTATCCCCTTTAATTTTTATTATGGCATTGGAGATCTTGATGAAAGGAATAAGAGATGGCGAGAAGATAAAAGGAGAAAAAATAGGCAAATACAAATATAAAATAAGAGCTTTTGCCGATGATGTCATCGGCATAATAGAAGATCCATGTAAACATTTAAAATCTTGGATTCAGAAAATAAAAGATTTTGGGAAAGTTGCAGGATTCAAAATAAATATGAAGAAAATGAAGATATTTCTGAAAAACCTGGATTAAGGAAAACAAGGGCAGATTATAGAACAAACTGGATTGCAAATTACAAATAAATTAAAATATTTAGGAATATGGATAACTGCAAAAAATTGTCAATTATTAAAAAAACAATTATGAATTAACTTGGAATAATATAAAGAAAGACTTGGAGAAATGGAAGAACCTGAATTTATCGCTACTAGGTCATATTTCTTTGGTCAAAATGAATATTTTACCAAAATTGCTATTTCTGTTTCAAAATTTACCAACAATTCGAACTGAGAAAAAATTCAAAGAATGGCATAAATAGTTGTTGAAATTTGTCTGGAAAGGGGAAACAACCAAGGATTAAGTTTACAACACTAATTGATTGTTTTAAAAAAACAAGAGGGGAATTCGGATTTCCAGATTTAAGAATTTATCATGAAGCCTGTGCTTTATCTTTGATTAGTGATTGGATTACCCTTAATGAAGAAAATACTCTAAACTTAGAGGGGTTTGATCTACAAGTAGCTTGGCATGCCTATATATGGTATGAAAAAGAGAAAAAGGAAAATAATTTACCAGAGAAACAGAGCAACTTTTGTGTTCTTTCTAAAAACATGATTTTTCCATGCCAAGAGTGACTTGAGAAACTGCAAGTCGCTTCTGGTGTGAGAGAATTGACCATCTGTAAGGATGTTGCCCAGGGGACGCCCGGATGTTTTGATGTTTTTTTACCATCCTTGTGGGAGGCTTCTCCCATATGTCTGCATGGGGATCTGGAGCTGACGGAGGGAGCTCATTCGCGATCTCCCCGGATTTGAAGCTATGACCTGTCAGTCTTCAGTCCTGCTGGCACAAGGGTTTAACCCATTGCTCCACTGGAGGAGAAATTGGTTTACTAACAAATACTAAAAGTTTCATAACATTCTATGGTGAGATGCTCTGTTGCATGTAATCTTCAAACATGGAGAGGAGATGCAGATAATAAATCACTCCCTGGAGCAGGGAATTTTCCCGGATGCCTTGAAAGAAGCCTCGGTCCGCCCACTCTTGAAAAAAGCCAATCTGGACCCAGCGATGCCAGCGAACTACCATCCCGTCTCAAACCTCCCGTTTCTCAGTAAGCTGATCGAACGCGCGGCAGCAACCCAGCTACAAAACTTCCTTGAGACATCAGAGGGCTTGGACCCCTTTCAATCAGGGTTCCGCCCTGGGCATGGGACCGAGACCGTCCTGGTGGCCATCTCGGACGATATCCGCTGCCAACTAGACAAGGGAGGCTCAGTAGTTCTGGTATTGCTGGACCTTACCGCCACATTCGACACGGTGGACCATGATCTGCTGATACGACAACTTGCCGCCATAGGGATACAAGGAACAGCTTTAGCTTGGCTTAGCTCCTTCCTGCGCGGACGTAGCCAGCGAGTTGAATGGCTAGGCCAAACATCTAGGAAATCTCTCCTCGAGTGCGGAGTGCCCCAAGGCGCCATATTATCACCAACGTTGTTTAACATCTATGTTCGGCCGTTGGCTGGTATAGCCCGGAGCTTCGGCCTAGGGTGCTACCAATATGCCGATGACACCCAGCTCCTACTGAAACTGGAGCCTGGCGCAACTTCGGTGCCCAAAAACTTCACTCGAGGCCTAGAAGCAGTGACAAAATGGCTCGCGCCCACAAACTTAAAATAAATCCATCAAAGACGGAGATCTCATGGCCGGGCCGCCCAGAACCACCTTTCTCGCTGCCCCCCTTTGAAGGGGAACCGCTGATTCCGTCCCCCTCAGTAAAAAGCCTTGGTGTTATCCTGGACTCCAAATTGTCGATGAAGGCCCAGGTTGCCTCCACGAGCAAAAGGGCCTTCTTCCACCTGCACCAAGCGAGACAATTGGCGCCCTATCTTCCGACGGAGCGCTAGCTACAGTAATCCATGCCACGGTTACATCAAGGCTGGATTACTGTAACGCTTTGTATGTAGGTCTACCCCAGTCACTAACCCGCAGGCTCCAGATTGTGTAGAACGCGGCCGCCAGGCTTCTCACAGGAACATTGATGAGATGCCACATTACACCATCTCTGCAGCGCCTGCACTGGCTGCCCGTTGAGTATAGAGCCTTACACAAGACCTTGACCTTGGCTTTCAAAGCCCTACGGGGCCGGGGCCCAACATACCTGTTGATGCCTGCTTACTCAAGGACCCCGTGGCCAGCAAACAAAAACCTTCTTCACATACCAGGCTTGAAAGAGGCCCACCTGGAGACCACGAGACGGAGATCGTTCTCCGTTGTGGCCCCCGTTCTTTGGAACTCGATGCCACGGGACCAGAGAGCCTCCCTCGACCTGCCCCAGTTCCTGACCGCTCTGAAGACCTGGCTATTTAGGAAAGCCCATGGTTAATGCAGAACCAGGAACTCAAATACCGAGCCTGGCCCCTGCATTTAACCACTGAATATTTTAATCCAGTTTTAAATACTCTATTTTAATTGTGGGATTTGTTGTGTGTAAGTTGCCCGGAGCACTAACGTGGAGGGCGACTCAGAAATAATAAAGTCAGTCAGTCAGTCAGAGAGAGAGAATTACAGAGAGCAAAATAGAGGACAAACAGACTAGCAGAATGCTAACTTGTGCAGAAAATGCTGTGTTACATTCAGTAAGCAGGAAAATACATGAATAGTTGAGAATAAACTCCTGGAGAATTATGCAAACTAATAAACTAGATGGCAAAAATCCATCTTAGAAGAATTTTGTCTTTTGAGAGCTTTTGAAATTTTGTCTTTTGAGAGCTTTTGTTGAGGAGCCCAAATTGATGACATGGTCATCCTCTTGGAGAGACAGTACTGCCCCACAACAGCCACTGACATACAGGCCAGGATACCCCCAATTTAGATTCTACACCATCTCTAAAATTCAATGAGATTGAAATACAAATCTAACACTACAATAAATGAATAAATAAATGAAAGCTTCCTTTAATGGCTGCCAGGCAATAATGCATTAAAACATGTCTACCACTCCAAAATGATGATTTCTCTAGACATAACATGTATTTATAGTGCCTTTGGGACACTTTTTTCTTTTTAAAATCATATTTTAACACAAAAACAATATTCTGGCAGAGTTTAATCTTCTTGCCTAAATCACTCCTCACTCTTCTGTCACATGCTGGTGATATGTCTACCTACTCTGATGAAGATAATCCTACAACAGTACTGAATCAAAATATTTTAAAGCCATTCATACAGTGAAGGCACTTGCACAGAATAAAAGTCCATAGTACGAGAAGGCAAAACATTGCATTACCTTAAAAATTCTGCCAACATCCTATTTGATTTCGTCCGCACCTTCCTCCGATGGAACAAGAAACAAAAGATAATGGTATTATGTGGTGAAATGCTCAGAATGTGAAGCATTGTAAATCCCATTGTGCCAGTTCTTTCATTCAATATGTACTTTTCTCTGCTTGTCCTCCTTTTCTTATGGCAAGTTAGAATACATCCTGAATCCCTGACTGCTTGAACAAGAGAAAAAGCGACTGTATATGAACAGAGGGTATTGTTTTTCTCCCTTTCCTTTTAAACAAAAAGTAAAGCACTATTAGGGACGAATCAAAGCATAACTGACTTTATACTTTCTTGCTCTGAACAATAACATTGTATGGTATTGCTTCAGCTACTGCTGCTGTTTTGACACTATCCATGTCCTAAGCCTAGATCAATAGAGAGCATCATTTTATACATTTGAAAAGGAACTTTGAGTTTTGTCATCTTCGAAAGTCTTAAGCTATTATTTTATAATGCACAATGCCTGCAGGTGCCCTTCTAAGAACTGGATCTTACTGAGGGAAGTCCTGCTCATACACATGTTAAGAGACAGTCCTTCCCTGGAGAGCAAAAGCATACAAGAAAGACAAAGAGGGAGAGAAAGGAAATAGAGGGAAGAAACTAGTAACTGAAATTAAGTTATCTAAAATCACCAGGTAGCCCATCTATTGTTTGTCTGAGATAATTTTACCATTTGAGTGCCAATCACTTCTTAAGTAAATTGATATTTTTGCCAGAATAGAGAAGTCCCATTTTATATATTACCTAGAGTAGTGTGCTTGTTATATTCACTCTGGTTCCACCCACATAGTTTACTGGTAACATTTACCTATATGATTAGTACAAGGTGGTGTAAAACAAGTGCATGCCTGATGCTGGTACAAGAATAACCACCGCATTTATTATGCTGCTCCATAGTGACCACTTCCTGGCTACTAATATTGCTGATATCCTCCTGTTTCTACTAAGACTTTCAGGTTCATAGGTCTCATAAAAAGGTGGATAATTTAATTGCAACTACAAGAAAAACAAGGTAAGGGACACCAGAAAGTCAACTACAAGAAGTCTGATTGTGTGGATCTCAAAATGTGAACTCTTCCTAGCTTTGAGTCAAGATCCAGTTTCACTTGAACTGGGCTAATTTCAGAATAGACTCCATAGCAAACTTTCTAACTTGGGGGCGACATGGTGAGCCAGAGGAGGGTGGTCGAGCTGGGTGGGAGGGGGTTCTCCCCAAGTCGCCTCACTGCCCTGCCCTTTCCTCTCCTTTTTCTTCTATTTTGGAGGAAACAAGTGAAGGAAGGATGGGAAATATTCCTTTGGATCCCAAAAGGCCAGGTTAGTCTTCATCAGGATGAGATGGTGGATGGGAAAGTAAAAGTATATCTATGAGACCCTATATTGCCTACTCCAAATATAGAATCCTAGAATCCTAGAGCTGGAAGACACCTCTAAGGCTCATCTAGTCCAACCCCTGCCATGCAAGAAGGCACAAAGCACTCCTAATAGACGGCCTCTGTGGAAAAGCCTCCAGAGAAAGAGACTCCAACACACTTGGAGGCAGCCTATGCCACTCTCATACTCTCTTACTCTCATAAAGTTTTTCCTAATCTTTTCAGTTGAATCTCTTTCCCTGCCATTTAAAACCACTGCTCCCTTGTGCCCTGGTCGCTGGAGCAGCAGAAGGTCATTTTTCTCCCTCTGTCTCAATGGGATACCCTTTCCCATCATGAAGCATGGTTCTCATGTTCCCTCTCTACCCTCTCTTCTCCCATATAAACATCCCCCAAAAGGAAAAGGAGAAGGAAGAAAGGAAGAGAGGGATGGAAGGGAATGGAGTGAAGGAGAGGAGAGGAGAGAGGGAGAGTGGAAAGAACAAAGGAAGGAAAGACAAAAGGGAAGGAAGGAAGAAGGAAGGAGAAAGGGAGAGAGGGAAGGAGGGAGGAAAGGGGGAAGGAAGAGAAGGATGCTAGGAAGGAAATGTGGAAGCGAATGGAGGGCGGGCAGAAGGAAAGAGAAGGAAGGAAAGACAAAAGGGAAGGCCGGAAGGAGGGAGGAAGGGAATAGAGGGAAGGAAGAAGGAAGGAAAAAGAGAAGGAAGGGTGAAAGGGTGGAAAGGAAGGAAGGATGGAAGGAGAAAAAGGGAGGTAAGGGAGGGAGAGAAGGAGGAAGGAATGAGTGATGGAAGAAAGGATGAGATGGTGAGGGAAAGGAGGGCCTGAGAAAAGAGCTCAAGGGGGTGCATCCCCTGGGCTGGGTTTGTCCATACTTGCTCTGTAACCTACATTCACAATTATATACCTATGTACAGAGTGGACCAATGTCACAAAGGGGTCTATATTCTATATGTGACTTTTTTTGTGTGTGTCACGAGTGACTTGAGATGTGTGATGCTGTGGTATTTTCACATATAACATACATTTATTTCCTATATATGCTGCATAAGTATATGACGCTATAATATTGTAAATTCAAAACAAAAAAATTAAAAAGCTATTAAAATTTTTAATTCTTTTCTGACTTTTGGACCACCTTATACAAGTCTAGATGTTTTAGTCTAAAAATCCAGCCAAAACACGTAGGTCAATTTATCCATAGGCCACTCTACGTTCAATCTTATATAAAAAAGGAACCATCACCTTATCTAAGTAGAGTGGTGAAAGGCAAAAGTTTTGTTCAAACCAGGAGAACCTTTAAAAAGTTCTATTTTCTCCACTGTGGCACCTTTTCTGGCATTTTTGAATCCCTGGGTAGATAAATGGCAATGAAGGCCAGGGGTGGCTGGTTCCTGAAGCAGCACTACTGCTTACCTTTATCCAGATGCAAGACTCAATGAGCCTTGACTTATCCATGGATCATATCAAAATCCACAAGTTTTGCCCCAAAACCTGCCCCAGACATAAGTATGACATTGACTAAGACTGGATCTAGACTGCCATATAGTGCAGGTTCAGAATGCAGACTAAGAAGCTTATCCCATGGGCAGGAGGGAAAGGCGAGGAAGTGGAGGAGAGCAGGGAAAAGCATTCTTAAGAGTGGGGATGTAACGTACCACAGGAAGATACAGCTTTGGGGATGGCCAACCATCCCACAACATTTCCCTTTCCTCTTGCAGCTTTCCTCCACTTCCTGCCATTGTCTTCAATCAGAAACACCCAACTTCTGAACATGGGCTTCTCCAACTGTCTTTGCACACCAGAGAGATGGATTTCAATGCACAGCCACTAGAAGTGGCTATGCATCGTGGTAAGCTTTGTTAAAGCATTTAACTTGTAATCATGAGATGATATATATGTATGTTTTATTGCTGTTGTAAGTCGCTCGGAGCACTTCAGTGGAGAGCGACTCATTAAATAATTAATTGAATTTAATTGAATTGAAGATCTCTGTGGGACTCTGTTACACCAGCATAGAAAGATGGTCAGGCAACAGGGGACAATTAGGGTTGGATGTCAAAACTTCATTAAGCTAGACTAGATTATATGCCTCTCCATTGGTGCCCCCTTATCGTGGGGGAGAGGCTTGCGTATCCTAACAAAGGTGTGAGCTATGCTGACGGTGGCATAATAGCAGCGGTAGGGCCTCCCATGCCAGACAGGTTCCAACCAAAGGGTCTGACAAAGAGCATCAATGGGCAGGATGGGCTCCCTAGCCTTTTGGCAACCATCCTAAGAGAAAAAAAACTCTAAATTCAAACCAGGGCAGATGGTGCTCGTCTAACCCTGTAAGGTCAACCATCTAAGAGAAAGTAACTCTAATCAAACCTATGACCTGAGGAACTTGCTGCCACTGTCCAAACTTGCTAGGCCCCAGTAGACAAGCCTTTGGTTTAAAGAGTGAGGCCAGTTCTGTGCACATTGTGCTTCACCAGAAAAATCCATTGCACAGGCTCGAAGGACACATCCAACTTCTGAAATAGTAATCAACACGCTTGTAGAAACGTGGCGTGAGTCCTTCCTGAATCTTCGTTCGTGAAGAAAAGCGAAGAAATTATATGAGTCTACACTGGCATATAACCCAGTTCAATGAAATTAAGCTACATTCTAAAAATTCATTATATGGCAGTGTAGACCTAGCCTTATACATAATACTTTAAGATACATGGGTTGCTTACCTGTAACCATGGTTCCTTTAGTGGTCACCTGTGAATGCATACAAAAGATATATTCCAGCGCTTGCGCTTTAACTTCGGAACCTTCTATAAAAAATTATAATGCTGAAGCCCCGCCCACCTCCCAGAGTATATAGCCAGTGGGAGGGGCTACAGACCTCAGTCCTCTCAAAACCGCGACGCAGTAAAGAAAGAAAAGAGGGCATGACTGAGGGGGAGGGGGGCGGGTGTATGCATTCACAGGTGACCACTAAAGGAACCATGGTTACAGGTAAGCAACCCATGTTTGCCTTTGCGTGGTCACTGTGAATGCATACAAAAGATAGATTAGCAAGCTACTGACCGTGGAAGGCGGGAGTCATGCCACTGCAGAAAACAGGACCGCTCTGCCGAAATCAGCCTCCCTTCTGGAGATGACATCCATCTTGTAGTTGGAGACGAACGTCAAAGGGGATGACCAAGTTGCCGCACGGCACACCGCATCCAACGGAACGCCCCTCAGGAAAGCAGCCGAAGTAGACACCGTCCTCGTGGAGTGTCCTCGAATCTGCTGTGGAGGCTCCTTGCCGGACATCCGGTAGGCTAGCCGTATCACCGCAACAATCCAAGCCGAAAAACGTTGCGGGGACACAGGAAGGCCACTGGCATCCTTCCTATATTTTACAAAAAGCTTCGGGGTCTTACGTACAGACGCCGTTCTGTCCACATAAAAGGCCAGAGCCCTATGCACATCTAACAAGTGCAACCCCCGTTCCAATGGAGACGTGGGATTCTGAAAAAAGGACGGCAACACAATGTCCTGAGATAGGTGGAAACGGGAAACAACTTTAGGTAAAAACGCTATATCCGTGCGTAAAACAGCCTTATCCTTGTGAAATTTCAAGTAAGGCGGATCTGCCCGCAGAGCACAAAGCTCGCTGGCCCTTCTAGCGGAGGTAACAGCTATCAAAAAGGCTACCTTCCATGTCAAAAAAGAAATATCCACTGTAGCCAAGGGCTCAAAAGGGGGCTTCGATAGAGCTGATAAGACTATTTCCAAGCTCCAAGAAGGAGCTACTGGAGCCACAGGAGGCGTAGCCTTCAACAAACCCCTAAGAAACAATTTAACCATAGGGTCAATAAAACAAGAGGGACGGCCAGACCCTCGCTTGTAGGAAGAAATAGCTGCCAAATAACATTTGACAGACGAAAAGGATAACCCTCCCCCAGAGAGAGAGGCCAAAAAATCCAAAACCATGGGGGTAGGGGCTTCTAAAGGGGAAGTACCCCTCTCCAAAGTAAACTTGGAAAAACGAGACCATTTAAAAGAATATGAGGCCTTGGTGGAGTCTTTAAGGGCCGAATCAACAATAGCTCGAACGGGAGCCGACAAGGCAGATAACGAGGTGCTCAATCCGGGAGGATCCTCCAAGCCGTTAACTTCAGCTTGTGGATGTCCGGGTACAAAACCTGACCCCCCTGCGAGGACAGGAGATCTGTTCTGCTGGGGAGGTGGTGAAAAATTCCCTTGGACATGGCCAGGAGTGGGGAGAACCATGTCTGCCGGGGCCACCAGGGAGCTATGAGGATGCACCGTGCCTTGTCTTTCCGAATTTTGGCTATCACCCGCAACAGGAGTGGGAAGGGGGGGAAAGCATACAAGGAATGGGTGTTCCACTGTAGAAGAAAGGCATCTCCCAGACACCCCTGGGGAAGGGACCCTTGCAGACGAGAACAAAATAGGGCACACTTGGCGTTCTCCTTGCTGGCAAACAGGTCTATTTGTGGTCTTTCCCATGCCCTGAACAGCCTGTGCACCTCCTGTTGATGTAGGGACCACTCGTGGGTGGTCAGGGGAGACCTGCTCAGGGCGTCCGCTAGGACATTCTCCTTGCCCGGTAGGTAGAGAGCTATCAAGTGAATTTCCGGTCGAGACACCATTCCCAAATTTGCAAGGAGAGGTGTAGCAGAGTCTTGGAATGGGTGCCCCCCTGCTTGTTTATGTAGTACATGGTGGTCGTATTGTCCGTGACCACCTGTACACATTTCCCTACCAAGACCTTCTCGAAGGATAGCAGAGCCTTCATGACTGCCAGGAGCTCGAGGACATTGATATGGAAAGTCAATTCTACTGAGTCCCAAAGGCCCTGGGCCACTAAATTGCCAGAATGGGCGCCCCAACCCGTCATAGAGGAGTCTGTAGTAATGGTTATTGACGGGGTAGGGGCTGAGAAAGGGAGACCAATGCATACATTGTCCAGCTGTGTCCACCACACTAGGGAATCCTTGACCTCTTGAGGTAACACCAGGCGCATACGTGGGTTGTCTACCAGTGGGTGGAATACTGACAGGAACCACGCCTGCAGAGGCCTGAGGTGTAACCTGGCGTAAGGCGTCACCGCCGTTGTGGAGGCCATGTGGCCTAAGAGGACCTGAACCTGCCTTGCAGGTATGGATGTCCTTAGAATTGCCTCGTTGACAAGGGCCTGTAGTGCCACAAACCGGGCGTGTGGCAGTGAGGCCTTTTCCTCCACTGAGTCCAAAAGGGCACCGATGAATTGGATTTGACGGGTGGGGGTCAACTGAGACTTCTCCTTGTTGAGGACCAGACCTAGGGACTGGAGAAGAGACAAAGTGGTAGACAAACAATACCTAACGTGGTCACGGGAATGTCCTGTGATTAGCCAATCATCAATGTATGGAAAAATGGTGACCTTTTTGGTCCTTAAATAGGCTACCACAACGGCCATTCACTTGGTGAAAATATGCGGTGCTGAGGCGAGGCCGAAGGGCAAAGAGTTGAACCAGTAAGCTTGGGTTCCCACTCGAAAGGAGAGGAACCTGCAGTGTCCTGGGGCGATAGAGAGGTGAAAATAAGCATCTTTCAAATCAATGGTGACAAACCAACAATCTTTATTGAGAAGGGGAAGGATGGAGGACAGCGTAACCATTCTAAACTTTTTGGGAATAACAAACTCATTTACGCCCCTTAGATCGAGAATGGGACGAAACCCCCCATCCCGTTTGGACACTACAAAATATCTAGAAAAGAAACATGAGCCGTACATGGCCGGTGGGACTTTAGAAATGGCACCCTTCTGAAGGAGAGCCAAAATCTCAGCATTCAAAACATCAGAGGGAGGGGTGGTTCTGACCAGGCCAACCCACGGAGTTCCCCAAAACTCGATGAAATAACCCTCCCTAACAATTTTTAACACCCACGAATCAGTGGTAATACTAGACCACACGTGGAAAAAAGGCAAAATCCTGTCCCTAAAACTGACAAGATTCCCAACAGGGGAAGGGAGGGTTAGAGTCATGCATGAGGCATCAAAGGCGCTGCTTGGGTCCCGACTGGCCCTTGGCCTTGTACTGGTAGGGTTGGTAGGGTTGCTGGCGATTTTTGGCAGCAAAGGCTTGCCTACCTGTAGATTGAAACCTATTATAGGGGCGGTACCTATTACCCCGGAAAGAGCTGTAGCCCCTACGAAAGGGAGCGGCGGAATTCTGCCACCACGGCTTAGCTTGGTAGGTTTGAGGTGGAAAACCAAACTTGTGAGCAGCTTGCCGTGTCTCTTGTTTATCTTTCAAGCTTGTATCAGTGTCTGGATGAAAAAGGCCCTCCCGATGCATGGGGAGGTCCTCCGCGAGAGCCTTTCCCTCATCGGACAGGGTAGAGCAACGCAGCCACGCAAAACGTCGAATCGAAGTGGCAGTTCCAAACAGTCTGCCTGCTGACTCTGCGCCATGTTTGGCCAAATCCTTTTGCATTTGTGCGACAGCTAAGGCCTCATTACAATAGGCCCGTGCCCACCGACCTTCCTCCAGAGGAAGGAGATCAAAGAAGGGTACCACTTTTTCCCACAAAAAAGTTTGGTAGCCACTCATATACGTTTGGAAATGGGCCATGCGCATCACAATACTGGCAGAGAAATGTACCCTCTTGCCCATAGCATCAATGCGTTTTCCATCTTTGTCAATGGGGATCAAAGCAGGGCCCTTGGCACGCTTGGCTTTCGCCACATCCACGACCACAGTGTTTGGTTTCGTCGGACGAAGGGCCCACTCATGATCGGACAAATCCACCTTGTAGAGTGCATCCACCCTTTTGGGGATAGCTTGAGGTGAATAAGGTGGTACATTAGGAAGTTCTCCCAGCTTCAACAGGTAGGGAAGGGGAGGCACTGCAGTAGACGAAGAGGGGCCTTGTTCGTGTGACTTGAACATGGGGTCCTCGACAGTATCAACCACCTTGGCCGCTGGGAGGTCCAAAGCCCTCATCATGCGGGTCAGCACGGCCATGAATCTTGCAAAGTCAGATGGAGTAGGATCTGGATCCTTAAAAGCAAGGTCCGCATCCAGCATAGCCTCTCCCACATCGGAGACATTAGGCTCCAAAAGGGCCTCCTCCCCGTTGGCTCCCTCCTGAAAAGCAGGTAGCAGAGGCTGCGGAGTTGGAGTTGCAACCGCAGGCACAGGGCATGGTCCAGCAGGTGCCCTAATGGCCATTTGTGGAGGATTGGCTTGAGGAGGAGGGGGGTATCCATAAGGAGGATAAAAAGGTGGGATCCAAGGCATAGGCTGTCAGGGATTATGTGTTAGATTGTCCAAAATATAAAGCACAAACCTAAACTTGCAGAGTATAAAACAAAGATGTAGCAGCGTTAGCTTAGCCCCGAAGCAATGTGGTCAATTGAGAAAAAAAACTCCATAGACATAAAAGTCATACTTACTTTAATGTAAGCAAATAAAATGTCCATTCAGGAGAAAAATACAATAAAGCAAAATAACTCCACACAGGAGAGCCATAAAAGGCAGCCACAAAGGCAACTTAGAAATATTCCACACAGGAATCCTCAAAGGTGATACAAAGCCTCAGAAGGGATGAATACAAAATACAAAGAGCATTTAAACACATAACAATCAGACCCCACCTTTCCCAGTAGTCTAATTGCCAATTAACTCAACTGTACCTTGTAACACTTAAATTAACATGATAGAATAACACTTAAAGGTACAAATATAATTTTGGAACATAAAACTTTCAACATAGGCTGTGGGTAATAACTAGGGAACTGGTTCTGGCATGCCTGCCAGGGAGGCTGGTATGGATATTGCATCTGATAAGGCGACACAGCTTGAAAAGGGGCTGGTGCTTGGAAGACTGGTGCAGCCTGATTGAAGGGATGGGCTTGGAAAGCAGGAGGAGGTGGAGGAGGAGGAGGCTGGAAAGCAACAGGAAGCTGCGAAGGCGGAGCCAGGCCTCCTGAGGGGGGAGGAGTCGCAGCAGCAGTCTCCCATGTCGAAGCCTCCGACGTCGAAGGAAGAGACAAAGTAGCAACAGGCCTGTAGAGAGCCTCTCCTCCTCCACGTGCGTCCGGAGAGGGGGGGGAGGAGGAGACTGCAGGAGCGAGGTGGAGAGGCGCGCGCGCCGGCTCCTTTTCCCCAGCAGCGCTTTTGGCGCGCGAGTGAGCTGCTGTTACAGAAAGAGGAGAAGCAGCTGATGGAGCCAGCGAGGGAGTCGAGGTCGAAGGAGCCGAGCTGATCATAGTCTCTGGGGCTCTCTGCCTGGGTAAGTGAGGCATAGGGGGTGTCAAGAAGCACGTGTCCCCCGAGCCGGGGGAGATGTTGACTTGGGCTCCTTTCTGGCCACCATCTTGGAGAGCCTGCTGCTGTTGCCCCTCCAAGATCTCGTCAGGAAGCCCCGTCGCTTCCAATAAGGCAGAAGGCAGAAGAGGGATGGGAATTCCCACTAGCTCAGCAGAGCTTTCAGTGGCCACATTCGACTGGGCGCCATTTTGACGGCCATTTGTCGATTTTGCTTTAAATTTCTTTTTTGTCAAGCCAGACACAGACTTTTTATCTCCACCATTTTTAGCCTCAGGAGCTGTATCTTCTGGGAATTGCTGTGGGGGCCCTGAAGGGAACAGGGAATTATCATATAAAGCTGCTTCCAGTCTAGCAACTCTCAGCTTCTTAGTCTGTGTTGTAAAAGTTTGACAAATGGCACAGCTCTTAGTTAAGTGTCCTTCCCCCAAGCAAGCTAGACACAGGGAATGGCCATCTCTGTCCGGGAATAAATTCGGACAGGCGGTGCAGCATTTGAAAGATGAAGTAGCCATGGTCAGTGGAATCCAATATCAAGGGTTGGAGAAACTCACGGTCGAACAACAGTCCAATATCAAGGGATGGAGAGTGTAGAATAGTAGAAGACGGTCCGAGTCAAACACAAGTAGTCAATCAGTTGGTCAGTAGACAGGAGCGAAGGTTCTCTTAGTCTTAGCCGGAGCGCGGAAAAAGAGGACTGAGGGCTGTAGCCCCTCCCACTGGCTATATACTCTGGGAGGTGGGCGGGGCTTCAGCATTATAATTTTTATAGAAGGTTCCGAAGTTAAAGCACAAGCGCTGGAATATATCTTTGGTATGCATTCACAGTGACCACGCAAAGGCAAAGTGTGTTGCGGCCCGCGCTAAGCTTGGCCTGTTTACGTTGGGGGTGTATGATTACATCTTATGTGTTTGCAAGATTATCAAGCCTCCATTTTTGTTTCTAGGCCTCTTGGCAGTTTTGGCTGGGGTTATTGTTTTATCCTGGGTGGGAGGGGTTCATCTCCTTAGACTTTCCCGCCAATTTTTACCTCAGACCTTTCCATCCAATCAGCACCCTAGATTTTCCTGCCAATTTTTCTCCTCGGGGTTTCTCCCTAAGCGAAAGGTTATAAAAGGGGGAAACCTCTCTGAGTTTATCTCAGTGACTACCAGGGACGTGTGACTATGCCACGGGGCTGTCAGCTCTGGCCTGTCACCTTCTTTTAATGATCAAATACTGCCTTCAACCAGCCCTGGACTCAGCATAGGAAGGACTCGCCCTTCAATTTAAAGGAGTTCAGCGGCTGAGGTCTGTCCACCATCCGTGGCAGCTGACCAGAGAGAGAGAAGGCGAGGCGTTCACCATCCCCCCTCACAGACTGGAGAAGACAACTAAGTTAGACAGTTTGGATTCTTTGAGCCCGTGAACTTTGTAAAGGTTTTGGAGCCAGACACCTGCAGCTTTGTGTCTTGTTAAATAAATCCAGTTACTTTTTTCATGAAGCTTTGTTCTGTGAAGTCTTTGGGGCCCTCTCTCTCCCTCAGAGGAAGGCAATCCGCATCCCCTGGGCATAGGATTTTTATAGCAACTTACGTGGTCGCTCCCTTTAAGCCCAGGTGAACCGCCATATAGTGGGGAGCAAGCCTGTTCTTAGGAAATTAGGAGCAATGAAAAACAAGAGAAATAGGCAGGGTAGGAAACAAACCATGATATACAACTGGAAAATTTTCCTATTCCTTCCGAAAAGTCCTTGAGGTGTTTTAAGGGATTATCATAAACATTGTAAAATCTCACATAACTGTTATTCAATGTATCATTCTGTACAGTCCCATGGAAGCAGCTTTTCCAAGCTCTGCTGAGAAGAAGGAAAGATAAAATCGAGATAGTAATTGACTGTTGGAAAATTCAGGACAAATGAAATAAAGTACTCCTTTATATAGTGGTGGAATTCACAGTTGGATGGCTAACATTTTGGAAGATTTTAAAGAGGGCTCAAACTGTCTTATGACGAGTCTATCACTGATGACTTGTCGGAATGGTTGTTGTTGTTCCTGCTTTCAAGTCATTTTCAATTCATGGTGATACTAAAGCAAAATTATAATGGCATTTCCTAGCACTAAGAGAGTGTGATTCACCCAAGGTTGCCCAACAAGCTTCCTTGACTAAGCGGGGAATTTAACCCAATTCTCCAGAAACATAGTTTGATACACAAACCACTAGATCACACTTACCTCTGTATCCTAGGTGTCATGTCTCTAAATTCGAGCTGCTCGACTACAGGAGCATGAGACTGTTCCTATGTTGTAACCTGGTAGTGAGATCTCTTGGTATCTGTTTGAAACCTGTGAAAACATAGATCATTGGTCCAATCTAGTAAAAAATTTCTTCATACCAACTTGAACACAATTGCTTTCATATTATTTCAGAAGCTAAACAGTGGCTAATACTTGACTAGAGACCACCAATGAATACAAAAATTCCTACCTGAAACCTAAAAGAATTGCTGTCTATTAGTGTTAACAGTACTGGATTAGATGCACCGATGGCCTGATTACCAGATCATTCCATATATCCCACAAGTTCTTTATTAAAGAAAACACGTTCCAAATCTTTAGCACCAAGCTCTTTCCATATTCTAGAATTGTCAGAAAATAATTCATAATATGACGCCGGTATCCCTGTATTGATCATGTGTTTTTCCTGAGTAAAGGTGTTTTGCATACATTATTTCATGACTTCTTACAATCATTCATCTATAAATCAGTATAATTCCCCCCATTTTACATGTGAAACTTAATAGCCTACACTGGCAGTGCTCAGTGCAAATAATATTGGTACTTTCCTCTGCTAAAACTACTCAACCCATCAGTCTCACCTTGTCAGTATCAGTAACTCTAAACTGGAAGACTGGAAACCACCCACTTTGTTCAACAAATGATATCTACACAAGTCCACTTTTGGACCTTGTCAGTCAAGGGAATGGTTGCTTCATGCTGCTGCTTGTGGATTCTTCTACTCATTGACATTTGTGCAGTTCAGCTGTTGCAGTCAGAAAGAGAGAAGGAAAGTATGCAAGACCTGTGTTTTAGGGGCACAGAGCAACAGAACAAAGGGGCTTAAGGTTATGGAATAACAGTATCAAACACAGAAAAGAAAGGAAACCAGACAGGTCATCCCTCTACTGAGAGAAATATACCAGGAAAACAGATGCAAGACTCAAGCACTACCATAAATGGTATGCACAGAATGATATACTAAAGATAAATAAAGATCAAAGTGATATTGTACAAATAATGATCCTGGTTAAGTTCTTAGGCCCTTTATCTTTGCACTGCCTTAGGCAGCAGCTACAGATTGGGAACTGCCATTAGTCCTCCTAGAAAGAGAGAGAGAAGGCTAGAAATATAATATGACACAGGATGAGAGTGGGATGGGATGGGATGGGATGGGATGGAATGAGAGGGATACACATTGCCCCATTGCTCTCATCTTTGGTCATTGCTTGGCCCACTCATCCTTCCAGGAGGTCAGTATAATCATCTCTCCACATCTGCAGTTTTGACTTTTGCAAATTTGATTTTTTAAAATAGATTTGATTAAAATGTCTCTAGAAATTTCTAGGTCCTTCTGTGTATTTCTATGGTCAGTTTCCTCTGTTCATGCTGGAGAACCTAAAGATTTCTAGAGAGACCTCTAGGGACCTCATCCCTTTTAGCCTGGGATTCACTATGCACTGTGGAGAATCTGGCAGGGTCTGACATCAAGTCTCAACCATAGGTCAGAGAATATAAAGCAATCAAATCAGCAAATATATACACTAAAAACAAGATGTGGAGAATCCTATAAAGTCCGTGATGAACACAAAAGCCACAGGGGTTCGCCATAAACAAATTGTATTAGCAGGTAAGTAGTTGCATCAAAATTAAGTCACTTTCACATGAAGTAAAGTTCATAAATCAAACAGAATGCAATCCACAAAATGTCCCTATAGTAGAGTTCATGGGTGTTCCTTTGATCTTAACCCCTTCAAATGTGGATGACTGATTGTACAAGCTGTGGCAGGACTTTTGCTTTCTTTTGGCATGATTCTATGGATTTGGGGCATGGCAGTTAAGGTGGCCTTAACCTGCATTAATTCTGCAATGCAGATGCACCACCAATGATTCCAAGGGACCATGTAAACTGTTTTGCCAAGCAGTAGGTCATACTTGACCCCCCTCCACACAGATGAATAAAATCCCACATTTTTTGCTTTGAACTGGAATATGTGGCAGTATGGACTAAGATAACCCAGTTCAAAGCAGATGTTGTGGGATTTTTTGTCTTGATATTCTGGGTTATATTGCTGTGTGGAAGAGCCCTGGGTCCTTTCTCCTCAGGCCCCTTCCACACAGCTGAATTAAATGCCACATTCTCTGCTTTGACCTGGAATATATGGCAGTGTGGTGTCAGCAGGCATGTAGCTGGGGGGCTTGGGGCTTCATCCCCCCCCCGAAATTCTCAGGGTGGTCCGCGATAAGGCCTTACTGGTACATTATTTAAACTGCTATGTGTATTTATATCATGATCTGATCACCATGCTCAGTATATCCCATATGCATGGGAGTATTGGGATAACAATACAAAAGGTTTGCTAGGGTAGACCCTCTCTCGCTCAGATTCAGCCCCCCCCCCAATCAAACTCAGCCCCCCTCCCGAATCAAAATCCTGGCTACGGCCCTGGGTCTCAGGTAATCCAGTTCAAAGCAGATATTGTGGGATTTTCTGCCTTGATATTCTGGGTTATGTGACTGCATGGAAGGGCCCTCAGACTGATACATTATGGGTAACCAAAAATATTGCTTGTGGTCCTGTCACAACTCTCTTACAACACCATCATTATATGGGGAAGGAGAAATGATATTAACTGTAGCATTATAGCAGTGTTTCTCAACCTGGGGGTTGGGACACCTGGGGGGGGGGGTCACCATGGGGTTTCAGAAAGGTCACCAAAGACCATCAGAAACCAAGTATTTCTGATTGTCCTAGGAATCCCTTTGGCATAGTCATTTAAGTTCACAGAGTTCTCCAGATGTAGGTGAACTACGTCTTCCCTAAATAACTGTTAATTCTACCCATATCTCTCCAGTATTTTATGTTGGTCATGGGGGTCTCTCTGTGGGAAGTCTGGCTTAATTCTGTTGTTGGTGGGGTTCAGAATGCTCTTTGATTGTAAGTGAACTACAAATCCCAGCAACAACAATTCCCACATGTCAAAGTCTATTTTCCCCAAGCTCCACCAGTGTTCACATTTGGGCATATTGAGTATTCGTGCCAAGTTTGGTCCAGATCTATCATTGTTTTGAGTTCACAGTGCTCTTTGAATGTAAGTGAACTACAACTCCATAACTCAAAGTCAATGCCCACCAAATCCTTCCAGTATTTTCTTTTGGTTATGGGAGTTCTCTATGCCAAGTTTGGTTCAATTCCATCATTGGTCAAGTTCAGAATCCTTTCTGATTGTAGGTGAACTATAAATCCCAGCAATTACAACTCCCAAATAACAAAATTATTCCCCACCCCTACCCAACCAGTATTCAAATTTGGGCACATCAAGTATCTGTGCCAAATTTGGTCCAGTGAATGAAAATACATCATGCATATCAGATATTTACATTCATAACAATATCAAAGTGACAGTTATGAAGGGGCAATTAAAATAATTTTATGGTTGGTTGTCACCACAAAAAGGAGGAACTGTATGAAGGGGTTGAGAACCACTGTACTATAGCTTGTTACACTCTGTAAAAGCATGCTGGCTACCTTTCTGTCTAGTACATTTGGGGCAAAATGACCTCTTCATCCCTGAAACCATGGTATCAGGCAGGCAGGTGACCTTTCCTCAGAATTCAGACTGACCACTCTTCTGGTGTAACATTTGCAAAATCATGTCAGTGGTTCTCTGTAATGGCTGCTTACCAGTTACAACATACTGATAAAAGGAAAAAGAAAACATTATGGCAAAACGGCATACTTTCTTGAAGGAGGCAGACAAATGTTTCGATTATATTTTTCCCTCTCAAGGCACCGACAGTGAAGACAAAGACAAAGAGAAAATGAAGACAATGATGAAGAAGAAAGTAGCAGCTGTTTTCTAGTAGCCCTCTTCTTTATGTTTCTTTGTGATTTGATATTGCAAATCAAAAGTGTGGGAAGGGGGAGGAATATTGTTTGTTATCTATTTGACCTGTTTCCTGCGGTGTCAATCTGATGAGAAAAATACAGACAAAGAAAGAGGTGGCTTGGGATAACATAAGAAATAGATTAACCCTATGTGGTTATCATCTAAGTGTCAATAACAAAATGTGAATGGGCTCCAGCTTTGTTTCCCTTGAAATTTCCAGTCTCACACCTGTCATACCTCAAGATAACTATCCATCATGGAGTCAAAGTGGCGAGCAACTGTGTGGTCCTTTGATAAGTAACAGTGACACAATTTGTCTCTTTCTCTTCCCACAGATTTCAAGTAATGGGCTAACAGCAGGTTAAGGACAGCAGAAAAGTGGGTCTGAATGACTGTTCAGGCAACAAAGCGAGCACAGCTGCAGAAACAGCCTCTAAAACACTTGGTTTGAGATGAATATTGGAAGTAGCATATAAAATTAAAACCAAATCAATCATAAAAACCCTTATTCACAAGAGGAAATTATTTTCCCATATATTGGAAACTTCTTTAATAGAGAGTGGTGGTTAAAAGCCAAGGGGAGAATGGTTTCCAAAGGGACAATATGAATTAATGTTTGGAAATAATACCAAACAGCATCTTTCTTTTTCTGAACTTTCTTTCTTTTGCTTTCATTCTTTCTATTTGGGGCAAAAGGAGAAAAGTTCAGTATCTTTCATATAAGCTGCAAATTAGACTTTTTGTTTTCAAAGTAAAACTACTTGTTACCATATTTATCAACCAAAATATGTTTTTGGTTTGGTTTTTTTCACTCGAAGAGTGTATCATATTGAGTGGGACAGGATCAATTTTTTTTTACTATAACCATTTTCTTCAGCCACCAAACAAATTTATCTAGATAGGCAGAGGAAACCGACTTTGAAATTTACATTGCTATCTTGATCCCTCCAAGGTATCTCAGAGTGCTCTTAGTTAAAATAGTTTGGCTTTTAGCATAAATTTGCAGTATAGATGACCTCCATATTCATGGGCCTTGTATCTGACATAGGCAGCCACTTTTGCACAATTTTGCCCCAAAAGAGGTTTTTGGGGTGGAAAAAAACATTATTTTTATCCAAAGCTCTTCAAATATTGTATGAAAAAATGTTTTCTGCAAATAAATTCCATAAATTAATTTTTAACAAAATTCCAAAGTATGGATTATAATAAAAGATGCAGACAAACTATCATAAGCAAGCCCAGCAGGGAGAAAATATATTGGCAAAAATGTCCAATAATGCAACTTGTGTATTTGTATCTATTTATATCTCATCCTATCTCATCATCTACCATCAGTTGGGAGCCCCTCCACTCCAACTTCAACAGCCGCTCCTCGGCCACAGAGTGAAGGGGATGCAGCCATAAATAATAATAATAATATTTTTTATTTATACCCCACCGCCATCTCCCTAAGGGGAGCTAACATAAGGCCAAGCCCAAAAATTACAATAAAGCAAAAAAAAAAGGTACAACAAATAAGAACATCAAATAAAATACAAACAGTAACAAAATAATGTATTAACATAAACACAAAATATAAAATGGTAGAAGAATTGAACATGGTGGGCTGGGCCAAATGGAAAGAATTAAAAAATTATAAAACCCCTGGATGAGATAACTAGAATAGTATATCTAGTGGGAGACTCAGATGGGCTGAACAAGAGGGTTAATCTTCATTGGAGGATGAGATAAAGAAAGACACAGCTCCATCGTGTCTCATCCACCATCAGTCGGGATTGACCCCCAAGAACTGAAGGAAGGACAAGCAGCTTTAGGGTCATAAGAGCTAGCAACCCAAAAAAACACTGCCACAAAATTTAATTGCTAAAATTTCAGTCAAAACATTATCCCACTTTAAGCTATTTGGCCAGAAAAGAATAGCACAGGATCATATATTTTGACAAATGGTAGATTTGCGTGAAGCCCAAAAAAGTGGATCGATGACAAACCAGATAAAGGAAATAAAGGATACCTCATACTATGTCTAAAGATCTCAGGGTGGTGTACAATAAAACAAATTCGTTTAAACCAATTTAACACATTGGAAGAATTTACAAAAGAATGTACAGTCTAAACCCATACCAACCTATATAACAGTTTAAAACATCCAAGTATGAGACACATGTGGAAGGTTTCTGGTGAAGATGGTACATACACTTTTTTTAAATGCTAGCTTTCTTGTAAAATAATGAATAAACTCTCTCTAGGATAGAAATACTATTTTGTGAAGAAATATGCCTTTGTCATTCAAATGACCTGAAATGTGTGGGAGCCAGGCATATAGTTGGGTGTATGCTTCATTTCTCTTAACAAAAATCACATGACCCCCATTTTAATTCTAAAGTGTTTTGGTTAAAATAAGGGGTCAGTTTCAAAACTATTAAGGGGTTCCAAAAATGTCATTCTTTGTTTTTTGTCAATTTTGCATAAATGGGGGCATTAATGGGGCTCCTTCCTCCCTCAGTTTTAGTTCTATCACAATGAAACTTGCTACAATTGTAACACATTTACTACTCTAAGCCTCTCAAGTTTCAGAACATTTCACACATCCACTGATTTTTGAGAATTTAAAAAGGTTTTTATGAACATTTTTTAATTTTAAAAAACCTAGTAGAGCTGTCTCTTTGAATGTTCTATAATCAAATCACAATTTGAACACTTCCCAAGAGTTTAGGACTGTGTGATATATTTTCGAATGATGTGCACAGATCCAAGTAAGGTGGCCTTTTGCAGTTGACAGATCGTGGTTTTGTCAATTTTTATTGTCTCCAAATGCCAGCTGAGATCTTTTGGCACAGCACCCAGTATGACGATTACCACTGGGACTACCTATACTGGTTTATGCCAGAGCCTTTGCAGTTCAATTTTGAGGTCTAGGTAATGGTGGGGGTTTTCCTGGGTTGTTGTAGGTTTTTCAGGCTATATGGCCATGTTCCAGAAGCATTCTCTCCTGATGTTTCACCTGCATCTATGGCAGGCATCCTCAGAGGTTGTGAGGACTGTTGGAAACTAGGAAAATTAGTTTTATATACCTGTGGAATGTCCAGGGTGGGAGAAATAACTATTTCTTTTTTTCCTGTTGCTTTTCATCAATTTGTATTTTTGTGTGTCCATTTTCCACTTCCTTTGCAGATTTATGATCCCACTAGTTCTTTACTAATGGCAGGTGGAACTTGTGACATAACTTCCAGTGAATCATTTTGGCCACATAGTTGTGCCTCTGTTTGTAGTCCGTCTGTGCGATTTTCTTGCAGCAGCTGAGGATGTGATCAATGGTTTCATCAGCTTCCTTGTATAGTCTGCATTTTGGGTCATCAGTTGATTTTTTGATCCTGGTCTTATTTGCATTTGTTCTGATGGCTTGCTCCTGGGCTGCAAGAATCAAGCCTTCTGTCTCCTTCTTCAATGTTCCATTAGTGTTGTTGTTATTGTTATTTATTCTCTCCCCAGTTTCAGAAAGATATGCACACCCACTGATTTTTAGGAAATTTAACCATCATAAACTTAACAGTATTATTTCACTGGAAGACCCCAGGGACCATCCAATCCAACTCCCTTCTGCCAAGCAGGAAAAGCACAGTCAAATCACCCCCAACAGATGCCCATCCAACCTTTGATATAATAATAATAATAATAATAATAGGAATCCTGGTAGGTACACTTTGAAGTTATTTTCTCTCAACTTTACCTACCTCACAGGGTTGAGTCAACTCCCAACAATCCCCTTTTATCTCAAAATCCCTTTAGAGAATGAACGCAGGTTTTCCCCACCAAAACTTTCATGGAGTAGGATGCGGCGGCAGCACAATGCAGTAAGCAGAATTCTGGGAAATGTAGTTTGGGAAGGCATGGGGCCCTGTAGCTGAGAATTCAAAAGGCCCCACCCTAAACTACATTTCCCAGAATTCTGCTCGCTTCAGAATACAGAGGCTACCCACTAGGCATGAGAAAAAAGTTATGAAAATCAAAAGAATTCATAAGTGATTCGTATGTAATGGGACTTTCAAGTTTTTACGGATCGCAAGGCCAATCCCGGAAGTGGACTTTCTTTTTCGAACCCCTGGGCCCAAAATTTCGTTAAATTCTAAATATTTTGGAAGGCTCCCTATTACCCCCTCTAAAATCCAAAATCCAAAATCCCAGACATTACTCACAGTCAGATGGGGCCTTTCCATGCTCGAGGCCTACTTTAACTGAAAGGCCTTGCCTCCAGGAAGAGAAAAACCAGCCGGAACCATAGAGAGATTGAAACCGGAAGTCCTAGCGCGGCTGGAGGACTCATCAAAAAAGCACTTTAAACTGCAGGGAAAGGGGCCTGGATAGCAGGGCAGGCGAGAAGGACATGAGGCAGGCTGAAACAATGGGAGAAGGGGTTGAAAACAGCCCGGAGAGGAGCAGGAAAAGTGCAGATTCAAGGAAAAGCCATAGAGTCCAAACCTCCTAGAGATCTATGGCAAAATGAATGGGGAGAAAGCTGCAGTGAAAAGAGCTCTGGAGAAGGTAGGCATAGGCAACTATTTTATAATAATAATATTTACCCCTTCTAATTTCCTGGAAGAAGGGCCCAGGGCATTATTTAATTCTGATTAAAATAATAAATAATATAATAATATTTACCCCTTCTAATTTCCTGGAAGAAGGGCCCTGGGCATTATTTAATTCTAATAATAATAATAAATATATTAATAATATTTACCCCTTCTAATTTCCTGGAAGAAGGGCCCTACTTGTTATTGATGCCACTGGGATCAATGTAAATGTGAGTAGATCAATAGGTACTGCTCTGGTGGGAAATAACAGCAATCCGTGCAGTCATGCCAAGCCATATGACTTTAAGGTGTCTAAGAGCAACAACAGCTCTCAAAATCAATGGGAGACGACAGAAGTAATAATAATACTAAAATAATTATAGAAACAACTTGGGCCTGACATAATTATAATAATATGTTTGCTTGTTCTTGAGAGCACTAGAGTGCTTGTGGCCTTACATAATTGATAACTGACATGGATTGAAATACTGTAAAATTGACAGGGCTCTAACTACAAACCTAAGAGCATGTTCTAGTTTACCAAGAGCATGTTCCTCATACCCTCCAGGTCACTATCACCCAACAACAACAATTTTATTGATTAGCCAAAAGCCATATCAAATACACACAGAACACAGACACATTGCAATGATTCTAAAAACAATCTGAGGAGTCTATCACCCTTACTACATTCTTACTATTAGAATTTATTATTTAATTCTAATAAATGCTCTGGAGAAGCAAGCCTTGACTATTTTATTTAATAATACTAATAATACTAATAATAATAATATATTAATGCTTTATATCTCCCTGCAAGGAAACCAAGGGAAATGTTGCCCCTTGATTTGCCTGTGCTTAAAACAGTGTCAGTCCTGTTTCCCTGCTTTTCAGACTTTAGAACCAATTTAGAATTTCGTTAGTAGTTACGTTACATTTTAGACCTTTTTGGAATTTTTTTTGTAAGTCTTTCTATTACTAATCCCCCCCCCCATTTGATTTTAGAATCATGATTTTTGGGTTCTAATCCATGCCTACTACCCACATTAAAGCCTCAATGTGATGGCCTCTGCCTGTCGCTCTCTGGGCTGGCCATGTGATGGAACAGTTTTTTTTGTTGTCTGGTCATCCAGGCAGGCATCCCTCCCATCCGCCCATCCAGACACCCCCCCCCCCACCTTCTGCCTTCTTTGAGCTAATCTCCAGAGGGATATTTCTTCAGCCAATCTTGGCAAAATCTATAGGGGAGGTTACTCTTAATGGTGGCCTGCTCTCATGAAGTCAATTGAATCTATGCGATGTCACCTAAGCCTTCTAGAGCTCATATTGCCAGCAGAACTTTCTCCTGTTGCTTTTTGAATAAAAATAGCTTTAAACACTTGGCTTGTTAACTGCTTTGTTACAACTCTTGTAGTTCCTTAGAGGAAAAGATTCTATTAAGTATGGAACAAACTCTGCTAAGAAACAAGAGCTTGATCGGTGCCTTGACATATGAAACAAAAGACAAATATGATCATATTCCCAAAGAAATGTCACTGACTCACATAAGTGGTTGTGACATCTTTGTGACAAATCACAAAGACAATGTATCATAAGCATTGTTCAGCTTAACACACACCTAGGACCATTTCTCCTTGTTCTGACAATATGAACATTAATCAGTTCTCCTTAGGGACTTCTATCATCCCAAATTTCTGGACAGTTTCTAACAGCCATATTCTGATGGCTAATCAAATGCCTCAGAACAATCCTTCTCCTTCAATTGTTAACTTTACTCTATATTGGAGAAGTGTAGCAAAGGAGTAGGAATACTGGAGGATCTGAAAAAAAATTAATGCTGCATAATCTTTTTTAAAAAAAATACTAACTTTAAAACTTGGAAACAGCTAACCTCAGCTTGGTGAATACTCTATGAATTAGACTATGGAGTTGGCTACAAAAAGCTGCAAAAAGTTGCTAGCTAATATTATAGGACCTCTCCATTGGCACCCCCTTGTCATGGGGGAGAGGCTTGCGTACCCTAATAAAGTTGTGAGCTATGTTGACGGTGGCATAATAGTCACCGGTAGGGCCTCCCATGCCAGACAGGTCACAACCGAAGGGTCTGGCAAAGAACATTAATTGGCAGGATGGGCTCTCTAGCCTTTTGGCAACCATCCTAAGAGAAGGAAAACACTAATTTCAAATCCGGGCAGATGGTGCTCATCTAACCCTGTAAGGTCAACCATCTAGAGAAGGCAACTCTAATCAAACCTATGCCTGCGACCTCGCTGCCACTGCCCAAGTTTGCTAGGTTCCGTCAGACAAACCTTTGGTTTAAAGGGTGAGGCCAGTTCTGTGCATGCTGCACTCCACCAGAAAAATCAATTGCACAGGCTCGAAGGACACATCCAACCTCTGAAAAAGCATCAATGCGCTTGTAGAAAGCGTGGAATGACTTCTTCCTAGGTATCTTCATTTGCGAAGTAATGCCAGATAATATTATAGGAGATCTTTTCAGAAAAGGGTATTTGTTGTTTATTGTTTGCCTTCAGGTTATTTCCAACTTATGGTGACTCTAACTTATTAAAGAGTTTTCTGAGGTGAAGAATATGGTACTCAACCAAGGTCACCCAATGAGTCTTGATGGACCAGCTAGGAATCAATTCCTAATCCAATGCTTAAACCACTACACCACACTGTCTCTCAAAAATAGATTATACTGCTGAGTAAATACAGGCATCTTGGCCATGTGAATGGGTAATGAGTAGGAAAGATATACAGCATACTTTGCAAAACTATAACGTTGTTGTTGTTTGCCTTTAAGGGATTTCTGAGTTATGGTAAATCTAATGCAAGTTTATCTTAGAGTTTCCTCAGCAAAATGCAGTTGGTGAGGGAGATTGGCTTCCTATAAGGCTGAGAAAGTGTAACTTGTGTAATATCACTCAATGGATTTTCATGGCTGAATGGGGATTCAAAGTCTGGTAACCCAGAGTCCAGTTCAGTGTTTCTTAACCTGTGGGCTGTGGACCACCAGTGGGCCGCGAGGATGAAAATCTTGTCAGCGAGCCTCCTTCCTCTTTATTTTATTTTATTTCTGCTCCTGCCACTCCTTCCCTGTTGCTGACCATGGCATATGTTCTGTATCAGGAACAAGAACTGATGTGGTATATCAAAAGCAATTTTCTGAATCAGCACCCCAAACCAAAAACTGATTTGTAACCCTTTGGTACTAATGTTGGAGGGAGGTCCCTGATCAAAGTAGTCCTTGGTCAAGTGGTCACTGGTCAAAGTGATCCCTGATAAGAAAAGTTGGTAACCACTGGTTTAGTCCAACTGTCAAACCTCTACACCATATTGCCTCTTGTATTAATTCTATTTCCAACTAATTGGAGCACACTATCACAATAGTTGTTGGTCTCTCCTCCTGTCGTAAACGCTATCTTGTGTTGTTCTGCTTTTATTAAGGTGATTTTTAATGTGATGTTTTTTAACTGTGATGTTTTAACTGTATTGTTGCGATTGGTATGTAAGCCGCCCCGAGCTACTGGGAGTGGTGGCGAGCAAATTTGAATAAATAAATAAAATGAGGCTGCACTATTTCTCAAAATATCAGCCAGTGTAGTTCTTGTTCAATTTGGTTTGCACTGGACTTTGGAAAAATACTTTTTCTTACTCTCATAATTATTGTTTTGCAGCACAGTGCTATGTATGCTTCTTCAGAAGTCTCACTTAGTCCAATGGTATTTATTCATATGTGTCATCTGGTTAATTTAGAATTAGGGTGACCCCTGCCCCCAATTGCATTTTTTGGGTAAGTTTTAACATTTTTTCCATTGCTTTCCTCTTAGGTTGAGAGAGTGTGACTTGCCCAAGGTTTTTATGGTTGTATGAGATTAAAATACAACATCTACATAGCAGTTTGTAATATGGAGTGTGTTACCAGGCAACTATGTGCAAGATTACAGTATTTGCACAATCTGTACAATCCTTGTAGTGTTTTAATCCACTGCTGGGACAAGATAAAAAATGTACTATTGTAACATTTTACATACAAATAAAGGGTTCAGAGGGCAACAAAAATGACTTTAAAAAGTGTTATTTAATAATATAAATATTGCGGAGTCAATGCGGCCTATGTTGCAGAAGCAAAAGCTCTAAGCAAGTCGCCTTTCTTTCTGTCTCTTTCTCTCTTTAAACTTTATTTATAGCCTTGCAAAATACTTGCATTCACATAACCTGCCTTTGCAGACTTGCCAGAAGATTAATGATATCACAGTGTTCTTGAGAACAGAAATGTGTCTACCACAGTGTTGAATAATCTCTCCTTTCACACATTAAAAGTGAGATGAGGCCTACTTTAGAAAGCAAGGACAATGTGTCACACAGAGTCGGTTTACAGACATACCACGGTAGCTGTCCTGAATCACAAATTGCTTTTGCATGAGGTATTCTGATTTTTAAATGTAAAGCTTAGACAGTATAGCCCCCTGTTCTCTGGACTGTCAGCAATGTGAAATAGTGACTTTGAAGGGGTCCAGACATTTTCACATGATCTGCTACTGAAAATCTGTATGTGTGAAAGAATGCAATCCATCCCACAGTTTGTCACTCTTTAGCCCTGTAACTCCCATTTGTTTGTTTCAGTTGGAAAGTTTGCATGCAATAAATGAAGTAGAGAAGTTACTTTGGGACTCTTTTTAAAGAGATAATGTAAGGTAGAAGTAAAACCATCACCATCACCTTAATCGTCATCATCTCCCCCAGCTGGCAGGGCTAGAGCAGTCACAGAGTGGAATTCCCAGAATCCTCCAGCTACTTGGCTGAGGAATTTGAGAGTTGTAGTTCAAAAATGCAAATTGCCCAAATTCTTGCTCTAAAAAGATGCAGATTCAAAAGGGGTACTTTGAATGCAATTTTCCTGCTTCTTGGCAGGGGGTTGTATTGGATGGCCCACAAGGTCTCCCCAACTCAAAGATTCTATGATTCTATGAGATCTTCCAGTGAGAGGGCTTCTTTTCTCTAAAGTACCTGGCACAGATCTGTTTTCTGGTAGTATTTTCGAGTATAATCTAGATTTCCCCGCATTTTTGTTGGGGAGAAGAATTTTAGGGATGATTTCACAGTTAGGTTGCTGAAGCTGATAAGTTTTTTCCAGGTTTTGTAACAGTTCTCATTCCCTTATCCTGTTATCTTTGAAAGTGAGCAATGGATCTTTGTTTCTCTAATATGTTCATACAAACACCTGGCTGTCAGCTCCAAAGCCAGCCCACTGCTTCCCTTTTGTACCTTCTTCTCCCCAAAATGCAGATACTAAATGTTGCTCAGTATGTTTGGGTATGTGACCAGGAGGTAGAGGTGGGCCTTTAACAATATGCAGTAGTGTTAAAAGCTGGCCTCTTTGATATGAGAGGAGCAAAGTTACACAAAGATAAGAGTGTTGCTATTTTCATCAGGGACATGTTGGAGTGTGTTTAAAAAGCCACACTTTCTGACTGTTGATGGTCCACAGCAGTGGTTAAAAATATATCTTCAGGAATATGAATCCTTCAAATCTCCCAGCCAACATGAGCCCTAGGAATCATACCAGAGAAAGCAACTTTCCAGTGCTAAAGACTCAGGAAGATCCAAATGCACACATACAGTTCTACTGCTGATTCCAGGTATGGAATACTAGATATAAGGAAATAAGGGCAACCCCTCCCCTCAACCTTCCCACAGGCTTATAGTGCATCTCATGTGATCAGCGGTCATATTCCTGCTTGTTTCAATTCCAGATTATTTCCAGCCTATTTTTTCTTTTGGGTAGGTTTAATTAGGTGGGAGCCTTGAGTTTTGGAGGAAGGCAAAACAAAAGCATTCTGGAGAAGTTTTCAGCTGTGTGTGAAGGAACTTGGCATGGAGGGAGGCTTCAATGGTCTCTGCCCTTTATTGTAAAACAAGAAACAAGTATTGTCCATTTGAATAGAAGTGCCAAAAAAGAAGACTCCAAGTATGATCATGGATGGTGGATTACCTACTTTGAGTGGGTATATTAAAAAAATTAAAGCAAGATTTTTATGCAAGCCACAGCTGACAACAGCTAAACAATACACAGGCTGTGCTGTGCTCATTGCAGAGGGAGGAAAATAATTTCAACCTCTGAAATAACAAAAAGATGTACACAAATCTATGTTGGATTTGTCTTGCCTATGGTACAAAGTGGATGTTGGCCACTGTGTGATGTGTGATTTTATTGAACATGAATCAGTATGGATGAGAAATATTACAGGTGAGTGATGGTATTGAGTTATGTAGAGGTGTGCACAATTCTGTTTTGCGATATGGGATTCAGGGGAATTTGGCGATTTGACAACCAGATTGCCAAAAGCAGTCCAGGTAGGGGGCAGCCGAAGGCTCAGCCAGAATGGATCACAAGTAGCCAGATCTTTCGGCTAATGGGGCTAAGCAGCACTCTACCTGAGGCAGAGACAATGTGTGGGCAGCCTCACAAATCGGGCAAGAGTGGGCACCTGGCACAGTGGCTTCTATTCTTTCTTCCCCAGCAGCCTCCCCTATCCCTCCCCAAAGCCCCCCCCCCTTCCCCATCAGGGTGCCCATTTGAAGCAAATAAGGTGGGAAATATTTCCCTAAGCCTCCCCTCCAGAGAGGGTCCCACCAGGAACTCACTTTCCCAGCAGCTGCTTGAGCAGAGCAGACACTGAAGGAGCCTCTGTGCTCCCTCTCTCTGTTTATCACGTTTCTTTCTCAGTCAACCAGGTCTCTGATCTCCTCCCCTCTTGTGGCACACACTGGTTGGGACTTCAATTCCCAGAACTCCCTCTTGTTTTTGTTTTTTAAAAAATTCCCAAAAAATCAGTGGTTTTGTGAAATGTCCTGAAACTTAACAGGCTTGCAGTCATAAATGTAGCCTATAACTGAGACAAGTTTTCTCCTGATAGACCTAAAATGGCAAAGAAACGAGCCTCTAAAATTTCCCCATTGGAGCCAATGGACAAAATCTTACTAGAACAAAAACACACACCCCCTCCTGATTTCGAGAATTCCCCAAAGGGGTGGAGGCAGCTGAAAACAGACTAAAAATGATATGGTTTTGAGGCATTGTGCACACTCTTAGTTTAAGCTAGGAAAAGGAATAACAGCTGTCCATCTTTGTGCTAAAGATGACCATCACTACCACCAAGCAATGTATGAAGCTAAGAAGAACTTTTTTCCTCCCAGCACCATCTTTACCTGTGGGCTATTGATTTTACCTGAAAGCTGCTTTCCTTTCTCTTTGGTCAGCACTGAGTCAATATTACAAACTGGATAGCCAAATGGCTGGGTATCTCTTTGAAAAAGCATTAGACCTGTGACATAAGCTGTTGTTCTTCCGTTCTTATCAGAAGATTTTAACACCTAGGATGTAGCACTTTGACATCATTTTAACTCTTTTAACTCTTTTCAAATGATGCTGTGGAATCCTAGAGTGGCTGTTTGGTGATGGTCCTCAGAAATGTTTGTAAGCAGGCATTAGAGCTTCCCAGTAGATTCTGAGTCTCTTGTGAACTGAGTCATGATGGATAAAAAGGATCACAATAACTATAACTGTTGTGTGTATATACTCTAGGCAGTATAGTACTGAAAATATAACGAGGGCTCATCTAGATATAAGCTTTAATCCCATAAAACAACATATTTAGCTCAGTTGCTTGTATCACATCTAATGCAGCTCTGCACTAGAGTTGAGATTCTGCATCATCAATGTAATTAGGATGTTGAATCACCATTATCATAGTCATATCTAATGATGCTACTTCCCCAAAACAACTACCTTTGCAGTGTAGTAGCACCTTGATCACAGCAATACAAAATGTTGTAGACCAAGACACTGAAAAATGATGCTTGCAGTGCTTTTCTGGAGAGACCTCTTGGTGTTCTGGCATAGCTGCTTATCCCAGGGTTTCCCATGGCAGGGATAGTGCTGGATATATCATTTTTCACTGTCCTGATCTCCAGTACCTTTGCCTGGGAAGCTGGAAGATTTGAAAGGCAGATTTGGGAGGAGGGGGTCATGTTCAGTCTTGCTTACAATCTCATAACTGCATAACCAGATGTCAGCCTATGTTGCAAAGTGCCATAATACCACTTGTATTTTCATAGCAAACTGATCACATTCAAACAAGTTCTGCAAGAATGATGGACTAGGCTGTGCATAGCATTTTTTGACCTTTCAGTTAATTCTATTTTAAAATAGTAATACACCTACCATATACATTACAAACATATACACATTACAAACATATACACATACACATCAGCTCGGAGCCCCTCTTGCTGTGTTTAAAAGAATTCTATAAAAATTATTTAAATAAGTAATTTTATTTTGTTTAAATAAATAATGTTATTTATTATTTTATAAATAATATACTGTAATATAATAATATATGATATAATATAATGTTACATTACATTATAAGTTAATATAATATAATATAATATTGTATTATGTTATAGTATAATAATTGTAATGTAATACTAATAATAATAATAGTAGTATGATTACGGTATGGTGTGTGGTATATGCATTTGGTATTGGTGTTGTTGTATTGTAACACAGTATAATACTGCCAATGATAATGTGATATAATAATTATATCGTGATATTATAATTTGTATATTTGTATTACATGCAATATTGCTAACAATATTGCGATATGTTGTAGTGCAATATGATGTGTAGTGCTGATGTTGTGTTATGACCGTAATGTTAATTGTTGTCTTTTCAGTTTACTGTAAGCCACTCCGGCAATATTGTTATAGGTACATTGTAAGCCACTCTGGCAGTATTGTTGTTTGCTGTAAGCTGCTCTGAGTCCCCTTCGGGGTTGAGAAGGGCGGTATAGAAAAATAGTAAATAAATAAATAAATAGATAGATAATACACTGGGGGTGGATTGAGGGGTAATTGTACTGTGGGTGGTGGGTTGTCTATGTATGTAGCTGTACATAGCATTTTGCTCATATCTTCAACCTGCTTAGTAAATCCATGTTGGGGAACAATTTTAAAATATCTGTTGAGTTGCGGAATCACAGATGAAATAGTTAGGGGCTTCAGTTCCCAAGAATCCTCATCCAGTATGGGCACTGGTGACTATTGGAGCTGTAGGATCAAAATCTGCCCGCTGTGCAGTTCACACTTCACCCCGGTGGTCTTCTAACAATGAGACTTTAATTAAAATCCAAAGGTTTGTTTCACACAACTACTTTTTAATTTCCCCCCCCCCCATATATTATTTATTTATTTATTATTTCCATTTCTACAGTATACTGCCCTTCCCCGTAGCCTCGGGGTGGTTTACATAGCCTAAAAAGCACAATCATAATATGCAAAAATAAAACAAATTTAACACAGATTTAAAACACATTTAAAACAGATATGACGAGCTCTCAAGAATACTAAATAGAATATACAAGAGTAAAGTGAAAAGCTGTGATTTGGAAATCCACACAGAAAGTGCCAATTGTTTATATGAATTAGTTAACTCCTGAGACTCTGTTGTTATTAATACATCCCTACAAGGAATGTAATTCTTTGCTAATTTTCTTCTCAAAGGAAGCAACTAGTAATTTTAGCAATTTTCTTTGTGCTTCAAAATACTTTTGCAAATTGCTCAGTTTTTAAAGATTATTAGCAGTTTGGAACTTATTTTATGCAAAACTTTGCAAGTGGAATTATTCACAGAAAACAGCATTTCTTATGCAAAGAACAGCATCTTCTGCTGTTTTTTGTGTCAAAAGTGCTGTTTAATGTACAAAAAAACTTCTGGTTCAGGAGTTCAAGAGGAGACTGGATTGCTGGTTTTCTGTTTCCCATTTTAAAAGGTATAATTAAAAGATATTATTCTTTGCATTTTTTAATGTACAAAAATGTTCTGGGGGCAGAGAGAGTTCATAATTTTCGAAAAGAGACATATGACCTCATCATACAGGCTAATTTGTCCGTCATATGCTGTTTCTTCTACACTTTTGCCATGGAACCAATTACATGATGTACATCTACTTCCAGTGGGACTCTGTGGCAAAAGGGGAGAAGAAGTGGTGTACCCTGCCACCGCAGCAACAGTAGAAGCTTCCTGTGTTGCATTTGCAACAATGGAGGAAGCCGGTGGTCAGATGTGTCCCCCTGTGGAATGGGGCCAAAAGTAAGTCAGGTGATGTGGGCCATGGGTCGACAGGTTCTCCACACCCCCTGCCAGGACCCCATGGATTCACCATGATGTGTGGCAAATCCTGACGTTAATGTGATATACGTTAGTTTGGATACCAGGATTGTACAGCCCCATCCATGCATTTTCCAACAATCAGCATACTGGGGTCCTTATCACACAATATAATTGTAGCATTTTGATTCCACTTTATCGTCCAACATCCCATTAACCACTAACTACCTGAGCAATCTCAGACACAACACACAGTAGATAAATCCATCAAATCAAAATTGAATGAGATCCTCCTCCAGCAGGTGATTCAAAGGAAGTTCATTCTACATATGAGGAGCCAGATCTTGAAAGGGTTACAACTTCACCAGACCGTGTGCATCAGTGGAATAATACTATATCCTTGAACTCAAATTCCTAGATGGTACCTACTTTACTATCTGAACTGACAGACCCTGTAAGAGATTAGAGTGCACAGTCCTAAATACAAAAAACAGGACATAGCCCAAACTGGTAGCCAGAGTAGAGATCTACAGGGAGAAGAAGCATGTGATGATTTAGGGAAATTTAAAATAACCTGGACATCACTGCCCTGAATTAAGGCCAGAAGGAGAAGAGCAAGAAGGCAAACCCACCAGTAGGATATTACAATAATCAAGCCATGCCATAACCGAAGCCTGGATAAATGTATGGGCAATCTCAACAATCAAGAACCTATGGATTCTTCTCTGAGCCCTTCCACACAGCCCTTTATCCTGAAATATCAAGGCAGAAACCCCCACAATATCTGATTTGAACTGGGTTATCTGAGTCCACACTCAGATAATGTGGGATTTTCTGTCTTGAAATTTTGGGAAATAGGCTGTGTAGAAGGGCCCTTAGTTCCACTGCATTAAAACATTACATTCTCCCACCCACAGTCAATCCCTCTGCAATGGAGTATAATGTATTTCTGCAAAGTTGTATCCCACCAGGTTTATATTACCACCATTGTTTTTCCAAAATGATCACATCTTGTAAAACTTTGCAGAAGCAATGTTACACAAGAAGCAACATTCATTGGCCCAAGAAGGCTTTCCTCCAGACTAATATAAGAGAGTGAATCCAACAGTTGAAATCTGAATAGGAGTGATAACAAAAAGTCTTCACTTAACACTAGTGAATTTTATTTGTTAGCCTTCATGGTGATTAAAGGAATAATGCCTTCAGCCTACTTCATCTGATGTAATAGGAATTGTTCCTATTACATCAAATGAAGTAGACTGGAGTCCATGATTTCTATGTTCACCATGAAGTCTTTTTGATTCACATCTGAGTGGTGAAAAGGCTGCAATTGGTTACATTGTCTATATGTCTTTCTTTGGCTGGTTGTACAAAAGAATAAAAGATGCATGCAAAATGTTGTTTGTTCACTTATTTCTACAACATAATTTATGCTTGGAACATAACAAATCACCCATTTTATTGTCTCTCTAAAAGGACACTGATAACAGACTCTCAGAACTCCCCAGTCAGAATGGCCATTGGCTATTCCAGCTGCAGTCAACCATATTTCCCAAGCATATTTCCCAAGCTACAGTCGCCACGCTCTGGTCACATCCCGAATAGATTACTGCAACGCACTCTACGTGGGGCTGCCTTTGAAGACAGTTCGGAAATTGCAATTAGTCCAGCGGGCGGCAGCCAGATTACTAACGGGAGCTACATACAGGGAGCACACCACCCCCCTGTTGTGCCAGCTCCACTGGCTGCCTGTCCAATTCCGAGCTCAATTCAAAGTGCTGGTTTTGACCTTTAAAGCTCTATACGGTTCTGGCCCAGCTTACTTGTCCGAACGCATCAGCCGCTATGTCCCACCTCGCAATCTAAGATCATCCGGGGAGGCCCTGCTCTCGCTCCCGTCGACTTCTCAAATGCGGCTGGTGGGGACGAGGGACAGGGCCTTCTCGGTGGTGGCTCCCCGCCTGTGGAATGTGCTCCCTATTGAGGTACGGTCCACCTCATCCCTCCTGGCATTCAGGAAAAAGGTAAAATCCTGGCTTTGGGACCAGGCGTTTGCACACCAGCACTAGGCAGCATGTTAGATGGGTATTTTAATGGAATGGATGAAGAGGGTCAATGTTTGTATGGATTGAATATTGTTTTAACTTGGAATGACTGTGTATAATGCTGTTGAAACTGTATTTTAATGTATCTTAATGTATTTTAATTGTTGTGGGGTTTTGGGGTTTTATGCTGTTGTGATGTGGGCATCGAATTGTGCCGTACTGTAAGCCGCTCTGAGTCCCCCCTCGGGGGTTGAGAAGAGCGGGTTAAAATCCTGAAATAAATAAATAAATAAATAAGCTCTGCTCACAAGTTGTGCAGACCTGCAATGCATATTCTTTCAAAAAATAATATCATCACCAACTGAGAATTTCGATTTAAGAAAAAAAATTCCATCCCACAAATAAGTAGGATATTATTTGATGGATGCTAACATTTGTTTAAGCTTTCAAATGTGTATCTTTGGCAGTATATCTATCTAGCCTACTCCAGCCTGAAATAGATCTGAAACAGACATATATTGAGGGGGGGTTTTGCCCGAGGACTACTTGCTGTGATTGACTGCCAGAACCACAGTAGGATGGAGGAGAAGCCAGGAGATCCCAGCAGCAACTAGAACAGAATGGTTCCCGTTGACAAATGTTATGTGAATTACATTTTTGAGCCACCAGACCCACTGTTTTTTCTCTGTGGTAGCTGAAGCACATGGTTTGTAGTGAGTCTCCCATTTATAGCCTTCATGGTTGCCAACACAAAACTTGAAAAGTTTGGCACCTCGGAGTTCAAAACAAGGCAAAAAGAAGTGCCAGAGCTATATACATCTCACTCCTTTATGCTTTTGTGTTTAAACCCAT
Source organism: Anolis apletophallus (assembly GCA_030556195.1). Classification (NCBI taxonomy): domain Eukaryota; kingdom Metazoa; phylum Chordata; class Lepidosauria; order Squamata; family Anolidae; genus Anolis; species Anolis apletophallus. The sequence continues at coordinate 54,260,652 of JARBWK010000006.1, read as the reverse complement.
TTTCATACTTTCGATGAAATGCTATGTATGTGACAGAAATATGAACTAACAGGTTCCAAAAGTGACACTTTTGACAGCATTCACAGCTCTGAAAGCTGTTCATGGTACTTAGTTTAAAAAGTAAGAGTGGCTAAGAGGTTTCTTGTCCAGAGACATGCTTCAGACCACAAGCCTGTGACGCATTTACAATTAAGTAATGATGTTCCATTAGTTATTTTGCTGTTAACACATTTCACCACAGAATTGTTCTCTGAGCTGCCTCCTCGTATGTGCCCTTGTGATAAATTTTATCAGTGCTCAGCTGGACAGTTTTATACTCTGCAGCTGCATAGTGGCTTTTTATCTAGGTTGGCACCCCCCAAAACACCAGCATATCCCTGACTTAATTTATATTGTGGCATTTCTGTCAGTAGATGTAAAGTCAGCAGTTTGTGTTCCCTGAGGAAGTTTACAAGGAAGCAAAAGCTTAGCTGCAGAATAAAGGAAAGATGGGATAAAAGTAATACAAATTGTAATTAAGAAGTATTAGCAGCTATCTACTGCTAAACAACAAATAAATTGTAGTGTTTGTTTTCTTGCCAGTCTATTTTCTCATATTTTTCATATTATGCATTTGTTATAGCAGCTTTGGTGACAGTGCTCTATGGAAGAGCGTCTAAACCATTGTTTCTGCATTATTTCTCTCTGTTTTAAATAAAAATGTATGGAGTTTAAGACTTGATACGAAAGGGACTGCTGACATGAACAGATAACAGAAGTGCAATTCCATCTATTTCAGTTGTAAATCAGGTTTGCATCTGGCTGTTTTCAATTGTACATTATTTTGGCTTTTGCTAACTTGTTGTCATTTTCTTGTGCTTTATTAATATGTATTTTAAATTATTTTCCCTCATTCAGTATGTACTTTTGCCCCAACCACTGGATTGTCTTCCACATGAATTCTCATGCAGATGTAGTTTTTTGAAAGTATGGTTGAACACAAGGTAAGGTCTACTGAAATAACCCATAATATCACCATCTGAAAAGGAGCTCTTGGTGGCACAGTGGGAAGGACTGAAGACTGACAGGTCACAGGTTTTAATCTGGGAAGTGCACAGATGAGTTCCCTCTGTCAGTTCCGGCTCCCAATGTGGGGACATGAGAGAACCTTCCCACAAGGATGGTAAAACATAAAAACATCTGGGTATATGGAGTTTAAGACTTGATACGAAAGGGACTGCTGACATGAACAGATAACAACATCCTTACAGACGGCCAATTCTCTCACACCAGTAGTGATTTGCACTTTCTCAAGTTTCTATTGACACCAAAAAAAACCATCTGATATTTTTCAGGTATTGCCCTTTGATGAAAAGTAAGCATTTTGAGATGGTTAAAATTAAGATATCAACTCTTTCCTAGAATTCATAGCCCATATTTACAATCAAAATGCTAGTCTGACGTCACTATGGTGCAGTCTTTACGTATACTGTAAATACAAATAAATGTGTAAAGAAATGAGAACTAACTGGGCTGTCGTCCATTTACTTGCATCTACATAATGTCTGTTCTGTTTTTTACATACATAAAAATGAGATAATTATTTTTATTGTTTTCTTTTCCAAATGGTTAAGACTGCAACAAGCTTCTTCAAAATTCTTCTTACAAAGCAGAGGAAAATCAGAGTGTAAAACCCAGTATTATTGATATTTAATTCTAGAATTACTGTCTAATTAAATGTAAGTAGGTACAGGCTAAGCATTCCTTATCCAGAATTCCAAAATCTATAATACTCACAAATTTGAATTTGTTCATATGGGTGGTTGAGATATAGTGGCACCTTTGCTTTTTGATGACTCAATGCACTTTGTTTCAAACACAACATTATTTGAAATATTATATAAAATCACCCCCAGACTATATGTATAAGGTGTATGTATGTGAAACATAAATGAATGTTGTGTTTAGATTTGGGTCCCATCTCCAAGACATCTCATTATACACATATATGCAAATACACAATTTAAAAAATCTGGAAAAAAATCCAAAACCCAAAACACTTCTTTTCCAAAGCATTTCAAATAAGGAAGACACCTCCTTTGACAGAGACCTTGCATCTTCACCTGATCTGACTCTGAATCCTGAACATTCAGGCTATTACACATGACCCCATGCCAAATATTCACACCATGCCACGCATTCATTATTCTGGTAGTGATCCCAATCTTGGAATTAAGTTTATACTTCAGATATAGATTAATTACACTGACTTCCCTTGCATTTAAGACAAATATTTATTTATTTTCTTACTTTTATCCTGACTTTCTTCCAATATAGGGAGCTAACAATTAACAGCAGTCATGACACAATGCAATTAAAACAGAGCAAATGCATTAGAATTTTTAAAAAATTAAAAATTAAAGTCTCCTCAATTCATAAGATGAAAGGCAATTTGATTCCCAAGACAAAACCAGAGAATCAGAAACAAAGTAACTTCCCCCATCCAAATTTTAGTTTCATAATGCAGGTTAAGTGCCTTATATGGCAGTGTAGACTCATACAATACAGTTCAATGCAATTAAACTGCATTATGAAACTGTATTATATGGCAGTTTAAATGGGGCCTATAAACACTTTTGGAGAAAGAACACTACCAATAGTTCTATTTATGAAGCATGTTTTGCATGAACTTTGATGACTGGGCACAAAAGTTTCCTTGGGGGGACTACAACTCCCAAAATTCCCAGCCAACATGCCTAGGAACATACAAAGTGATGAAAGAAACCATAGTGGCATACATTCTTCATTCCATAAACAATTATTTATTTATTTATTATTCGGTTTTATATTCCGCTCCTCCCTGCAGGCTCGGGGCGGATCACAGATGCAAAGCATACAATAAAAACATACAGTAAAACATGCAATAAAACACAATACATAACCATGGTAGCACAGGTCTACGGTCGAGGCAAGCGGACCGATTACATTTGGGTTTATCCAAACGCTAGCCTAAAAAGGGCCATCTTGCATTCCCTTCGGAAAGGGAGAAGTTCGGAGGTCGCTCGGATATGGTCAGGGAGCGAATTCCAGAGTACTGGGGCCGCGGCAGAAAAGGCACGCTGTCTTGTGCTGGACAGATGGCAGGAGCGGGGCAATGGAACAACAAGCAGATTTTGCTCTTCCGAGCGCAGTGATCTCGGGGGAACATACGGGGTAAGGCGGTCCCTCAGGTACACAGGCCCCAGACCGTGCAAGGCCTTAAAGGTTAAAACCAGCACCTTGAAGGCAATCCGGTACTCAATAGGAAGCTAGTGCAGTTGCCGAAGGATGGGAGTGATGTGCTCTCTTACTGGTGCTCCCACCAGCAAGCGAGCCGCAGCATTCTGCACTAGCTTGAGTTTCCGGATCGTCGACAAGGGTAGGCCAACGTAGGGGGCGTTACAGTAATCCAGTCTTGAGATGACCGTCGCTTGGATCACCGTGGCCTGGTCGTCCCTGGACAGGTAGGGGGCCAGTCGCCTAGCTTGTTGTAGGTGGGAAAACGACGTTTTGCTGACCATGGAGACCTGGGCCTCCATGGTCAACAAGGAGTCCAATTGGACGCCTAGGCTCTTAACTAAGGATGACGGGCAAAGTTGCTCACCATCCAAGGTAGGCAACCGGCACTCATCCAGCCCAGGGCGACCAGGCCACAAGATCTCCGTCTTCGATGGGTTCACCTTCGGCCGGCTGGCACGCAGCCAACCAGTCATGGCTTCAAGGCATAGATGGAAACAATCGGGTACGGTATCCGGCCTGCCGTCCATTCTCAGCAGAAGCTGGGTGTCATCAGCGTACTGATAACACTCCAGACCAAAGTCGCGGGCCAGCTGGGCCAGGGGGCGCATGTAGATGTTAAATAATAAGGGCGAGAGGATGGCCCCCTTGGGGACCCCACAACTTAATGGGAGCCTCCCGGAGACCTCCTCTCCCCTCTCCACACGCTGTCCCCGATCCTGGAGAAAGGAGGCTACCCACTTAAGGGCAGTCCCCCTAACTCCAGTCATGGCTAGGCGGTGGGCTAACAGTGCATGGTCTACGGTATCAAACACTGCTGTTAGATCTAACAAAACAAGCAGGGCTGATCCACCCTGGTCCAGCTGGCGGCGAAGTTGGTCTGTAATGGCGACAAGCACGGTCTCCGTCCCATGCCCAATACGGAAGCTGGACTGGAAGGGATCAAGTCCAGCTGTGTCTTCTAAGTACACAAAAGCACAAGGCGGGGGTGCTTGCACAATAAACAAAAGCGAATAGTAAGAGCAATCCACAGGGTACACAAATAACCTATGATAGGGTCTGGGTGAGTTCACCTCTACCTGGGAGCAATGCTGTGGTTCTTATGTGAACAATGATGCTAGAAATTCCCAGTGTGCCTGAGAATAGATATCATAAACAGCATAGATAAATAGGGAAAAGCCAATAAGGTATTATCAAAATCATTTATCAAAAACACACAGACTTACACATATGGTGCAGTTATAACACAGGGTGTAGGGTGGAAATACAACACAATATGCATGGATACAAGCATGAATAATAAAGCACATGGGTTACACTCACAATGATAGGTGCAAATTCACTCAATATACAGGTATGTATCACACACGGCAATGAGGTGCATACAATATACACAATATACACATAACTTATTGGAAAATCACTGGATAAACACAAAAGTATGGAAAGCCATGTGTAGGGGTCCCTGGGTGTGTTGTTGCAAGCCAAGCGGTATGCTGGGGGCTGCAAAGCGGCAAAAGCCACGGCTTTTCCTGTCTCGGGCCAAGGGAAAGTTTGTTTACTTTCTGCAGGAGGTGGGACACGGTCTATCTTAAAGTGTCCAGGGTCTAAGCTTCAGCTTGGGGGTCCAAGCTTGGTACTCACTCAGAGAACGGGCAAGGCGGGTAGTTTTCCGCGGGGTCCCGGGTTTCAACTGGCTGGTTAGCCGTAAAGGGGAACAAACGTCGTGAGCTGCCGCAACGGAAATCTCGTTGCGAGAATGGCGCGGGGCTTCCTCGTAGTAGCAGGGAGCCTCTGCCAGGCGGTATGGTGTAGCGTATGGGGCAACTGTGCTTCACACCAATGGTGGAAGCCTTGCCAACGGCTTGGAGTGTCGTGGCACCAAGGGGGTTTCGCCGTTTCGCGGATTCGCTTCTTCAGGGCTATGATGGAACTGCTACACAAGTATCACGCAGCGGGGCGTTCCTGCAGTGAACAATGTGATACAGGGATCAACAAAACTAAAAGCAAGCTAGTGGGGAACATGGGCTTCCTGGCCATGTACATACCATGGTAGATTCTGTCAGGTCTTCACCAATGAGAGATCCTGTGGGGCTGAATCAGCGATTAGGACAGGAAGGAGGGAAGATATTATAGGGTTAATCATTAGAGCAGGTGATTAGGTAAGAAGATGAGGGATGCTGAGTAGGTCATTGAGACCAGCTGGAGCTTCACTAGAAAGAAGGAGAATCCATTTGCATTCTGCCTGTAAAAGGGCCCTCTGCAAATTTCCATGAGCATTTATTTTAACCCTTTCCAGGCCATATACTGTAAAGGAGTCAGGAGAATGGTTTTTTTTCAAGAAAATGGTTATACAGTGTGGAATCTTGAGAATGGCAGCGAATTCTGGATTTATGTCACTGTTTGGCCATTTCGAAATATGTATTTACACAAGTCTACTTTCTATGTTTACCCAAGTGATTGGAAGAGTCTCTTGGGCAAATCATTCTGAGTTTATCACCTTTCTTGAAAGTTTATTTTTATTTGCTCTCAGAATTTTTTAAAACTTTATAGCATTTGTGGGGCAAATTCCCCCTTGCTTGCAATGTTACTCTCTGTATCTGTAATGCAGGGGTGGGCAGGAAATATCTTACTGTGCCCAAGAAATCAACAAGGGCATATGATGCTCAACCATTTCAGAAATTGGGTTTGTTGGGCCACATATATGAGGAGTTTTCTTTCTGAGTTCTTTAGGCACTATTTTAATCTTCATATATTTAGGATGTTTCTTGTCATATTTCATTTGGACTTCACCCCTTATATCCCGTAGGGGGAAAATTCAACATGGATATATGGATATATATTGGGAGAGCCCCTGGTGGTGCAGAAGGTTAAAGCACTGAGCTGCTGAACTTGCTAACCAAAAGGTCGCAGGTTCTGATCCTACTGTTAGCCCCAACTTCTGCCAACCTAGCAGTTCGAAAACATGCAAATGTAACTAGATCAATAGGTACCGCTTCAGTGGTAAGGTAACGACACTCCATGCAGTCATGCCAGCCACATGACCTTAAAGGTTTCTATGGACAATGCTGGCTCTTCAGCTTAGAAATGGAGATGAGCACCAATCCCCATAGTCAGACACAACTGGACTTAATGTCAGGGGAAAACCTTTACTTTAAACTTATATGGGGAGAAAGGTAATTTTCTTCTAGCAGGTTGTTTATAGAAGATAGATGGATAGGCAGGTAGATAGACAGAAATACTGCAGTTGCATTATGACATCCATATGCACTTATATTTACTTGGGTTTATTTGGGTTCTGAAGTTCAGATAGGTTTTCAAAGCATAGAGCTGAGTTGGAACCAAACCTCCTTGCAAATTGAAATTTAAAACAAATTCAAAAGCTCCCTCTGCAGAAATACTGGGGAATGTTCAAAAAGACTGGTAAAATTTCTCAACAATGAACTACAACCTATTGTCCATTTTGGAGTAATAATTAAATTTTTGCTAAGATATTTTAAAAGAATATTGGTGCAAATTTAAATATTCCTCCTCAGGGGAATCATCTCATGAACTGCAAATGAACCATGAAACATATAAATCATATGAAGGAGGTTGTAAACAATCATAACACAAATATATGCAGGGAAAAGCCCAATGGGATGTGAGGGTATGGCTGAAACTAAATCTCTTACATAGGGGTTCAGGACTAAGACTGAGTGTGAATTTTCCCCATTTTTTTATGGCATAGGGATGTTCAGATAAAAATGAGTATCACTGCTATATGAAATAAAATTCCTCAACATGCCATATGCCCAATACAAGAAAAAATATTTGTGTGAATATTGCTACTCCTCTCCTTGATCCAAGTGCAGGTTCCAATTTCATTCTCTAAAGAAGAGTTTTCAAGGAATATGTAGTTTAGGCAAGATATTGGTTAAATTTACAAAATTGTACATTGTTTTTCATTCCTGGAAGAGCACACCCTGGCAACTCTCTCTGGCCTGAATGTCGGTGTTTAACATTCCACAAAGTCAAGATATATATATATATATATATATATATATATATATATATATATATATACACACACACACACACACACACACACACACACACACACACAGTATATATGGGAAATTTTAAAACTATCCCTTAGAACCTGGCAAGTCCTTATCAACTAGCACATGAGTCAGGATACTGGAATTTAAGTCATAATCTTCTTCTGGCCATGAGGAAGTTATGACAGAAGAAACAAACCTCATGTATGAGAAATAAGTGAGGGACCTATCTGAGGTTTGCTTCCGTCCTTATCAGCTTCATACACCTTCAATCCTTTTGAACTGGACTATGGAAAACACAACTAATAAACAGACATAAATGCTATTATGTCTCACTAAGAACATCATTGTACATTGGTTTTTTTGGTTTTTTAAAAAATATTTTTTTATTTGGTTTTAGTTAGTTGTGATACAATAAAAGAAAACATAATAGAGTGAGATAGATTCCCCAAGGTGGTTAGTAAGGGAAGGGTTTACTTAGTTACTAGGTAGGGTGTGTGGGTCAGGTATAGATGGAAGCATGGGTAGGGATTTAGGATGGGGAGGAAAGAAAAGAAGGGGTGTAAAGAACATAAGTGAAAGTAATATATTGTATATACATGGTGACCTCCATTCGTCTTCTTAGTGGATATTTACTATCTGTAGCACAGCAGTTCTCGTTTGTGCCTGGGGGCCAGGGAACAGGACCGGGGGTCCCATTAGCATTAGGGCCTGCACCAGCAGAGATAGATTCTGAAGAGGATTTGGAAGGGTTACCTGAAGGAGAGTTTCCCATCACTGGGCCTCTTTCTCCCACTGAAAGCTTGGCTTGGGATGAAGGTTGGCCTGACCCCTATGAAGACATAGATAACCAGGTGCAAATGGAAAGCAGTGATAGCGAATGTTATGAACGGCCGGGTGGGAGAGGCTCACAGGATCTTGTGAGTGAAAACATGGAAGAGAGCGGCTGGGAAGATTCTAGGGAGGAGAGCTCTCATGGAGATAGAGACCCAGGTGCTGGGAGACAAGGCCGAACCTTTGATAGGAGACGTAGCATCGAGTCCAGCAGAAGGGGATGGTACCACAGCCTAGACAGGCCGAGGTCCGTCAGCAGAGATTGGAGACGATGAAGCCTAGAGCGTTGGGGACCTCGGCCGAAAGATTAAGTATAGGAGCCGTGGGAACTAATCCCCAGTGCTTCGGCCACGTCTCTTCTGAGTAGACGTGTAGCGAAGTGGGTCCACGGAGCTAAGTTGGCTAGTGGCCACCAAGTCTTGCCTTGCATCTTGTACCTTGCTTTGTTCCTGAATCCGCATTGCTGTGCGGAGCTTTGTCAAGCCTTTTGGATTATTCACCAAGCTGCTTTTGGACAATTGATTGCTTACAGCCTTTGGATTGCTTTTGCTATTTTTATGGACAATATCCCTTTTGAACTGTTTCTATATATTCAATAAAGTAGTTAGCCTTCAGTCCGTCTCTGTGTGTGTGATTAAGGGGCCGGTCAAGTCCGTGCATTGTGACAGTTGGCCGAAGCACTCCAAGAACCCCTTATCACATCACGGGACGCCGCAAGAAGCGCCCAACGAACGTGGCCGCCATGACTCGGCCGTCGGATGCCCAAGTGGCCGAGATGCAGCAAGAACTGGGGGAGCTGCGAACCAGGGCCGGACGGCACCCCGGGGTGTCCGTGCCTGCACGATTCGGAGGCAACCCGGCTCAAGTCAAGGTGTTTCTCGGCCAAGTGGACATGTACCTGGAGCTGCGGCCCAATGAGTTTGCCAACGATCGGGCCCAGGTGGGCTTTGTCTACAACCTGTTGGAAGGAACGGCAGCAGCGTGGGCGACTACGTTGCTCCGGGCCAGATCCCCCCATGTGGCCACGTTGAGAGCCTTTCTGGATGCCATCAAGGCGACTTGGGGAGCACCAGTGAATGCGGAGTTAGCCAAGTGAGACTTGGACCGGCTGTCGATGAGGGACATGTCCCTGTCCCAGTATATTTCCCGTTTCCGTGTGCTGGCTGCCCAGGTGGATTGGAACCCCTCTGCCCTGCGTTACCAATACATCAAAGGGTTGTCGTCGGAGATGCAACAAGAGATGTTGAGAGGGCATGGCCGCCCCGCGGACCTGGAGGCGGCAATCACCTTGAGTTTACGAGTGGAAGCGGGTTTACAGACCCGGAGGCGTTGGGATAAAGGTATGGTGGGAAAGCCAGCTGCGAGGAAGGAGTTGGGGGCTGGCCAATTCTTGCCCCGACAGTTTGCCCCGGCTGCTCAACCTTTGGACGAGCCGGAGCCCATGCAGCTTGGGACTGTGCGCCCCAAGGTAGATCCGGTGGAAAAAGCACGCCGTCAACTCCTAAACCTGTGTTGGTATTGTGGAGGAGCTGGTCACTTTTCTAGGGAATGCCCCCAGAAGCCGCGTGGAAAGACTCCTCGGGCCTCAGCCGCCCTCGGAGGGGCCCCGGAGGCCGAGGAGGCAATCCAGGCGACGGGGGAAGGGGCCGGCTGGGTGTAAGAGGGTTCGCTCACTCGGCCGACGTCGCTAACCTTCCCCCTGAACCCAAGACTGGACAATTGTTCTTAGTGATGGTCAGCCTGTGGTCGCCAGAGAAGGGGCCGATGATGGTCCATGCTATGATCGACTCGGGGGCCACCCGAAACTTCATCGATGCAGACTATGCCAAGTCTGCTGGATTACAATTTCTTGAACTCCAGGAGCCCAAGGGTGTGCAGACTATTGATGGCAGAACTTTAAAAACTGGGGCTGTGGGAAAAGTACAAACAATACTTTTTTGGACAGACCCCCCCCCTATGGATATCACTGGGAGCAGCATTTCATAAAAGGGAACTCCCACAGGAAAAATGGTTAACATATAAACAAATTCTTATAAAAAAGGGAAACAATTGGGATCTCAAAACGAGAGAAGAAATGAAACTAGAGGGACACAACCTCTCATGGCTTCAGCACCATCAACTGGCACTAAGATATAAAGAAGATAAAAAGATTGGCTTTCTGGAAACCTCTGAATGGGACCCAAGTACGAGAAGGAAAAAAAACAACATAAGCTTCTTTTATAAACAACTCCTGAGATGGGAGACGGAAGATGAGCTAATTAAGAACTGCCACGTAAAATGGGCGCAGGACTTAGAGCAATCGATACTCTTACATCAGTGGGAGGAAATTTGGCTAGAGAAACTAAAATATACACCATCAATAGAAATCATAGAGAATTGGGTAAAGATGCAATATAGGTGGCATCTTTACCCAGCCAAGTTGGCCAAATATAACAAGGGAACATCCAACGTATGTTGGAAATGTGAAAAGGAACCAGGGACCTATATACACCAATGGTGGAAATGCAGAAAAGTGGCAAAATACTGGAATAGTGTCCATAAAGAAATGCAAAAGATATTGCAGGTGAAATTCCGTATGGAGCCGAAAAACTACCTACTGGGCCTCACAAACCCCAACCTAAATAAAAATCAAGACCGAATGTTCTTTATACTGAGCGCCTGTAGCAGAATTGCTTTAGTCCGCCACTGGAAAAGGAACACCATACCGGACACGGAGGAATGGACAATAAAAGTACTGGACTTGATTCAGATGGACTCTCTGAGTCAAAAATTGATGGATAGGAGGAAAAACACAGACTGGACAAGCCTTAAAGAATATTTACTGAAACAATACCCCAAGTTTTCCATAGACTTGAATACAATATAAGATATGTATTTAGAACTGCAACAAAGATTTCTATGAAACCTCTGGAAACATCTTTAGAGACAATACTCGACTTCTTAGTGATATAAACAAAATCTCATCTCACCCTTGGGAAGTCACAGGTGTCACGGTCATGTTCTCTTTCCCTCATGTACTCCACCCCTTAACCCCCCTATACCCCCCTCCCCTTCCCCAGTTACCCCGAGATATATGTATGTAAAAAAACGATGAAAATGCGCAATAAAAAATATTATATAAAAAAAACTGGGGCTGTGACTCACTATACTGCCCCTACCAAGATGTGGACCAGTTCCCATAAAGAGGACATTTCTTTTCTTCTGACCAAGTTACCGGATTTCCCTATCGTCCTGGGCATTGTGTGGCTCTCACTTCATGATCCCCAGATCTCCTGGGCCAAGAGACAGTTAGTTTTTTCTTCTGACCATTGCCAGAGCCACTGCATGACGGCCCGGGCTTGCCAGGCTCAAGAGGTGGAAAACGTTGCCACGCTGCCCAAAAAGTATGCCAGATTTTGGGATGTACTCAGCGAGAAGGAGGCGGAACGCTTGCCTCCACACCGGCCCTATGATTGTGCCATTGAATTGGAACCTGGAGCCCCTATCCCACGGGGGAGACTCTACCCTCTCTTGGAACCAGAGCAACAGGCTCTCCGAGAGTTCCTGGATGAGAATCTGCGGAAGGGCTTCATTCGGCCTTCTCAGTCCCCGGCCGGGGCGCCCATCCTTTTTGTCAAGAAGAAATCGGGGGAACTGCGGCTCTGTAATGACTATTGGGAGCTCAACAAGATCACGATTCGGAACCGCTACCCCCTACCCCCGAGCTGTTGGAGCGGATGCGGGGAGCCAAGGTGTTCACTAAACTGGACTTGAGGGGTGCTTACAATCTTGTGCAGATTCGTCAGGGCGACGAATGGAAGACGGCGTTCCAGACCAAGTGGGGAAGTTTCGAATACCTGGTGATGGGATTCGGTTTGTGCAACGCCCCAGCCTGTTTCCAACATTTCATGAATGACATTTTCCGAGACCTGTTGGATCGTTATCTGGCAGTCTACCTGGACGACCTGCTGATTTTTTCTCCGGATCAGGCGACCCATGACCGCCATGTTAAGGAAGTTCTCCAGAGACTGAGAGCCCACGGGCTCTATGCCAAGCTGGAGAAATGTGCTTTTGATCTGCGTGAGATGGACTTTCTGGGCTACCGTATCTCACCTATGGGCATTGCCATGGATGACACCAAGGTCCAAGCTGTGGCTGACTGGATGGCCCCGGCCAGCAAAAAAGACATTCAAAGATTCCTGGGCTTTGCCAACTACTACAGAAAGTTCATTCCTGACTTTGCCAAGTGGGCTGATCCTATCACCCAGTGCCTGCGGGGAAAGGTGCCGTTCCGGTGGACACCGGAGGCGGACGTGGGTTTCCTCAAGTTAAAGCAGCTGTTCACCACCCAGCCGCTTCTGCAGCACCCCAACCCCCGCACCCCTTTCATCGTGCAGGCTGACACTTCGGATGTAGCAGTGGGAGCGATCCTGCTACAGCCGCAGGGGACGGACTTGTTGCCCTGTGCCTACTACTCCCGGCAGCTGACGGCTCCGGAAAAGAACTATACCATTTGGGAGAAGGAGCTCCTGGCCATCAAGGTTGCCTTCGAAGTTTGGAGACATCTGCTCGAAGGGGCCAAATTCCCGGTGGAAGTTCACACCGACCACCGGAATTTGGAGCACTTGAAGACCCAGCGCAAATTGAACCAGAGGCAACAGAGATGGTCCCTGTTCTTTGAGCGATTCAATTTCCGCATCCACTATGTGACTCCCAAGCAGACCAAGCAAGCTGATGCTCTGTCCCGGAAGCCGGAGTATGTTCGTGGCGGAGAAGGGCTTTCCGAGGCCCGTTTGCTAAAAGCGGAGAACTTTGCGGCTGCTCGGGCGGGCCCTGTGAACCCTCCAGTGGCCCCGCCGGCCCCTGTGGACAAGAGACCTCTGAGTGACCGGGTCCAGGCGCGCCAACGGACTGACCCTTGGGTGCAAGAACAGCTGACCAAGGGGGTGCAAGCCCCTTTCCAGGTAAAGAACGGGGTGCTCTACCACCGCGACTCTGTCTATGTTTCCCCTGGGCCCGAGCGGGAGGACATTCTCAAACTTTGCCATGATAGCTGGGCCGCAGGACACTTTGGGCTGTTCAAGACCCTACAGTTGGTGTTACGGGATTCTTGGTGGCTTAAAGTGCGGAGGGATGTAGAGGACTATGTGGGCTCTTGCCCTGTGTGCCAGCGGGCCAAGAACCAGGGGGGCAAGCCGGCCGGTTTGCTCCAGCCGCTTCCGACCCCTTCCGCTCCCTGGAAGATGATTTCGGCCGATTTCATCACCGACCTGCCCAAGTCCAAGGGTTTCACTACGATCCTGGTCGTGGTGGACTGTTTCACCAAGATGGGACACTTCATTCCCTGTGTGGGGGTGCCTACTGCCAAAGAGACTGCTGATATGTTTGTGCAACATGTGTTTCGGTTGTATGGACTTCCACAGAGTTTGGTGACGGACCGCGGCACCCAATTCACTTCCCAGTTCTGGAAGGCTGTCCAGAAGCTGCTGGGGATTGATGTGCGGATGTCCACGGCTCATCACCCCCAGTCCGACGGCCAAACCAAAAGGGTTAACGCCACCTTGGAACAGTATCTACGGTGCTATGTCAACTATCAGCAAAACAACTGGACGTCCTTGTTGTCTTTGGCGGAGTTTGCCTACAACAATGCGACGCAGGAATCCATCAAAGAGACTCCTTTCTTTGCTAACTATGGACACCATCCCCGGTTCTACCCTCCGGTAGACCCGTCTGGGGAAGTGCTGGCGGCAGAAGATTGGCTTCGGGAGCTCACGGCGCTTCAGGATTTGCTCCGTACTCAATTGGACCAGGCTAAGGCGGATTACAAGCGAATGGCTGATCGGCGGCGCCAGGAGGGCCCTGAGATCCTGGTGGGGGATAAAGTTTGGCTGTCTACCAAGAACCTGCCCACGCAGAGGCCTAGCCGCAAGTTGGATGCGAGATTTTTGGGCCCTTACAAAGTGTTGGAGAAGGTAGGGCCTGTTGCTTTCAAACTACAACTCCCAGCGGACATGAAGATCCACCCTGTGTTTCACCGTTCTTTGCTCCGCCCGGCGAAGGGGGTGCGGCCTGATGTGACGCAGCCGCCCCCTCCCCCGGTGATGCGTGACGGCGAGGAGGAGTTCGAGGTGCAGGACATCCTGGATGCACGCATCAGATACCGGAAGCTGGAGTATTTGATTGACTGGAAAGGTTTCGGGCCGGAAGAGCGTTCCTGGACGCCGGCTCGAGACGTTCACGCCCCGGACATTGTTGCTCGGTTTCACCGCAAGTACCCTGACAAACCCAAGCCTCGAGGGAGTCCTCGGAGGGGCCCTGAGGGGGGGGGATAGTGTAGCACAGCAGTTCTCGTTTGTGCCTGGGGGCCAGGGAACAGGACCGGGGGTCCCATTAGCATTAGGGCCTGCACCAGCAGAGATAGATTCTGAAGAGGATTTGGAAGGGTTACCTGAAGGAGAGTTTCCCATCACTGGGCCTCTTTCTCCCACTGAAAGCTTGGCTTGGGATGAAGGTTGGCCTGACCCCTATGAAGACATACTTATGAACAGCCGGGAGGGAGAGGCTCACAGGATCTTGTGAGTGAAAACATGGAAGAGAGCGGCTGGGAAGATTCTAGGGAGGAGAGCTCTCATGGAGATAGAGACCCAGGTGCTGGGAGACAAGGCCGAACCTTTGATAGGAGACGTAGCATCGAGTCCAGCAGAAGGGGATGGTACCACAGCCTAGACAGGCCGAGGTCCGTCAGCAGAGATTGGAGACGACGAAGCCTAGAGCATCGGGGACCTCGGCCGAAAGATTAAGTATAGGATCCGTGGGAACTAATCCCCAGTGCTTCGGCCACGTCTCTTCTGAGTAGACGTGTAGCGAAGTGGGTCCACGGAGCTAAGTTGGCTAGTGGCCACCAAGTCTTGCCTTGCATCTTGTACCTTGCTTTGTTCCTGAATCCGCATTGCTGTGCGAAGCTTTGTCAAGCCTTTTGGATTATTCACCAAGCTGCTTTTGGACAATTGATTGCTTACAGCCTTTGGATTGCTTTTGCTATTTTTATGGACAATATCCCTTTTGAACTGTTTCTATATATTCAATAAAGTAGTTAGCCTTCAGTCCGTCTCTGTGTGTGTGATTAAGGGGCCGGTCAAGTCTGTGCATTGTGACACTATCAGTCCTTAAGTTTCTTTATTCCCATATAGTCTTCAAACAAAGTCCATTCTGTTGGTTTTCTTGGGTTTCCCGTGTTTTTTCTCCAAAAAAAAAAGTTAATTTGTCCATGTCTTTTATATCATAAATCTTATCTATCCATTGGTCAATTTTGGGTATTTGGTCTGTTTTCCATTCTTTAGCAAATACCATTCGAGCTGCTGTTGTCATATATGTAAAAAGTATATCTTTATTTTCATCCAATTTTAATTCATTATCATTCAATCCCAGTAGATAATATTCTGGCTTTAATTAAAATTTCAGATGTAATATAGATTGAATTTCTCTGTGAATGTTTCTCCAGTATTCATTGGTTTTTGGACAAGACCACCACATATGGAAATAACTTCCCATTAGTGATTTACATTTCCAGCCATTTGATTGGCTTTTATTGTACATAATGCCTATTTTTTGGTGTTATATACCACCTATGGAACATCTTTAGCCAATTTTCCTTAAGGTCTGAGGCATGTGTATACTTCAATTTTTGTTCCATATTTTATGCCATTCATGTAATTTAATTTGTCTGCCAATATTTTTAGCCCAAATCACCATATAATTATTAACTTCTTCTGTTTCTGTCTCCCAGTCTATGAGCTTGTTATAAATTTTGGTTTTGTTTTTCCTATCCAATTTAATGAATTGTACCCAAAAATCTTTACCATGAAAGCCAGGGGTTTTTTTTTGGTTTTTTAAAAACTTTATTTGATTTTGCATTAAAATTTAACATAGAACACATAGACACCTACTAAACAAACATATCTGAGACAATAACAACACTACACCCCTGGTCCCTCCCCCCCCCCCACACTAAAAGAACAGACACAACAATGACCCCCGAATCCAGAGAGGGAGACCCCTCTCTCTTCTTCCCTAGGTTGGTACACACTCCCTTGTTATTTGATCACCCAATGTGACTGTTTCTCAACGTCCGCCCAGGGACATCAGAGGGATAAGCTAGAGTCAGGTGGCTTCTGTTGGACCTTAGGTCAAAGTCCATTCTTTTTCACAGTCTTTTAAGTAGTCAGTAATCATGGACCAGTCAGTCCTCTTGGTCTTATTTTCGTAGTCCAAAGCATGCGTTAAACATCCATCTTCATAATCTCGTGTATTTTTAATTTCCAATCTTCTAGTGTCGGCATGTTCTCGCTCTTCCAGAGTTTTGCTAGGCAGAGTCTTGCCGCTGTGGAGCAGTATACAAACAACTTTTCTTTATTGTAATCCATATCTACCTCCCTACCTACCATACCTAGTAGGTAAGCCTCGGGTTTGAACTTTGTTTTAAACTTCAATGCCCCCTGTAGTTCTTTGTGTACCAGCTCCCAGAAGTGTCTTACCCTCTCGCAACCCCACCACAAATGGTAGAAATTTCCTTCCTCAACTTTACATTTCCAACATTTGTTGGAGTAGTTCTTGTTGTATCTGGCTATTTTCCTTGGCGTCGGGTACCATCTATGCACCATTTTTATTATATTTTCCTTAAGTTCATATGCCTAAGTGAACTTAAAATGAATGTTCCAGATTCTTTCCCAATTTTTAAGTGGGATCTGTTGACCTATATTTTGTGCCCATTTGAGCATGCATTCTTTTATTTGATCTTCCTCTGTTTGCCATTCTATGATTTTTTTGTAGAGAATACTGATTCTTTTCTGTTTTTTCCCTACCACTTTGTCCCAAAAATTTGGCTTTGTCTCAAAGCCCTTCACCTTATCCTTAAGGAAAATACTTTTTATCTGGGCATATTGGTACCAGTTGATATCTTTGTCCATTTCTTGTACTTCCGTAAATTCTCTTAAGAGCCATTCTCCCTCCCTTCTCTTTAATAGTGCCGCATACCTTAACCATGTTGTTTTTCCGTATTGTCTCCGATGGAACGCTTCCATCGGAGATAACCAGAGTGGTATCTTCCTATAGATCTGATCTTTATACTTAAGCCAGACCCTTAGAACACCTCCCCTGATTACATGGTCCTTAAATTCCTTTTCTACCGTTGCCTTGTCGTATTGCATATATCCGTGCCAGCCCACCCGGAGCCCGTGACCTTCAAGGGATAGAAGTCTTACATCCTCTAGCGAGGTCCACTCGCATGCCCAGTCTAGAGCTGAGGCTTTGTAATAGCTTTTCGGATCTGGGACACTCAATCCCCCTCTGGAGCTCTCGTCAATCATGTTAGTCCATTGGATCATTGCTTTTTTGCCTCTCCAAATAAAATTGGAGAGGTCCTTTTTCCAGCTTAGGAGTAGTTTGTCATTTTTCAGAATTGGTAGATTCCTGAACATGAAAATCATCCTGGGTAGGATGCTCATCTTTATTAAGGAAATTCTTCCCAGTAAGGATAGGTTGAGCAATTTCCATTTGTCTAACTTTTTCCTCACCAATTTCCATAGGGACTCATAGTTGTTTTTGATTAGGTTAATGTTGTTTGGAGTGATAGTTACCCCCAAATATTTAATTTTATTTACAATTTCTATGCCCAATCTGGTCTGTAAGACTTCCATCTCTCTTTGGGTCATGTTTTTTGTGAGCAATTTTGTTTTTTGATTATTTACTCTGAACCCTGAGACCTTGCCATAGCGCCTCACCATCTCAAGCCAACTCTGCAGGTCTTCATCTGGCTGTTCTATGATACACACTAGATCATCCGCAAATGCGCGGACCTTTAAAGGTCCACTCTTTACCTCTAGTCCTTTTAGCTGCTTTTCTACCCTGATGTTTTCCAACAATATTTCCAGGGCAAGGATAAATAGCAATGGGGAAAGGGGGCACCCCTGCCCTGTCCCTTTAAGAATCTTGATTGATTTGGATTCATCTCCATTGATTGTGATTCTCGCCGACTGGCTAGAATAGATGGCCTTTATCGCATTAAGAAAGTTTAAACCTATATCCAATTCCCTCAATAACATAATTATGAAGTCCCAGTTAATCGTATCAAAGGCTTTTTCTGTGTCTATGAAGAGAAAAGCCACCTTCTTTTGTGCATTTTTTCTGTAGTGTTCTAAGGAGTCCAGTATTACTCTGATGTTGTCCCTGGCACTCCTCCCCAGGAGAAAGCCTGTCTGGTCAGGTTTTATCCATAGGTTGAGGAAGTGCTTCGCCCTTTCAGCCAAGATTGTTGCAAAGAGTTTGTAATCTAGGTTTAGGACCGATATTGGTCTATAATTTTTCATATTGGATTTGGGGAGCCCCTCCTTATGAATTAAAGTTATATTAGCCTCTTTCCAAGAGTCGGGAATCTCTTGATTTGTTAGGGCTTGGTTCATTATTACTTGCAAATGAGGAATCAGCTCCTTTGCAAATACTTTACAGTATTTTGCCGTTAGGCCATCCGGCCCCGGAGCCTTGTTGTTTTTTAGGTTCTTAATTGCCTTCCTTATTTCATCCTTTGAGATCTCTTTGTTTAGGGATTCCCTTTGATCATCATTAATTTTTTGGATGTCTTTCTCATTTAAATATTTTTGAACTTCCTCCCTCTTAATGTTGTCTGAGGCATATAACTTTTCGTAAAAGCCTTGGAATTGGGCTCGAATCTGATTCTCCTCATTATATGTTCTATCCCCTTCAGTAATTTGGGTTATAACATTTCTCCCTTTTTTTTAATTAATTTTGGCCGAGAGCCACTTTCCCGGCTTGTTTGCATTTTGGAAGTTTTGTTGTTTGAGGAACTTGAGGTTTTTCTCCATCTTTTCTATATCTAAAAATTCTTTTTGTTTTATTTTGGACTTCAGCTCCTTCCTTACCTATTGGTTTTTCGGATCTCTCTTTAGATCCGCTTCTAGGTCACTGATTGTTTTAATGAGCTCCGATTCTAATTAATTTTTTTCCTATTTCTAATGCTATTTTGTTGGATGGAGTGGCCTCTAATAACCGCCTTACTGGCGTCCCAGACCACTTTGTCCGGTGTTTCCTTATTTGCATTTAATTGGAAGAATTCTTTGAGAATTTTCTTATACCTGCTAGTCTGTTCTTCTTTTTTCAGGAGATCAGCCTGAAGTCTCCATTTCTTTAGCATTTTTTCTTGCCTAATTGAAAAACCAGAGGACAGTGGTCAGAATACAGTTTAGCAGTAATTTTTACATTTCTAAGGTTCGTAATTACAGTTGCGGATGCCCATGCTAAATCAATCCTGGACCAGGATTGAAATCTCCCTGAGTAATATGTATAGTCCCTTACCCCCGGATTTAACTTCCTCCAAATGTCTTTTACCCCTAGTTCTTCAAAAATCTCTTTTACCTCTTTGGGTAGTTGCCCCTCTTTAATATCTTTCTTTTTTCCCCTGAGGATCTATCTATTGGCAATATCACCCCATTGAAGTCCACTACCAACATTATCTCATCAAAATTACATTTGGATATGTATTTCCTCAGGGACCGGAAAATTTTTACCTTCAGTCCATTGGGAGCATAAATATGACACAATAATACTCTTTTCTGGCTCCAGTCAAAATAGAGTCCTTGAAAGCAAGGTTCGGGTTAAGGGATTCTCTCACATAAGTAACTACCCCTCTCTTCTTTTTTTTTCAAATGCCGAGATGAATACTTTTCCCAAATTACTTCGCTCGAGGTAGGCTATATCTTTTCCCCTGATATGGGTTTCCTGTAAATTTATCAAATCAAAATTTCTTCTATAAATGTAATTAAAAATTCGTTTCCTCTTATTGGGGTTGTTTAGCCCATTTACATTATTTGAGTAGAAGTTAATTTCCATAGAAGAATCTCCTTAACTCTTTCTCCTTTTGATTTCGTGTTGTCATTGTCCATTCCGGTTTTTCTTTTTGGCGTTGGATCCTGGTCTTCTTCCCTTTCTGGCTTAAATCATCCATCTCTCCCGATATCTCTTCTTCACTTTCGGTAGCTGGCTCATCCTCCTTCCTGTCTTCGGGGTGATTTCCCTTTGGGAATTCCTTTTCCTTCGTTAGCTTATTGTGAAAAGCCTCAGCTTTCTCCACCGATGTTATCCAATGTCTAGAACCCTTATAGGTAAGCATCAGGCCTTCTCTTCTCTCCCATCTGTATTTGATCTCTTTCTCCTTTAAAATCTCTGTCAGGAAGTAGTATTTTTTTTCCTTTTAGCCATAACCGAGAAGGGGATTTCTCTCAAGATCTGAACTTTTCTTCTATTATAGGACACCGTTTTTGTTTGCCCCTCTTTAAGCACGTCATCTCTTATTTTTTTTCTGTTAAAACATACCAGTACGTCTCTGATGGCCTTGTTTCTCCTAGAGAAATTGGTGGTCAGACGATACGTCCTGTCCACTTCTCTCTCTACGGTCTCTTTTGTTAGCTGCAGAAGATTCGCAATAATATCCACAAGTACCTCTCTAATATCCTCCTGGTCTTCTTCCTCGACGTTCCGGAAGCGCAATTGATATTCTTTCTCTTTGAAGTCCAATAACTCCTGTTGGTCCTCCAGGCGTTTCGTTAGTTGTGTTAAATTTCTTATCTTTTCCGTATAGAGTTCTTCTAGTCTTTTTTGCTTGATGTCAATTTGTTCACCCTTTTGGCGTACCTCCTTGATTTCTTCTTGCATATTGGACATTTGATCCTGTATCTTAGTCATATCCTCCCTCAAATTTTTGTTTAGATTAGCCATTTCTTCTCTGATCAGATTTTCCTGGTCTTTTAGCATTCTTTCCTGGTCCTCTAACAGTTTTTCACCATCATCCTGCTTACTGGCTAGGTCGTCCTGTTTTTTTGATACTTTCAGCATTTCTGCAAACAGATCTTCAAGAGTTAAGTCCCCTTGTGAGGAATCCTTCCTCCCTGGGGTTTTCTTGTCCCTTTGCTGCTCTCTTGACATGTCTGATTTGCCCTTGGCGAAAGACATTCTCAGCTCAGCTCTTACTATTTTAAGAAGGTGCAAGAATTGCAAGTCACCTTGGATGAGTTTGGTTGGAATTGCCCTTCCTGTTGTCTTGATGGTTGGTGTGGTAGATATCTCCTTAGCCCCGGCTCGATTTACTGCCTTGTGGATTCCCAGTCCTCGCGCTTCTCTTTCCTCGCTCTCCCTCTCCTCCAATTGTCACCCTTCTCTCCCGGCGTTGTGCTGTATGGCTTCACTTGGTTCTCAGAACCCCGATCTTCAGACTTCAAACTCAGTTCCCGCGAGACCCAGTCCTCCCTTGCTCCTCTCGCGATATTTTGTTCAACCTTCCCCCTTACTTGCTTGCTTGTTTCTCCCCGCCTCCTGAAGTCCGAAGAGTAGAAGGAAGAGAAAGAGAAAGCTCCGCCTCACCGCCTCTCCAAGATGTCGGGCCCGGCGTCTTCAAGGTCACCGCCGTGCAGCCGCTTCGGAACCTCGGCTGCAGCGTCCTCACTCTGCTGGGGACTAAGGTTGGCGAACCAGTCTTTTCGGTTAAGCCAGTTTTTTAAAATCTTGATCATATATATTTCTAATCTGAAAATATTGTAACCAGGTTAAATTTTCTATAAGTTTTTTAATTTCCTCATGGGATTTTAACTCATAGTTCCCATTATTGTTTTTTTAGCAGTTCCTCATATGTTAACCATCTTGACCAACCTTGTATTCTTCTCTGTGTATGTTGTTGAATTAACTTGAAGACTGAACAGCTGCAGTATAGGCTGGTTTAAGCTCTTCAAACTGGAGAGAGGGGGAGATAAAAATGAACAATGAAGGAGCCAACTGATCAGGAATACAAATCCTAACTGGATAGTTTGTTTAATATCTCCCTTTTTCCCAGCATGGGAATCAGGATGAACTTCCAGTTTTCATTCATGTATGATTACAGTCATTTTTATCACCCCAATAGGGATTACAGTCATATTTATCACCTCCCTCCTGCCCCCCAAAAAGCTAAATCTTACAATTATGCAAAAAAGGGCAACAATTTTGGTGCTTCTCATTCTCATGTGAGAGAATGAAACAAGTAAGAATTTCATTTATTGCTAAATAGATTTTCTTCCTCCATAGATACGCATAGGCTTGTACTCTAGAAAACTTAGTTCTGATGGCCGTTTTAAACCCATTCATAAAATCCAAGTTCATACTTTCTCCATTCAATGCACATCACTGAGTCTCTCAATGTTTCAGAGAACCAACTCCTCACTTCCCAAGCTAAATAGACAAAACACTTCCCAAAAATGGAAGGAAAGACTGGCTACTATTTTGGACACATCAGGCTCAACTTTGGATAGTCATATGTGTAAACAATAACCATCATTGTTTTTCTTATACTGGAAAAATGGCATCCTAGTAATACCTCACTTCTCCCCTTGTGCTACAATGATGGAAAATGTGAAGTAAATTAATACAATTCTACAGTTGATTCTGAATATGCAGGCTAAACTTGTTATGTAGGAAGAACATGGAGGGCACTTTTTGGAGATAGTTCTAACACAAAGGTATCAGGTAATTTATTAAATATTGTCATATATCCTAAGTCTATAAAGCTTACCTAAATTTTCCAGAATGGTAAAATATATGTTTTGTATTTAGTGCAAACTGCTTCCATGGTAAGGCAATGCTCCCCCTCAAATTAAAATTTTGCTACATTCAATCAATCTAAAAATATATGGAAAATGATCATTTTAAATCTGGTGATACTTTATTGGAAGTTGTAACTAGATATCACACCCATAAATAAACAGATGATTTTAATGTTAAGAGAAATGATTTTAACTTTTATGTATGTGTATAGTCTATTTATGACCCAGCATTGAATGTTTGCCACTTATATGTTGTGCTCTGCTCTGAATCCCCTTGGAGGTGAGAAGGGTGGGATATAAATAAATAAATAATGTATATGTAGGAGTCTCCAAGCCAGCTTCTTCCTTCCCATGTGCCTGATGTTAAGTGTTGGATGTCTGTACAATTTGTCTGTGCCAGTAAAGCTGTTTGTACTCATTCTGGGTCTGCAGAAGTATTTTCTTCCACACAGCTAAGGATCTCAATATTATGACAATAAAACATACATGGGTTTTTCTTAATTATTTATTATTTCAAAGATGACCATAGCACTGGCATTGTTAAAAAGAGGCCCTTTCTCCAATCGCAAGACAGCTCACTCTGAATTTTAATATGCATTTTAAAGTGTTATCAAATGTATTAAACCATATTCCCAAAGCTGGATTCAGTGCTTTTGATGGCTTCATTAAAGTTCTGACTAAATTCAAAGGGGTTTCATTGATGTTTGAATCACCATCTGCCACTGACCGCCACTGGATGTGCAAAAATACATTCAGCAAACATCTTCCAGATGGTTCTACCCAGGTTTACCTTCACCCTGAGGCTGAGTCATTATTAGTCCACTGTGATAAATGCACTACCTGCTTAAAGAATAAAATTATTATTACCTGGTTCAAGTTGGCAGTAACAGCTTCCAATGTAGTTTGCTGCTTTTTCATGCCCCCCCCCCATCTGTATATCAATTTCAGTCTTTCTCACTGAGCAAAAAACATACAAGAAGGATGAAAATGTCAAGTTGATGTTTGCTTAACAAAATAACCTTTCTTGCTAGTTAACTGGCAGAATCCCACACTGTTGTTCCTGCAACATAGTCAATATCGGACCCTACTAGGGATGTGAATCTTTACTTTTTTGATTCTCCAATGGCAAATGTGGAGACTAAAACATTTTCTCAGTGCAGCCTACTGAAATAAAATGGGTTTTGATGAAGTTGGAGAGGAGGAAAACAGTTGATGATGATAGTCTTTCAGAAAATGTGTGCATTTTTATGAGTGATCTTTCAGACATCTAATACCTTTACTTGCACAGAAACCAGTCACTATAAATAGATCTTTGCAAATGTCACTATAAGGACTGATCTTGTTCATAGACTAGAGAGAAACCACCTAACATTATCTGTCTCAAATACTAGATGGGTCATTCATTCTATAGTATCCACAAGGAGTGTAGTGTAGCATTCCAATCTCTAAGCAATATGCTTGAAACTATGTCTAATGTGTGGGATACGAGGGGGAAACAACACCCAGCCAACCGATACTTTTGATCACCCCATTGGCAGAGCCAGCCCAACTCTCTAGTTTAGCAAGGAGTAGAGAATATTGGAAAACATTGAGTATTGAGGAAATCTAGCAAGCAAAATAATCTAGCAAGCAAAATAATAAGAAGCTCCCCCGTTTCCAATGTCTTTGTTTTCATGTGAAGTGTTACCAACAGAAAGAGGCTTTGGTAGTATTCATATGGAGATGGTAATGTTAACCATCCTGATTTACAATCTATATGGCATGGTTGAGGAACACCTCAACATGAGGAGCATACTTTAGCTAATAGCAAAAGTTGCATAGACTAAATGGCTAGCTGTCTTGAGTCCCAGGTTTTGGGGAAAAGCTGATGAATTAAGAAGGAAGGTGAGGAAGAAAAGAGGAGAAAAGGCTTACACAGATAACATTGCACAGATAAAAATAAAAATAATGAAAGCTACATTGAAGTACATGCATTTCTGCACAGGAAGGAAACACAAAACATTCCAATCTGATAAAAAAAGAGGAAAGAAAAGCGAGATTTGGGTAATTTATTTGAAACTGAGTCGGAGATTTCACATCACTCTTGTGGTCTAAAGTTGATATCACACACCATCATTAGAACAACCCAACTGAATGTTAGCTGATATGTGTCTGGCCAATTATGCTGGGAGTGATCCTGGATTCATCGCTGAGCCTGGAGCCCCAGGTCTCAGCGGTGGCCGGGGGAGCTTTTGCACAGTTAAGACTCGTGCGCCAGTTGCGCCCGTACCTTGGGAAGTCTGATCTGGCTATGGTCGTCCACGCTCTGGTCACATCTCGAATAGATTACTGCAACGCGCTCTATGTGGGGCTGCCTTTGAAGACAGTTCGGAAATTACAACTAGCCCAACGGGCGGCAGCCAGACTACTAACTGGAGCTACATACAGGGAACATACCACCCCCCTGTTGTGTCAGCTCCACTGGCTGCCGGTCCAATTCCGGGCTCAATTCAAAGTGCTGGTGTTGACCTTTAAAGCTCTATACGGTTCTGGCCCAGCTTACTTGTCCGAACGCATCTGCCGCTACGTCCCACCTCGTACTTTAAGATCATCCGGGGAGGCCCTGCTCTCGCTCCCGCCAGCTTCCCAGGTGCGGCTGGTGGGGACGAGGGCCTTCTCGGTGGTGGCTCCCCGTCTGTGGAATGCGCTCCCTAGCGACATACGATCAATTCCATCCCTCCTGACATTCAGGAAAAAAGTGAAAGCCTGGATGTGGGACGAGGCGTTCGCCTAGTAGCACAGGACAGCACTTTAGTAGTTTTAATGGAAAGTTGGTGAATAGGGCTCAATGCTTTTATGGATGGAACACTGTTTTTAACATAGGTGAATGCATAGGATGTGTGAATATAATTATATTTTAATGTATTTTAGTGTCAAATACTGGAGGGTTTTATATTGTGTTTTATACTGCAATTGTGATGTAGGCATCAAATTATGCCTTTTGGAAGCGGCTCTGAGTCCCCCCTCGGGGGTTGAGAAGAGCGGGGTAAAATGCCATAAATAAATAATAAATAAATTATGCTATGTCAACAGTGACTTTTGGGAGAAACTGGTGCAGAGATATGAACATTACACATGAGAGTATACCCACATACTGAGGGGAGATTAAAATGTTTTTTCCCCTTTTTTATGGAATTCCACCACAAAGACATTCTTTTTGATGATACTCACATTGAGGTTATAGCATTTTAATGGTTTGCTATATACCAAATAAGGAACAAAGTAGATATTTGCCACTGCAGACATATATTCAGTAGGCCCTAGACAGCAATCCCATTATTCTGTTTTAAGAGTGCTTAAATATGGAAAGATACTATATGTTGTCCAGATGTCTCTTCAGTTCTACCTGAATTCATGTACATTTATCTATCTTGATGTTTTAGGACAGGATACAGTAAACAGTCTGGAATCAATTTGCTTGCCTTTTAAAGTTGTTGGGAAGATTCAGATATTGCTAGGTCCTAAACTATAAAGAAAATCTTGGAACTCAGAACAAAGGGATATCAAGAAGAAAGTCTTTTGTTTCAGAATCTGATCTCCGGATCCTGTGGTGTTCCATATAGAAAGCCATTTCAGTGGAAGTGTTTTGTGTTTATTAACAAGACCGGATACCATTGTTTGTTAATTAGCTCAGTAATTTTCAAGATGTGGCTGCTTTATGGACTTCATAAACAGCTTCGAAGGGGCTCTCAACCCAGCCAAATGTTTGCTAGGAATTTATTTAAGACACCATATTAATACCAACGAACTACTTTATCAGGAAGCACCCATGCAGTACAACCTTGAAAATGTCATTCTAAAAGAACTATTTAGTATAAAGTGCTGGCAGACTCCAGGTTCAAAGGCAATTCCTTTTTTAATCTGTGCTCTTTCATGGTGGATCAAGTTAAGGGGACAGAGTCTTTGAGAACTATATTAATAACTAATCACCTCATTCTTACCAGAAATTAAGCCTTATCAAACACAGTATGGTTTTCCTTGCAGCTAGTGGTGCTTCAATTTTGGTTTTGCTAATCTAAAATAACAAATCTTTTTATGACCTCATAACATGTGAAAAAAATAAGTGTCCTGGGATGCTTCTGCCCCAGTTCACTCACAGAGTCTCATGCCACCCATCAGATGATGTAGGCTGACTTCTGGTGAGGTTCTATGGGTAAACTGGGGTAACAGCATGGTAAGACGCTGCACTGCCAACATTGTAGCCTCCTCATGTTCCATTAGGAAACAGGGCTACCATGGAATTATGCTGCACTGGGAAACCTCTCCATGTGTGATAGGAAGAGGCCAGGTGCCAGGGTTGCCCCGCTGCCTCCCTAATTCACCAAGAGGTTGGCGAATCACAACAATTAGTCGAAATCCCTAGTCTAAACCCTTTTCCCCACTGAAATAAATGTAAGTGTAGTAATATAATTAAGGAACAATTAGTTGTTTCTATATATACAATCTTTTTTCAAAATAAAAGTTCAGAACCAGAAAAGATTTACTGTTTCGGATTAGCAAAATGGGACAACCAGTTACATTTAGGGCCTAAATATCTTAAAGGCATGAGATCCCATCTGATCTTGGAAAATAAGCAGAATTAGTACTGTGGGTTGGTACTTGGATGGGAGACTGCCAATGAATATCAAATGCTGTATGCTGTGTTTCAGCCCCCTTCCACACATCTGAATAAAGTCACACATGTTCTGCTTTGAACTAGAATATATAACAGTGTGGACTCAGATAAACCAGTTCAAAGAAGATATTGTAGAATTTAAATCAGGAGGTCAACATAAGTCAATAAGCAACTTGAAGACAGAAGCACACAAAGTTGTATCTAGGTTATGTCCTCTTTAATATTTAACCTAAGATTTCTATCAGAATCAATGAGAGTGAAAAAAAACATTTTATTATTCAGTGCACAGGGAAAATTTGCAATATGAATACAACTTCATAGTCTTTATTTCAGCATGATGTTTAAATATTTCTGTAGTCCTCAGCATCATTGTGTGTTCCACAAATTCCCTCTAATAAAATGGTCTTCCAATTCAAAATGTGATTGTTTTTCATTTTTACTGATTTTAAAGTATGTGTATATGGTAGGGGTGGATATCTCCGGTTGTTATCCTTAGAAAACCATTATTATTTCGTATTAAAATCAATTTAGACCCTAATTGGACCCGCAACTGGCAACCCAGAAATGACGTTTTTAAATCGAAACCTGGTCCGCCATTTCCGTTAAGGGCGTATTATGTCGTTTTTATTTCTGCCCTTTCTTTTCTTTAACCTGCGTTGGTTCTCAGCTGGTGGAAGGTGTGAAGGGCATCGCCTCCACCTGCCCTTGCCACTTGAGAACTAACGTGGGTTTATCTTGGTTCTCAGCTGGCGGGGGCATCACCTCCATCCCTGGGGAGAGTGGAGGGCATTGCCTCCACACACCCCTCACCACCTGAGAACGAACATGGGTTATCTTTAACCCACGTTGGTTCTCAGCTGGCGAGGGGGCATGGAGGGCATGCACTCCATCCCTCCTCACCAGCTGAGAATCAACTCACGTTGATTCTGAGCTGGCGAGGGGGCGTGGAGGCTGGCATCCCCTGCGCACTGCACATGCATGGGCGCCCTTAATGAAACAGTAATGAATTTCATTATTAAATATGGCTTGATTTCGAAACAGAGCCAGAAAATTGTGCAAGGGTATCACTTTCTAAACGTAAGCGGTTCCTCCCCCCCCCCATGAGTTTAGAAACAATTTTTTTTGGATCAACCACACCTAGTATATTGTATTTGTATGTTTATGTTTGTATGGCATTGAATTATTGCCGATTTGGAAGTTTATTTATTTAGTTTATTTACTTTATTGCTACCCCGCCCTTCTCCCACAGGGGACTCAACACAGCTTCACAATGCATCAGTGATGCTATACAAATACAATCAATAAAAACAATTAGTATGTTTCAGATCTTTTGCCCACTTTATATGGCATTCGTTCACCAGCTCCTCTTCTGTAGCCCATTTCAGCAGCTGCTTGTATATTAAGCTGATATTCTTTTCCTGTTTTTCTATTATTCAATCCCAGTAATCTTTCCCCTCCAAGAAACCTAGTACCCGGTCTTTTTGGTATATTTGGTGTATTTGGTGGTAATTGAACCAGGATGTTTTGGGGTTTATTCGTCTCAGGCCCTCTATTGTTTTTATGCCCCATTCAGATTTATCTGTCTTTCCCAATATTTGTTTGTATGTTAGTCACATTCCAGCTGCCAATTCCTTCTTGTGGAATACCCACATCGGGGTCTTCCTGAAGGTTCTTTGTTTGTACTTCTCCCAAGTTTTTATGAGGGAGGCTCGGATTATATGGTGACTGAAGTTTTTTTCCACTGACTTTTTGTTGTACCATAGGTATCCGTGCCAGCCATAACATAGCCTTCTAATTGTAGCAAATTCTGGTTCTTTAACGTTATCCATTCTTTTATTGCTACCAGGTTGGCAGCTTCATAATACAATTTAAAGTCGGGGAGCCCCATGCCTCCCCTATTTTTATCATCCGTTAGTACCTTCATTTTTTTCTTGCTTTCTTATTTCTCCATATCAATTTGCTAATGGCAGAGTTCCACTTTTTAAAAAGGAAATCGGTTCTAATGATTGGTAATATCTGGAACAGATAGAGTAGCTTGGGTAAGGACAGGAGGGAGGTGGCTAAGCTTATGTCCTTAGGGAGGGAGTTCCACAGATGGGGGGCTACTGCTGAGAAGGCTCTGTCTCTCTTTCCCACCAACCACATTTGTGAGAGTGGCGGGATTGAGAGCATGGCCTCTCCTGAAGATCTTAAGTTGCATGATGGTTTATAGCAGGAGATGCATTCGGACAGGTAATCTGGGCCAGAGCCGTTTAGGGCTTTAAAGGTTAACACCAGCACTTTGAATTGTGCTCAGAAGCTAATCGGTAACCAGTGAAGCTGACGTAACAGAGGAGTGGTTCGTTCCCTGTACGCCACTCTTGTTAGCAACCTAGCTGCCAACCATTGGACTAATTGAAGCTACCAAGAAATTTTCAAAGGCAGCCCCATGTAGAGAGCATTGCAGTAGTCTAAATGGGATGTAACCAGAGCATGGACCACCGTGGTCAAGTCAGACTTCCCAAGGAATGGGCGCAGCTGGCGCACAAGTTTTAATTGTGCAAAAGCTCTCCTGGCCACCGCCGAGACCTGGGTTACAGGCTCAGCAGTGAGTCTAGGATCACTCCCAAACTGCGAACCTGAGTCTTCTGGGGAGTGTAACCTCATCTAACACAGGCTGTAACCCTATTCCCTGTTCAGCCTTTTGATTGACCAGTAATACCTCTGTCTTGTCTGGATTAAGTTTCAATCTGTTCACCCTCATCCAGGCCAAAACAGCAGCCAAGCACTGGTTCAGGACTTGCACAGCCTCCTTAGTAACAGGTGGGAAGAAGTGATATAGCTGAACATCATCTGCATACAGATGACATCTGACCCCAAAACTCTGGATGATCTCCACTAGCAGCTTCATGTAGATATTAAACAACAAGGGGGACAGTATGGAACCCTGCGGTACCCCACAAGTTAACGGTTGTGAGTACAAGCAGGTGTCCCCAACAACACCCTCTGAGACCATCCCTCAAGGAAGGACCGGAGCCACTGTAAGGCAGTACCCCCAAGTCCCATATTCCTGAGGCATCCCAGAAGGATAATATGATTGATGGTATCAAAGGCCGCTGAGAGGTCCAGCAGAACCAACAGGGACACACTCCTCCTGTCTAGCTCTCGGTGTAGATCATCTACCAAGGTGAACAAGGCTGTTTCGGTACCATGTCCCGGTCTAAAGCCAGACTGTGCCGGATCTAGATAATCAGTGTCTACCAAGAATCCCTGGAGCTGCAAGGTCACCACATGTTCCAAGACTTTGCCCAGAAAGAGGATATTGGAAACAGGCCAAAAGTTGTCTAATTGAGTGGGGTCAAGTGATGGTTTCTTCAACAGTGGCTTTATTATAGCCTCTTTTAGGCTCGCTGGAAACTTGCCCTCCCTAACGGAGGCATTAACCACCACCGTTACCCACTCTGCCAAACCCCCTCTGACTTCCTTTATTAGCCAGGATGGGCAGGGGTCTTGGATACAGGTGGTCATTCTTGCCTCTCCAAAAACCTTGTCCTAATCATCGAGCTGCACAGGTTGAAACAAATCCATCAAAATTGGACAAGCAGATACTCACGTTACATCCTCAGAAACTGGTACAATATAACACAACGGGTGTGGTCACTGTAGAACCAAAGAAAAAGTATCCAAACACTGGATTCACTTAAAGGATATTGTATTCAATAATTACTCCTGAGGAGTTGCAGGCAAATCAACATATCAGCCCCAGTTGGGTGCCTTAAATACAACCATATTTCAATCCCTTACAATTAGAATGTTCATGTAAACAAAATAAGTTCCCAATTCCTGGGTGGGATGAAAAGATGGAGTAACGCCGCAAAGTAAGTTTTCTAAACCCCAATGGGTATTTATAATCCAACCCCAATGGGTATTTGTAATCCAATGAGAAATGGAAGGCAGGCACGCCATCAAACCCCAATCCTGGGCTTCGTAGCGTCCCCAATGTGGAGAGTTGGTTTCTCAGGTGGTGTCTGCTAAGTCTTCTGGCCAGATGGCAGTAGACTTACTACTACCGTGGCAGTAGATCAGATCTAATGTCCAGCACAATGAGTGGGGCCTGATATCAGTTGGGACAGCCCCTTGGTTGCCATGGTAGACATGAAGTCCTGAGCCACCCCTAAAAGGGTGGACTCTGCATGGATGATGAAGTCCCCCAGCACTATAAGCCGATGGGACTCCAACGCCAGGCTTGAGACCACTTCCGCTAGCTCACGTAGGGAGACTGTAGTGCAGCGGGGTGGTTGGTACACTAACAGAATCCCTATTCTGTCCCAGCCACCAATCCTCAGGTGGATACACTCAAACATGGTAGACTGCGGGATGGTATATGCACACAGAGCTCGCGGGCTGCAAAGCCAACAACAGAACTATACCCACGGAGGGTTCAAAGTAATAAATCACAAATTCAATGGTTCATCAAATGATATTATATTGATTTCTCATATCATCTCAAAGTCACAGAAAGACTTGTCTATTAAAGATGGGTAAAAACCTAAATGAAATCACGCTTGGGGGTTAATGCTAATATTCACTCAATATCCCTCGCAGGGGTTAATTCAATATAGATATTGCTGCTGAATCGCATATCATGAAATTATACAATGTAAACAATCCCTGTGTAGGGGAAATGATAAATGTCGGACGCTGAGGAGTAATTAGTCCCCTCGACGGAGTCGCCATTTGGGTCACCCATGATCGGCTACTACGCCTGGGTTATATATGACATTGATACTTCATTGTGATTATGGACGCATATTGATTTGCCTTGACAAAACTAGACTACCGGTGAAACGGACTTCTGGGCCTTTCAATACGCATGGCGACTCCGTCGAGGGGACTAATTACTCCTCAGCGTCCGACATTTATCATTTCCCCTACACAGGGATTGTTTACATTGTATAATTTCATGATATGCGATTCAGCAGCAATATCTATATTGAATTAACCCCTGCGAGGGATATTGGGAATTTAGCATTAACCCCTGCGTGGGATTTCATTTTTTTACCCATCTTTAATAGACAAGTCTTTCTGTGACTTTGAGATGATATGAGAAATCAATATAATATCATTTGATGAACCATTGAATTTGTGATTTATTACTTTGAACCCTCCGTGGGTATAGTTCTGTTGTAGACTGCGGGATGGGACACCTGCATCTATAGAGATGAGATCCCTATAGACTACTGCACCCCCCTCCCCATCGTCCAGATCTCGGCTGGTGCTGTACTAAATAACCTGGCAAACAAAGCTGGGAGAAATTAACCCCCCCCCCGCCTCGTCCAGCTATGTCTCAGTTATACATGCCAGGTCTGCATGCTTGTCAAGGATTAAATCTTGGATTATATTAGTCTTTCCATTAGCAGACCTGGCATTTAATAGCCCCAACCTTAAGCTGGAGGAACCATCAGCCTAGATTTACCTAGATTTACCAAGTAAGGAGAATGTTTTGAATAAGCCAATGTTCTATTATCAATTTTGGGTCGAATTGATTGTTTATGATTCCCTTTCCTATATCTCCCCTTCATGACTTCTATAATGGCCCCGTCCAAGTTCTCCCTCCACAGAGAAGCCATATATTCCCTCCTGTTTTAGGATCCAGCAAAAAATTTCGAAGGTTGATGTAATATAGGTCTAAACCTAACCCTTTCTCCCCCAATCTCCCAACCTCTAGATTAATTCCCCTCTTCTTCAGCTCCTCAGCATAAAATAAAGTGCAAATCCAACATGTTAAAGTGCTGATAGTACTAATAACACTAAGTTGTTCTTCGTTTCTTACTTTGATTTACTCTAACATGGAAAGACTGCATGTCAAAGATCAGTATTTGAAGAAGCCTTTGAACTCTACTCACAATTTCATATGGCCTTAACTGAATGCTAAACTGTTACAGAAGATCCTAGTTTATAGCTAAGCGAGTCTACATGTTGTGTCACATGTTTCTAGAGGCAAAATAGATACCTTTTAAAATACTGGCAAATCCTGTTTTCTTGAAAAGTTTTTCATAGTCATTTTGCTGTATTATGGCTGCACAAAGAATTGATCTTAATGTAATAAATAATGATTTCACATGCACTTTTGCCAGCTGTTGCCATTGGACAAGGGAATACTGCATGCAAAAAAGAGTAATATTTTTGTTGCTATACATCATTCCAGTGAATATGGTGGGAAGAATGTATGTTATTGTTTGTTTTAGATACAATAAGGAGCTATTATCTATGTATTTTCTGGGAACAGTGTGTTTGTATGTGTCTATACATCATCTATCATGGTGACCCCATGAATTTCATAGGGTTTTCTAAGGCAAGGAATTTTCAGAGGGGTTTTTTGATGAAACTAAATAATACAATTCCAAATTAATGGAAAGAATGTTTAGGCTGGATGTTGCAGCCAAAATATTATTGTGTCCTTGTCAATTTTAAACCAAGGATCTTTACCATATGATTTATCTTCTGAATAATATATTTTTGTAGCTAACAGGGATGAAAATGTGTGCTGGGTGCTCATCTTTTGCTTCCATTTAATTTTGCTTTCTTCTATTTTTCCAGTCATGACTTTGAGTCTTTTCAAGGAAAGATCTCAAGTGTTTTGTCACTACTATCACCCCTCCCCCCAATCTTCCCTGAATTGTCAAATCCCATGGTTGTCTTTTCCTCCCTCGTTTCTACAATTTTCCATAGCCATATAGCAGGAGTGTTTAAATCCAGACACATTTAAATCCAATCATAGATCTTCATTATCTCAACTAATTGCTCTCCAAAAGGAGACCAGCAATTCAACAAATTCCTTCAATTGGGTTTCTTAATGGAGCCCTAGATAATATTCCTACATTTTCCTAGAGCAATGTGTAGATCTTACAGACACCTTTGTCCAGGCTGGCTATACAAACATATTAAATTCACCCCAGCTGTTCTGCTCAGGGATCTTTCTACTGTTTGCATGTGCATAAGCAAGGAATAGGACAATGTGTGCACTAGCTACACTAAGGTTCTGCTATCGATTGCTGTAATTTGATTCTGGTCTGCAGTGCTTGGATAGACTATGAGGTGACTATTGACTTTTTAAAAAGGTTACTCATCTTATTGTTTAAGGCTACACAAGGATGGAAAAATCTAGAAAGGAGACATAGGAACTCCTGTCCTCTTTGACATCTGGTAGAAAAGCTGGCAAGCCATGAAAGATTCCAGTATGAGCAAACAATGACTTTTCTAAATATCAGAGGTCTAGTCATGAAATATCAATGTCCCATTGCATTTTCAAATAAGTAGTTAGTTAATCAAGATGCCTTCTTTACATTTATTTCTACTTACTGCAAGAATCTAAATGGTTAATATAGGGGGTGTCTAGAAAGTGCTTATTAACACTGTTGCACAAAGAAACAATGTGTTTCTGGTATGAAATAGCAGTGTGTATTGGTAGTTTATGACTATATATTCTGTTGCTGTCAAATTACCCAGTACAAATTTGTCAGGTAAAGTGGGCATCCCGCTAAGGGAAATCTGTGCTTTTATGACTTATGCTGATTGCTTTTCTGTTTATATATATATATATATATATATATATATATATATATATATATACACATATATAAGATACACGCTCTTTGAGAATGAAGGAATCACTCATTGGTTTTCCTGTTCCCTATTGTATGTCATGCACCCTGTGGTATTATTGTAATAGTGAAAAAATGTCATCATTCTGTTTCATGTTTTTAATGTGAATGTCTACTTTTCAGTGTCAAAATATAGTTATCTGATCAGGTCAGAAAATCTATCTGATAACTAGGTCTTTTTTCCCCTGTGTAGACAGCATGTCACAGATTTTTTTTCCAAGTCCCAAATATAAGTGGTTCCCAAACTTTGATCAACTAGAACAGATAGACTATCACACTACACTGTTAAAGAATTGTATCCCAGGGCCCATCCAGTCAACCCCTTCCCACAATTAAAAGGAGCTGTCCTGAGAAACATGAATTAATTCACCACAAACAGGAAAACCCTGGTTTATGGCACATTAATTTTAGTGGGTTTATTCCATGCCTTCTTAGAAGGTGTGGGATAAACCCACTACTTCTGCTGTCTGGACTGTTCCCTCAAAAGTTCTGAGCTTTTGAGGGGGCAGGCCAGACAGTAGTCCCATGGTTTTCCGGACTAAATTAGCCTGGAAAACCATGAGAACACAACCACCCTCCCCAAAGCCCTCAAATAGCCCTTAAAAATTAAAGAACTTACCTGGCCTCCATTCATGTGATGCTGGAGCTCTCCTGGTGCATAGGAATCACATGCCAGGAGGAAGGTGGGGGGAGGAAAATTGCCCTCCCCCATCCCGCTTCTCCTGGCATATCATTCCTACATGCCAGGAGAGCTCCGGCACCACATGAATGGAGGGCGGGTAAGTTATTTTATTTTAAAGGACTTTGAGGGGCTTTGGGGGAGGGGGTTAGAGTGTCCAGGTGTTCTCCCAGAAAGTTCTGGGAGAACATCTGGACACTCACTCCAGAAAAAAATGCTTGGGGGGGGGGGCAGTGGATGAGAACCCAGGAACATTCGTGTTTTTAAAACACAAATGTTCCCAAGATAATAGGCTGCCTGGCAGCACCCCTACTTTATATTTGATGGCTCCCTCCTGATGAATCCTGTGATTTGCAGTTTAGTGAGGGCTTTTTAAATTCTTAGCCAGAGGAGTCCTAGGGCCCCCTAAAGTGCAAACCCCAGAATTCTGCAGGAGACAGCAATATGATTTAAAGTGGGATACCAACTCATTAAACTGTTGTGTGATAATCAGTGTTTTAGACTTTAGTTCCCACAAGCTTCAGCTAGTTTTCCCTAGGCTTCTGGAACCAAATGCTAAGAACCACTGACCTATTCCACTCAAGCAAAACATGTGACCATGGAGGCTTGCCCCCCGATATTGAGAGGTGAGTCCAAATGTATGTTTCCATGTGTGTATGTTCTATATGCCTAAATGTATTATGTGCACGCTTACCTATATTATGACAATATCCATTATTTAACAGAAATTTCCATTTAAAGTCATAATATGTGTGTCCATGCCTACCTATATTATGACAATATCCATTCAGAAATTTCAATTTAACATCACAAAAGTCTGTGGAGCTTCTGGTGGCACAGTGGTTTAAACCCTTGTGTCGGCAGGCCTGAAGAACAGCAGGATTCAGGTTCGAATCCAGGGAGAGCGCAGATGAGCTCCCTCTGTCAGCTCTAGCTCCCCATGAAGGGACATGAGAGAAGCTTTCCACAAGGATCAAGAATAGGGCTCCACTTACTCACTTTGGCAATCCCTCGTAGTCTGGGGATGATGGTCCTCAGACTACGAGGGATTGCCTAAGTGAGTCCTGAAAAATCTCTGCTTCTACCATCAACAAATTTATGAGAGTAACTTCTTCCTTAATCTCTAGTCTGTTAAATGAAAATGAGAAACATGGTGGGCTATAGCTCTTCAACTGAACACAAGAAGAGAGAACACAGATCCCAGTTATCTCAGCTATGAAATATACTGGACAATCCTGGGCAGAGGAAAAACACCATTTCTCAACCTTACACAGCTGTTGAAAGACCAAACAATCACCCCAAACTCCTTGCAAGAAAGAAAGGAGACAAATGTTAACAATATATATATATACTACAAATAATAATAGAATTCTCTTTCATAGAAATCATATACAGGTACATGTAGTAGGTAGTGTATGTTTTGTGCGTAGAAATAAGATACACACACACACACACACAACCGAGCTCAACCATAAATGAAACTCTTCTAACTTTCAACAGTGTTGCAATGGTTATCACTCAGCCAGAGCATACGAGAAAAGAAGCTTGAGAGAACAATAAAAAGAACAATTTGTATGTGTTGTTTTGAAACATATAAATAGTGCTGTCAGTTGGGAGTGGTTCTCCCCTCTCCATTCTGTGCATTTACATTTTCTAACTGCAGTTAAAGAACATTTCACTGCATGGTACTATCAATCATACTTAACCCAGAAATGTGCTGTACATTAGTAATGCTTAATTGGCATATTTAAAGTAAATAGCTACTTCTCTTTTTGCTGTAAATTCCCTGGAAATAATTTTATGATACACTTGGAATTGTTTGTTCTGAAAATAACTGAAAGAAATCTGAGATATGTATTCAGAGATGAGACTGTAATAGATATATTGTAATACCTATCTTGATAAGTTACCTGTATCATGCAATATCCACTTCACCAGATTATTATCAAAATATATTTGTAACAACAGTCTAACTACTTCACAGGGAAATAAAAATAGGTATGTAGCACCTCAGTTCTGAACAAACTAAATGAAAAGCTGAGTCACATAATAGTCAACCTCAATTTGGTTCTGTGTCTTTGTTTTCACCATCAGCACTGAATGTCCTCATGGTGAAAGATAGACCCAAAGGAGTTTGGAATATGAATAGATAATAATGACTGTAACTGAGGATGAAAGAGGTAGCAAGGGATATATTATATAAATCCTTTTACAACAATGATGAATATTGAGGTGTGACTGTATGTTGTCCAAACAATCATATGATTTTATCATGCTGGTAGATTATCTGGCAGTGTAGACTCATATAATCCAGTTCAAAGTAGATAATTTGGGATCAGATCCTGGGATATAGAGCAGTGTAGATCCAGCCTCAG
This sequence comes from Anolis apletophallus, assembly GCA_030556195.1. Lineage (NCBI taxonomy): Eukaryota > Metazoa > Chordata > Lepidosauria > Squamata > Anolidae > Anolis > Anolis apletophallus. The sequence continues at coordinate 54,222,554 of JARBWK010000006.1, read as the reverse complement.
AAGTAATTCTGACTCTGTCCAATAGGAATTATGCCAAAGTGAATGCGTACAAGACTTTAGTCTTAGGTCTGATTTCTCTTGGTTAGTGAAAACAAGATCAACTTTATTTACTACATTGTTAAGGGAGAAATTGTACTAATTCAAAGGATCTATTACACTAACAAAAGGATTTGAATCTTTTGATCCAATGTACAAAAAGTAAGAGAGACTAAGACAGTATGAGAGTTATAGCAGCAAATGAATTAGGCATTAGTAATAATCCTTTGGCTATAGCCAGTACTAAGAAGAACTACAGAACTTAGTTTTGGGCTTCAATCTGTGGAGAAACTTTGCCAGAATCCATTGTGTCCCCTCTTTTCCTTCCAATTATTAATGATTAATATTAATAATTGGAAACAGAAAAAAACTCATTCTCAGAAAACTACTAGTAGTTAACTACCTACCTATAATTTCATTCCTTTGCAAACAAGTTCTCTCTGTTTATATTTCTCTCTGTGCTATCTTCTGAATTTCAAGTAATAATATTAGTAATAATCATTTGGCTGTTGCCAGTAGTAAAGAAGACAGTGTAATAGTGGGGCACTGGGCTATGTGATGTGGAAATGCATCTTTGACATTTGGCAGGAAGGAATGGTTCCCTGCTGCTGCTCCTGGAAAAGTTACAGGGCGGGGCCAGAGGAGGAATACCTTTTGGGGAATTTTAAAGATGAGATTCTATTTCTAAAAAGAAAAGACATTCCTAAAAATCAGGGGATGACCCAACATTAATCAACATGGTTTCTGCAAAGGCAAATCATGTCTTACTAACTTGATAGAATTCTTTGAGGATGTAAATAAACACATAGATAAAGGGGACCCAGTCGATATTGTTTACCTTGACTTTCAAAAGGCTTTTGACAAAGTCCCTCACCAAAGGCTCCTAAATAAGCTCTTCAGCCATGGAATCAGGGGACAGGTCTTGTCCTGGATTGGAACCTGGCTAAACTGTAGGAAACAAAGGGTGGTAATAAATGGACACTTCTCTGGATGGAAAGAGGTGAGAAGTGGCGTACCCAAGGTTCAGTTTTAGGACCGTTACTTTTTAATTTATTCATAAATGATCTGGATGTAGAAGTAAATTGTGAGGTAGCAAAGTTTGCAGATGACACTAAACTGTTCAGGGTAGTTAAAAATGAAAATGACTGTAAAGAGCTCCAGAAAGATCTCTCGAAATTGAGTGAATGGGCAACAAAGTGGCAAATGCATTTTAACCTAAACAAGTGTAAAGTCATGCACATCGGGGCAAAGAACCCCAAATACACTTATCAACTGATGGGATCAAAGCTTTCTGAGACAAACCAGGAAAGGGATCTTGGGGTTTTGGTGGACAGCTCAATGAAGATGTCAACCCAGTGCGCAGCAGCAGTGAAAAAGCAAATTCTATGCTTGGCATGATCAGGAAGGGAATCGAAAATAGGTCGGCAAATGTTGTCCCTAAAGCTCCAAGGTAGGAAAGTTAGGACTAATAAAGGGAAATATTTCTTCACCCAAAGGGTCATTGGGTTATGGAACTCACTTCCAGAGGAGGTTGTGACAGCTGTCAGCCTGGACAGCTTCAAGGCAGGATTAGACAGATTCATGGATACCAAGGGAATCAGTAGTTACTGAAATGGACATTCAAGTGCCACCTCTGTGTTGATGGAGGCAGGTAGGATTTTCCCCGGGTACTGGTTGTGGGGGGTCGGGAGCAGGTGAGGGTTTTTCCCTCCTTTCTGCTAGAGATCCCTGTGTACAACTAGTGGGCCACTGTGTGACACAGAATGCTGGACTAGATGGGCTGAGGCCCGATTCAGCATGGCTCTTCTTATGTTCTTATGTAGATGTGTGGTTTTTTCGGGCTGTCGGAATAAAAAGTGTGATAATTTTTATCCTGATAGTCCCAAAAATGACAGAAAGAAGAGCCTGGGTAGCTTCCCCCCCAATTGCTGCCAATGGGCCAGATCTAGCCACATTTTTTTGGCTGCGGACCAGCCGTTTTTGGGAGGACTGCGAAAACAGATCCCGGGGTCTTCCAAAATTTGGCTAGCAGAAATTGATCAAGGTTCAGCTGAAATGAACAAGCCTATTGAATATACCATGGTGCAATTCTGCAAAAGCAAGAAAGGATCAGAAACTGAAAACTTCCAAAACATAGGAGTTTCAGACCTCTTGTACAGCATTTCCATGCACACATCCCCCTAATATCACATTTATAAATAAATGCACAACACAAAAGGAGACCAAAATATTGTGAAACATATCACTAGCACAAAGGCCTTTCTATTGAAAGAGTTCAAGCTCATGAGGGGAGCAAAACCCAATAGAAGGAAATAAATGGGGGTTTCCCCCCAGGGATGAACTTAAGCAAGTTCTTAAGCCAGAACATGATTTTAAAAAAGCAATGGACCTTTTAAGTGAGAAAAAATCAGGCTACAAAGAAATTAATGCATGCCCTCTGTATGCAAAAATAAATAGCTTGGCTAACTTTTTCTGTTACGTATTACAAAGTTAAACTCCATTCCTTACTCATCTTAAAACCAAGTGGCAAGAGGGAAAAAATATTATGCTAGAATGTATTATTTGGCACTCCTCTGCCATGCAAATGGCACAATGTTGACTCGCACTTCCAGTACTACTGTGTAGTGTTTCCTTTGTAGTTGCCAGCTGGCTAAGAGTAGCCAAATGTTTGCACTTTGAGAAAAAGGGAGAGAAATGCCCATTTCCCCTGGCACAAATAATAGCAATAATAACAATTATATCCTTCTCCATAACAGGTTGTTCTTGAGCCAGACCCTCTGTTCTGTCTTTGTAACTCCAAGGCTTTTTGTGATTCCCTCATTCTACTTCTGAGAACTGTGCAGCAGATTGTTTGGGCTAGAAAAAATGGAGACAGGAAGCCCCATCTGTTATGAATTTTTTCATTCCTCCATTTGCTCTATATTGGCTCTAGGGCTTCCCACGGCTCTTGCAGGTTTGAAGATAAAACACTAGAGCAAACTGATCAAGTGTTTGGTCATACAATGTTGCTTTTTAAACACTTCACAGCACTGGAAGTTGATGAAAAAATAGATTCCTATTGGAAGCAATTAAGTGCCCTTGCAGATAGGTTTTTAAACAGGGACCTGTCTCAGGATTACCTGAGGCATCCAAATTATGCTTTAGGTAAACCAGAATTAATCTGGAATAAACTGGGATTTCTCAGTTTACTCTGGATTGATTAAACAAATGGAAAGATCTGGATCTTTCCAGGTATGAGCCCTGTGGGGATTGACTCCCAGGACTGCTTCTGTGATCCCGGGTTATCAGTCCCCATAGCCATCCCAGTTCTTAGGGCTCCTGGAACCTGAGGGAGCAGGATGGAACACTCACCCTCCCTGCCCAGTCCCCCATTTACCCTGTAGCACCCATGGGCCCGTCCGTGCCCCTGGGAGGTGGTGAGGGGCCGGGGGTCCCGATGCCATTGGGACCCGCACATGCTGAAGGGGACTCGGAGGATGAGTTGGAAGGCCCAGAGCAAGATTGGTCAGCAGTGCCTTTGCCCAGTTCACCTGTAGAGAGTTTAGCATGGGATCTCGAGTGGGAGCATTCTCCCGGGGAAGGAGCGGACCAGGTGGAGATGGGAGGCAGCGAAGCAGATAGCGAAGATAGTTATGAATTCCCAAACGGCCGAGGTTCCCAGGAGCTGGCCGAGCAGCAGATGGAGGCCAGCGGCTGGGAAAGTTCGGGGGAGGCTGCTTCTCAAGGAGATAGCGATACTGGACTGGAAGAGCGGGGCCGTTCCCATAACAGACGCAGGGACATAGAGCAGGGCAGGAGGAGCTGGCATCTGTCCCTAGACCGTCGCCGTTCGGAAAGTAGAGACTGGAGACGCCGGGCCCTAGATCGTCGAGGGGCCCGGCCGAAGGATTAAGAACGGCTCCGTGGGAACTGATCCTCAGTTCTCCGGCCACGTCTGATCTGAAGGGCGTGAAAGCGGAGTGAATCTCGGAGCCTAGTTTGGCTCGCCTTGGACCAAGACCTTGCCTTGTTATTGATTCGCATTGCTGCGGAAACCCTGCTTTGTTCGAGTCAATCCGGAAACTTGCCAAGCTTTTGCCACGTTTGCTTTTGGAACTATCTTTTGGAACTTTGCTTTCTTAATTGGACTTCAGCTTTGCTGATTGCTTTATTCTTTGATCTCTTCAAGAGAATTGCCTTTTGGACTTTTTATATTCAATAAAACTAGTTAGCCTTTGCTACGTCTCCGTGTGTGTGTTAAAGGGGCAGTACTAAGTCGGTGATTGTGACAGTTGGCCGGAGAACTCCACGAACCCTTTTTTTGCACCACGGGACGTACCAGGAACCGCCGGCTGCGTACCAAGGCTCCCATTGTCTCCACGGCCGCCATGGCGAACTTGACGGGTCCGCAAGTGGTGGCGTTGCAACAGGAGGTGGCGGAGCTGCGAACCCGAGCGGGCGGCACCCGTCGGTGAATGCCCCGGCTCGTTTCAATGGACATCCGGCGACGGTGGAAGTTTTCATTGCCCAGGTTCGGATGTACCTGGAGTTGCGGCCCAATGAGTTTGCCACCCCTCGAGCCCAGGTGGGGTTCGTGTTCAACTGTATGGAAGGGATGGCAGCGACGTGGGCAACTCCCCTCCTCAATGCCGCGTCTCCTCATATGGCGACTTTGGACACTTTCCTAGATGCGATCCGGGCGACCTGGGGACCCCCCCGTCCATGAGGACCTGGCGGAACGGGATTTAGCACGGCTGACCATGAAGGACATACCCTTGTCGCGGTAAATTTCCCGTTACCAGTAATTGCCCAGCCAGACCAAGTGGGAAGGGCCACCCTTGCGCTACACGTATCTAGCGGGACTCGCCCGAGATTCAGCAACAGATGTTACAATTGCCCGGCCGGCCGACCTGGAGGAGGCCATCGCCTCGAGTTTGCGGGCGGAGGCGGCGCGCAATACAAGAAAAGGTGGGGGGCCGGCACGGCCGAGAAACCACCGACCAAGCGGGAGGCCGGGACCGGCCAATTTGTGCCCCGCCAGATCCCTGCCCCCACCCCTTTCGTGGATGACTCTGAACCGATGCAACTGGGTACGGTGCGGCCCAAAGTAGATGCCGCCGAGAAGGCTCGGCGTCAACGACTTAACCTTTGTTGGTACTGGGGGCTCGGGTCATTTTTCGGGATTGCCCCCAGAAACCGCGGGGGAAGACCCCTCGGGCCTCTGCAGCGGTGGCCGGCCCTCCGGAGCCTGAGGAAGCCCTCCAGGCGGCGGGGGGGAGGGTGCGGCCGAGTGTAAGAGGGTTCGCTCACTCGGCCGACGTCGCTAACCTTCCCCCTGAACCCAAGACTGGACAATTGTTCCTTGTCATGGTCAGCTTGTGGTCGCCCGAGAAGGGGCCGATGATGGTCCATGCCATGATTGACTCGGGAGCGACCAACAACTTCATTGATGCAGACTATGCCAAGTCTGCGGGATTAAAATTTCTTGATCTCCAAGAGCCCAAGGGTGTCCAGACCATCGATGGGAGAGTTCTGAAAACGGGGGCTGTAACTCAGTATACCGCCCCTACCAGGATGTGGACTAGCTCCCATAAAGAGGACATTTCGTTTCTTGTGACCAAGCTCCCGGATTTCCCCATTGTCCTGGGCATTGTGTGGCTCGCGCTCCACGACCCCCGGCTAAAAGACAGTTGATTTTTCTTCGGACCATTGTCAGGGCCACTGCATGACAGCTCGGGCGTGCCTGGCCCACGAAGTGGAGAATGTGGTGACCCTGCCCACGAAGTATGCCGGTTTTGGGATGTTTTCAGTGAAAAGGAGGCAGAACGCTTGCCTCCGCACCGGCCCTACGACTGTGCCATTGACTTGCAGCCAGGGGCCCCAATTCCGCGGGGGCGCCTCTACCCTCTCTCGGATCCGGAGCAACAGGCTCTCCGAGACTTCCTGGATGAGAACCTGCGGAAGGGTTCATTCGCCCTCCCAATCCCCGGCCGGGGCTCCGATTCTTTCGTCAAGAAGAAATCGGGGGAGTTGCGGCTTTGCAATGACTATAGAGAACTCAATAAGATCACGATCCGGAACCGATATCCCCTGCCCTTGATCCCCGAGCTCTTGGAGCGGATGCGGGGAGCTAAGGTATTCACTAAACTGGACCTGAGGGGGGCTTACAACCTTGTCCGGATCCGCCAGGGTGATGAATGGAAGACAGCCTTCCAGACCAAGTGGGGCAGTTTCGAATACCTGGTGATGGGATTCGGGTTGTGCAACGCCCCTGCCTGTTTCCAACACTTCATGAATGACATTTTCCGAGACCTGTTGGACCGCTATCTGGCGGTCTACCTGGATGACCTGCTGATTTTTTCTCCGGATCAGGCGACCCATGATCGCCATGTCAAGGAGGTCCTCCAGAGACTCAGAGCTCACGGGCTCTATGCCAAGCTGGAGAAATGTGCGTTTGATCTGCGTGAGGTGGACTTTCTGGGGTACCGCATCTCTCTCCTACGGGCATTGCCATGGATGACACCAAGGTCCAAGCCGTAGTTGACTGGGCGGCCCCCGCCAGCAAAAAAGACATTCAAAGATTCCTGGGCTTCGCCAACTACTACAGAAAGTTCATTCCTGACTTTGCCAAGTGGGCTGATCCGATCACCCAGTGTTTGCGAGGAAAGGTGCCGTTCCGGTGGACACCGGAGGCGGATGTGGGGTTCCGCAAGTTGAAGCGGCTGTTCACCACTCAGCCGCTTTTGCAGCACCCCAACCCCCGCACCCCTTTCATCGTCCAGGCCGACGCTTCGGATGTGGCGGTGGGAGCGGTCTTACTACAGCCTCAGGGTACGGATTTGTTGCCCTGTGCCTACTATTCCCGGCAGCTGACGGCTCCGGAAAGAACTATACCATTTGGGAGAAGGAACTTTTGGCCATCAAGGTGGCCTTCGAAGTCTGGAGACACCTGCTTGAAGGGCCAAGTTTCCGGTGGAGGTTCACACCGACCACCGGAACCTGGAGCATCTGAAGTCCCAGCGCAAATTGAACCAGAGGCAACAGAGATGGTCCCTGTTCTTTGAGCGATTCAATTTCCGCATTCACTATGTGACCCCCAAGCAGACCAAGCAAGCTGATGCCCTGTCCCGGAAGCCGGAGTATGTCCGCGGCGGGGAGGTCCTCTCTGAGCAGCCTCTGCTCAAAGCGGAGAACTTTGCGGCCGCCCGAACGGGCCCCGCGCCGGCTCCGGCGGCCCCGCCTGGCCCCGTGGATAAGCGGCCGTTGAGTGTGCGGGTCCAGGCCCGCCAACGGGACGACCCCTGGGTGCGCGAGCAGCTGTCCAAGGGGGTGCAGGCTCCGTTTCAGGTGCGGAACGGGGTGCTCTATCATCGGGACTCTGTTTATGTTTCTCCGGGCCCTGAGCGGGGGACATTCTCAAGCTTTGCCACGACTCTAAGGCGGCGGGGCCATTTGGGCTCTTCAAGACGCTGCAGCTGGTTCTACGGGATTTTTGGTGGCTTAAAGTGCGGAGGGATGTGGAGGACTATGTGGGATCCTGCCCTGTGTGCCACCGGGCTAAGAACCAGGGGGGCAAGCCGGCTGGCTTGCTCCAGCCCCTTCCGACTCCCTCCGCTCCCTGGAAGATGATTTCGGCTGATTTCATCACCGACCTCCCCAAGTCCAAGGGCTTCACCACGATACTGGTCGTGGTGGACTGTTTCACCAAGATGGGACACTTCATCCCCTGTGTGGGGGTGCCTACTGCCAAGGAGACTGCTGATATGTTTGTGCAACATGTGTTTCGGCTGCATGGACTTCCCCAGAGCCTGGTGACGGACCGGGGCACCCAATTCACTTCCCAGTTCTGGAAGGCTGTCCAGAAGCTGCTGGGGATTGATGTGCGGATGTCCACGGCTCACCACCCGCAGACCGATGGGCAAACCGAAAGGGTTAATGCCACTTTGGAGCAGTATCTGCGCTGCTATGTCAACTATCAGCAAACCAACTGGGCGTCCTTGTTGTCTTTGGCAGAGTTTGCTTACAACAATGCGACGCAGGAATCCATCAAAGAGACTCCTTTCTTTGCCAACTATGGACACCACCCTCGGTTCTACCCTCCGGTGGACCCGTCTGGGGACGTTTCGGAGGCTAAGGATTGGCTCCAGGAGCTCACTGCGCTTCAAGACTTGCTACGTACTCAATTGGATCAGGCGAAGGCCGACTACAAGCGGATGGCTGATCGGCGGCGCCAGGAGGGTCCTGCGATTCTGGTGGGGGATAAAGTTTGGCTGTCCACCAAGAATCTGCCCACGCAACGCCCCAGCCGCAAGTTGGATGCCCGGTTTTTGGGGCCCTACACAGTTTTGGAGCGGGTGGGGCCTGTTTCCTTCAAGCTCCAGCTCCCTGCGGACATGAAACTCCACCCGGTGTTTCATCGCTCCTTGCTCCGCCCGGCGAAGGGTGCGGCCTGATGTGACGCAGCCGCCTCCTCCCCCTGTGATGCGGGAGGGCGGGGAGGAGGTCGAAGTGCAGGACATTTTGGATGCTCGCATCCGGTACCGGAAGTTGGAGTATTTTATTGACTGGAAAGGTTTTGGCCCGGAAGAGCGTGCTTGGGTCAAGGCTCGAGATGTCCACGCGCCGGAGTTGGTGGCCCGTTTCCACCGCAAGTATCCTGACAAGCCCAAGCCCCGGGGGCGGCCCAGGGGGGGCCCTGAGGGGGGATAGTGTAGCACCCATGGGTCCGTTCGTGCCACTGGGAGGGAGTGAGGCGCCGGGGTCCCGATGCCATTGGGACCCGCACATGCTGAAGGGGACTCGGAGGATGAGTTGGAAGGCCCAGAGCAAGATTGGTCAGCAGTGCCTTTGCCCAGTTCACCTGTAGAGAGTTTAGCATGGGATCTCGAGTGGGAGCATTCTCCCGGGGAAGGAGCGGACCAGGTGGAGATGGGAGGCAGCGAAGCAGATAGCGAAGATAGTTATGAATTCCCAAACGGCCGAGGTTCCCAGGAGCTGGCCGAGCAGCAGATGGAGGCCAGCGGCTGGGAAAGTTCGGGGAGGCTGCTTCTCAAGGAGATAGCGATACTGGACTGGAAGAGCGGGCCGTTCCCATAACAGACGCAGGGACATAGAGCAGGGCAGGAGGAGCTGGCATCTGTCCCTAGACCGTCGCCGTTCGGAAAGTAGAGACTGGAGACGCCGGGCCCTAGATCGTCGAGGGGCCCGGCCGAAGGATTAAGAACGGCTCCGTGGGAACTGATCCTCAGTTCTCCGGCCACGTCTGATCTGAAGGGCGTGAAAGCGGAGTGAATCTCGGAGCCTAGTTTGGCTCGCCTTGGACCAAGACCTTGCCTTGTTATTGATTCGCATTGCTGCGGAAACCCTGCTTTGTTCGAGTGAATCCGGAAACTTGCCAAGTTTTTGCCACGTTTGCTTTTGGAACTATCTTTTGGAACTTTGCTTTCTTAATTGGACTTCAGCTTTGCTGATTGCTTTATTCTTTGATCTCTTCAAGAGAATTGCCTTTTGGACTTTTTATATTCAATAAAACTAGTTAGCCTTTGCTACGTCTCCGTGTGTGTGTTAAAGGGGCAGTACTAAGTCGGTGATTGTGACAGCCTCGTCTACACTGCCATATAAAATCCAGACTATCTACTTCAAACTGGATTATATGGCAGTGTAGAAGAGCCTTAAATCTCCACTGCCATGTAATTTGGGATAAGAAGATAATCTGGGATCAGATCTTGAGATATAGGAAAGTGTAGAAGGGGCCTCATATAATCCACTTTAAAGCAGATAATCTGGGATCTGTGGAATATATGGCAGTGTAGATCCAGCTGTATCTACACTGCTCTATATTACAGAATCTGATTTCAGATTACCTGATTTGAACTGGATTATATGAGTCTATACTGCCAGATAATCTAGGATAAATAGAAAAAATACAATCAGATCCTGTGATAAAGGGCAGTGTATTTATTTATTTATTTATTTCTTCGATCTTATATACCGCTCTTTCGAGCAGGCTCGGGGCGGTTTACATACAGCCGAGATAACAGTCATTCGGCAAGATTAAAATTGCATAAAACGCACCGGTTACATAAAAGCAATAAAATCACAGGTAGAGGCCCCTTCTACACTGCTGTATAATCCATTATCAAAGCAGATAATATACATTATATGTTTCGAACTGGAATATATGAGTCTAATTACCATATAATCCCATTCAAAGCAGATATTCTGGATTTCATATGGCAGTGAAGAAGGGGACTGAGCCTCTAAGAAATTTTCAGAATGGTCTGCCATACTGTCAGGAAGAGGGAAACGTTTGCTTCAGGTCACAGTTTTTGTCAATCCTTAAAAAGCAGCATATCATTAATTTCTTGTTATATTATTATTTCACTAATAATAACAAGAATGGAAATGCATATTTTATATATATATATATATATATATATATATATATATATATCATAATGAAGTGTGTGTGTGTGTGTGTGTGTGTATCTTGCCTAATTCCTTCAAAGCTGTTCTGGCAAGTCCTATTTTCTTTTGATTTCTTGACTGCAGCCACCATTCTGATTAATGGTTAAGCCAAGGTAAGGAACATTTTGATCTACTTCAATGTCTTCATCACTTGCATTAAGGCTATGCAAATTTCTTGTTCTGGTATTTAGTGTCATTCTTCAGAGCAGATATTCTAGTTCCTAATGATCCCATCATTCTAGTTACAGGGAGTCCCCATGTTACAAACAAGATAGGTTCTGTGGGCTTATTCTGAAGTTGAATTTGTACGTAAAATGGAACAGATTCATTTTTGAGTGTAAGTCCAACCAAGTGTGTGTGTGTGTGTGTGTGTGTGTGTGTGTGTGTGAGAGAGAGAGAGAGAGAGAGAGAGAGAGAGAGAGAGAGAGAGAGCCTTTTGGAGAGGATAAGGACACCCATGTGGTGTTTGTTTTGCAGTATGTGCTCCTGTTCACTTTCACTTTCTGTTCCTATGATAAATGGATTTTCAAAAAAAATGGCTTGTTGTGGAAACAAGACCATGTGCTAAAGCTTCAGTTGAGACATCTTTACCACATGATACCTCTTTCAGGATTAAATTTCCCATCCTAGGGGTAGATTTATCTCACTTTATGTTGACTTACCCCTGTTCTTAACTATGAGTCATTTGTAAGTCAGATGTTTGTAACTTGGGGACTGCCTGTACAGTGATTCATTTAACCTGAGATTGCTCCTATCTATTTCATGAAAGCTTCTTTCATAATAAAATATGCTATCATTATGTTGAGAGCTTGATTACCATTGAAAGCAACAGGACTTGCAAATGAAGTCATAAAATACTTTGCATTAATAAACATTATGGAAAGAGAGAAGATTAGAAGAAATGATGTTTCAACTATGCCATATAGTTCAAGAATAGCTGGCTAATGCTAAGCACCATTTCTAGCTGAACAATTGCTATCCAGATGAATGTTTTGGTCATTGAACTGAAGAGTGAAGTAAATATTGAAAAACCTTGAATTCAAAATGGATGTGTAAAGTAAGAAGAGTCTGTCCTTCATATGCAATTTAAAATTAAAGCCCTTCATCTCTGTCTTCTGGACATGTTTTTCAATATGACTAATATGCCATCAAACAAGCGAAGATATCACAAGAAATATTTGAAGTGTGAAAGCGAAGTATTGATCGTTATGCCTGTTAGTATAACCCATGGGGACAAAACATTGGCAGAAAAAAATAACACCTGGAGGGCATCTGATTTTTTAAAAAGGGAATGGAGGATGGTAATGTTGAAGTTTAAAGAGCACATTCATGATCTTTAAGGGTCAATCTCACAAAAGAGCAGCTAAATTCTAGAAGGGAAAGGGGGCATAGAAATTCAATGAACTCGCCATCATAACTTCATGCAAGCTTGGCTAGGATCTGAGTCTTTCCCAGATGAAAATGTGAGAAGACAAGAAAGAAAGGACATGGCAGTTCACATGACCATTTATCCAGCTCCCATGGCAACACTACTAATTAGCTGAAATCATAGATCATCAAACTGCCAACCTCCAGTCCCATCAAGCAAGCATGGAAGGAGCCAATATACACGTATATCTACACAAATTAGCTCTGGCCATGATGCCCACCATGTGAATAATAGACCACCAATATTAAAATGTTCCCCAGGTGTTAATCAAGGGCTGTTGATAAAGTCTGACTCCAAAACCCATCCCTTGCATTTCCCAGGTAATACAAATAATGATAAGAGACATCCTTTGAAGACATAGCTTGAATCTGGTTGATCCACCTGGCCAAAGCTTTGCTTGTTTATTATTATTATTATTTATTATTTATTTATTTATTTCAACTTAATAACCCGCCCTCCCCGAGGCTCAGGGCGGTTTCCAGCATATATGCAGAACATCAAGATAAAACCTACCAGTTAACAACTAAAAACATACAAAAAACATACTAACATTTTAAAATACCATGGCAGTCATGGTCAGTTGTACAGTAGTTTAGAAGATGTGAACAACCTTTGGCAACCAGGATACCACATTACTCTTTGAACACGCTCTGACACCTGAACAAAAACAGGAATTTAATTTGAATTATTTAATTTAATTAAGTTCTTTTTGCCCTCAGACACTTTCTAGGGACATCTTCACAAGACCCATGGGGGCCATTCCATTGCACCAGCCACTAGTGAAAGGGAAGGTGCACAGAGTGCCTCATGGTTCCCCGCGTGCTCTCCCTCCTTCCCACATCACAAGGTGAGGATGGGACAGGGCACATTGGTACCCATCAAATGGGAGAAAGGGCAGCATTTCGCAGAGACTCATGTAGCCCTGCCACGCTTTCCCTCATCATATAGAGAAAATGAGAGGAAGGTGTGGGTAGCTCCAATGGGTAGCTCCCTGTGGTGGAGGCTCATTCTGATGCTTCCCCTTCACTTCAAAAGGAATGTGGGCAAACCCAATCCAAACCCCTGCTAAAAGGTCTGTGTGAAGAGGTCCTAGGAGGTATAAGGTGGCATTTTGCCATGTCTTTTCACTTCCTGTTTTAAACAAAGTCTTCTCCTGGGCCTAAGTTCACCTGGGGCAGTGTTTCTCAACCTTCCTAATGCCATGACCCCTTAATACAGTTCCTCATGTTGTGTTGACCCCCAACCATAACATTATTTTCGTTGCTACTTCATGACTGTAATTTTGCTACTATAATGAATCATACTGTAACTATCTGATATGCAGGATTCCAGGACTGACTTTCGCACAAATATCCAATATGCCCAAATTTTTATACTGGGGACGGGGGATGGGGGGTTGATTTTGTCATTTGGGAATTGTAGATGCTGAGATTTATAGTTAACCTACAAAGAGCATCCTGAACTCCACCATTGGAATTGAACCAAATTTGGCATACAGAACTCCCATGACAAACAGAAAATACTGGAAGGATTTCGTGGATTTTGGAGATGTAGTTCACCTACATCCAGAGAGCACTGTTGACTCAAACAATGATGTAACTGGAACAAATTTGGCACTAATAATCAATATGCACATATGTGAACACAGGTGGAGTCTGGGGAAACTAGACCTTACATTTGGCAGTTATAATTGCTGAGATTTACAGTTCACCTACAATCAGAGCATTCTGAACCCCACCAATGAAAGAATTGAGCCAAACTTACACAGAACCTCCATGACCAACAGAAAATACTGTGTTTTCTGATGGTATTTGGCAACCCCCCTAAGACGCCCCCCATGACCCCCAGGGGTTCCGACCCCTGAGTTGACCAAAATGTAGCATAATCCATTCCCACAACCTCTAGAAGGCACTTAGGACATAAATGCAAATTTGTGATCCCCTGGATGACCTTGGGAACTGTAAAAATCACATGTAGGCAGCAGGCTACACTTTGTCTATCTCTGGTCTAGAACATTGTCCATCCCTGGTCTAGCTAAAGTAGACTTTCAATTAATTTTTTAAAAAAACAAACAAACATAAACAAAACCTTTAAAACTTACTGAGACTCTTGTTGAGGATTTTGCTCCACTTCACATCCCCCACCCCCAGTAATTTCAAACAGCATTTTGTTCATGTAACGTCTTATTGTAATGGAGTTATGTTCCTTATATCCAAGGGCAGAGGCAGAAAGTCACAAATCTTTAAATATTACTTCAAGAAGATCTTACTTCATTGCCTTTCGGAAACATCAATCAACAAAATATTAGAGAACCCACAGGATAGAACTCTTATCAATTGGGGGGGGGGGGGGATTATCATTTCATGGTCTAGTCTACTACCCAAATATTAAGCTAACAATGGATTGAAGAACAACTTCCCATACTTAAACTTCATACTGTTACTCTGCAAAGGCTGCACTTTACCTTCTGAATCAAGAATCTTCAAGATGCCAGACACAGATGCAGGCAAAACATCAGGAGAAAATGCTGCTAGAACGCGGCCATACAGCCCATAAACCACACAACACCCCGACCTTAAACACCTCTTTACCCTCATCCCAAAAAAACCTGAACACCACAAATTCAATACAAATGGGGAGCAAATTCCATTCTCGAATTGCATATACTATAAAAATGCAATATATTTTGAAACTATTTGTAATTGCTCAATTGAAGAAGTTGGATTTTTTTCTGCATATGCAAATCATCAATTACACTTCTGATTTCTTCTTGCCTCTAGCCTCTGTCAGGGAGGCTTCTTAACTACTTCCCCTGGGAAAATGCACATAGTCTGACTCATTTTCAAGGCCTGACAATTGGGATCCCCTGCAGTCACAATTGCTGAAGAGCTCTGCATTGTATTTTTTCCCCCAAATTTCCCCTACTATACATTTCTTAAAGGTGCTGACTGATTAAATCTAAACCTCCAAAAGGTGTCCAGGGAATTTCTTAACAATGGAAAGTTAATGCAAACATTGGGCACACCTGAATTCCTTCTATAAGATGAAATCTATATCTTGCAAGATAGCAGATTCAAATGTTAATATTTCTGTGGGGAATGGAAAGCTCGAAATGGAGGAAGGATTGTGCGTGAGTATAGAAAAATGATGGGAAAGAAACCAGGGTCATCAAAAAACAAGAAATAAGGATGAAGTTCAACCAGAGAGGGTTATTTGTTAATGCCATCTAATTCTGGGGGATTAGATAGATCTATAACTAGGTGAGCTAAGTGAATAAATTAATATTGTAGAAGTACTGAGCTGGCACAAAAGGTCCATGTCTCACCAGAGGATCAATCTGACCTAACTATCAATCTTTGTGACCAATGCCACAGCATACTTCAAGAAGAGGGCAGATGGATGGCTTTGGGGGGATGCTCATAGAGCAAGGTGATGCTTAAGACTATTCTCAATAAACCTTATGGTGCAATGGGAGTGGTGGACAATAGTGATTAAATTCCAGTCTAACTACAAATGATATAGCAACAGCAGGGCTCACAAATTTCTCTTTTTTATTAGCAGGAACAATGGTGTCATCTTGTACAACTTCAAATCTAGGGCCCTTTCACACAGCCCTATATCCCAGAATGCCAAGCCAGAACATCCCACATTATCTGAGTGTAAATTTAGATAACCCATTTCAAAGCAGATATCATGGGATTTTCTGCCTTGATATTCTGGGATATAGGGCTGTGTGGAAGAGCCTCTAGATGCCCTGTTCTCTCTCAGCTTTGCTGCACTCCACACAATAGCTAAAGGGAAATAGTATACTGAACTTCTCACAGTGGCCAGCACCCTGTCAGTGATCTATAATCATATAGGTTGGAGTTATGACCATAGCAGCATACCTTTTTGGTTCTTGTGTAGGTAAAAATACTTTACTGATGATGCAATGATTATTTCCTTGTAACAGACCCCTTTTCAGACCGGCCCCACAATTCCAACACCATGTGCTCCTGTGAGACCCCTTCCACACAGGCCTTAAAATCCACAAGAAACTGGGATAAAATGGTTAGGGTTAGGGTGATGGCGGCGGCAATTTTATTGGTGGTGCTGTTTATTTTTATTGTATGTTATTTTTTTGCTTTTTAAATGTTGGATTGTTATATGGTTTTCATGCTGTATAGCCATGTTCTACAAGCATTCTCTCCATACAGCCCGAAAAACCTACACCAGCAGGAGGGTGAGAAAAGGTAATGACATAAAATCTACTTGTGTGCACTTTCTTATATCCACATCAGCCCTTATGAAGTCCAGCACAAATATGAGCTTCAATTTTAAAAAAAATTAAAATGAAACTTCCGGTGGATATCCCACAATCATTTTGAAGAATCGGCTACAACCAAGCCTTACAGAAGGCCGGGGGACCATTTATTGGGAATGAGAACTCCATGTTTGGACATTCCTTAAAGTACTGCAATTTTACTCTATTTGTACTCTTTTTGTATCCCACCTTTCTCTACCCCAAAATAATTTTTTTGCCCCACTCCATTGTTCCAGTTTAAGAGGCTATTTGGAAGAGCCTCGCCATTCCCTTTTCCTATTCAATCCTTCCCTAGATCTGGTATTTGGACCTCAGAGTGATTCCTATATGGATAAGTGGGTGTGTTGTTCAATGGGTTCACTACAGGAAGTGTTACCAAACTCTTCACAAATTTAACAGGATCAACCAGCCACAGTTGTAAAAAAAAAGAAGAAGAAACTAGTAGAAGTTTATCAATATACAACTAGAGCAAATGTTAACACCTGAGTTAGTTAATCATTCGCAACACCCCAAAACCTTTTTCAGCTCTTCTCCTTAACTGACTATCTCATCTTTATCCTCTATGCCTTATCTCCTGGATAAGCCTCACTGCGGTCTCCTTTCTCCCACACACAACCACCTTCACAGCATTCCATGAGTTGTATGTCATAACTATATGTCATAACCTCATCTCCTGAGCCATAATCTCAGCTAAAGTGTTTTTCCTCGGAAGCTTGGGGGGTCCTTAGAAACTGGAGGGTTTTTGGTATAATTTTTATTGTGATATATGAGGAAAAAACATCAACATAAAATCTTCGAGATTTAACAATCAAAATAAGTATTATTTCCCCTGTCCCACCACCTCCCCATTCCCACCTGTGAACCACCACCCATGACTTCTGACACCACACCAAATGGAACTAGTATCTAACAAAAAGCTGTCCTTATCATTATTCTAACAAATCCCCAATTCGGCTATTTCAAAATATATTCCTGTCTTTTTAAAATACCCAAAGGCCAATCTCCATATTCTAGCAAATTTATTTTTGTTTCCTCCCCTTATGTCATTTGAGATCTTGGCTATTTGGGTATACTCTACTACTTTTCTTTTCCAATCCTTAATAAGTAGTTATCCCCCTCCTTTCCAAGATTTTGTTATGACTCTTGCTGCCACATAATTATATTGGCATACTTCTACATTGTCTTTGCCAATTATCTCCTGAAACAAATCCAATAAGCACATTTCTGGGGCTTTATTAATCTTCTTAGTAGTCATTTTGTTGGTTTCTTTTTCAAATAATTTTTTGCCACTATACAGGTCCACCAAACATGAAAGGCGCCTTTTTGTGTTTTGCATCTCCAACATTCCTCCATTGGGTATTGTCAAATTTAACCATTAATCTAGGAATTATATAACTTCTATAGAACAATTTTTAAATGTTTTCTCTGATAGAACCCGCTATTGAAATTTTAAATACTTTTTTCCATAAGTATTCCCATTTCATAACATGCCTAGCAAATATGTAGTGGAGGCAAAGAGCAGATTTAAGGGACTAGATTTAATAAATAGAGTCCCAGAAGAACTATGGACATTGTCCATGACATTGTTCAGGAGACGGCAACAAAGTACATCCCAAAGAAAAAGAAAATCAAGAAGGCAAAATGGTTGTCTGCGGAGACACTGGAAGTAGCCCAAGAAAGGAGGAAAGCAAAAGAAAACAGTGATGAGAGGAGATATGCCCAGTTAAATGCACAATTCCAGAGGTTAGCCAGAAGAGATAAGGAACTATTTTTAAACAAGCAATGCAGGGAAGTAGAAGAAGACAACATAATAGTTAGGACAAGAGACCTCTTCCAGAAAATTAGAAACATTGGAGGTAAATTTCAGGAGAAAATGGACATGATAAGAAACAAAGATGCAGGGACCTAACAGAAGCTGAAGAGATCAAGAGAAGGTGGCGAGACTGTACAGAAGATCTGTATAGGAAGGATAATAATATCGAGGACAGTTTTGATGGTGTGGTGAGTGAATTAGAACCAGACATCCTGAGGAGTGAGGTTGAATGGGCCTTAATTTATTTTTTATTTATTATTTGGTTTTATATTCTGCCCCTCCCTGCAGGCTCCAACAAGGCATTGCTACCAACAAGGCAGACGGTATCCCAGCTGTACTGTTTAAAATCTTGAAAGATGATGCTGTCAAGGTGATGCATGCCATATGCCAGCAGATATGGAAAACACAAGAATGGCCATCAGACTGGAAAAAAATTAATTTATATCCCCATACCAAAAAAGAAAAATGCTGAAGAATGCTCAAATTTTCGTACAGTGGCACTTATTTCTCATGCCAGTAAGGTAATGCTCAAGATCCTGCAAGGAAGACTCCAGCAATACATAGAGAGAGTTGCCAGATGTGCAAGCTGGGTTTAGAAAAGGCAGAGGAACAAGAGACCAAATTGCCAATATCCGCTGGATAATGGAGAAAGGCAGGGAGTTTCAGAAAAACATATATTTCTGTTTTATTCACTATTCTAAAGCCTTTGACTGTGTGGATCATAAATTGTGGCAAGTGGCAATTGTGGCAAGTTCTTGGTGGTATGGGCATACCAAATCACCTTGTCTCTCTCCTGAGGAATCTGTATAATGACCAAGTAGCAACAGTGAGATCTGACCATGAAACAACAGACTGGTTCAGGATTGGGGAAGGCGTATGGCAGGGTTGTATACTCTCACCCAACCTATTCAACTTGTATGCAGAACACATCATGCAATGTGCAGAGCTTGATGAATGCAAGGCTGGGGTTAAAATTGCTGGAAGAAACATTAACAATCTTAGATATGCAGATGATATCCCTAAGTCTCTAGACCAGGAAATCATTATTGTTTTCATGCTATTGTCTTCCAGGTTATACTCTAGAATAAATTTGTATAACCTGGAAAAATTCTTTGAAACAGTTGAGTTGATGTGTTCCTCCACTGATATATTTTGGTCCCTTCTTACTAAAACAGCCCTCTTGAAAGGGGGCGGAAATTTGTACAGACAATGAAAGATTCTTTTGTGCTTTTACACAATGTAGTTATTGCAGATGGATATTCTTTTAATTAGTATTAGATATTCATACTTGGCCACAAGTGACAGCCTATGATGACCATGTGGAATAGTTAGATTTGTAGTTTGGTGAGTTATGTAGAATTATCTGCTAGAAAACTCAAGCAATAAGGTTCAAGAGAATGTGATAAATCTCACTGACAGAAAAATCTAATAATTTCATCAAACTACAAATTTCAAGATTATATAGGTTGAAGTCATGGTTGCTAAACTGAAATGAAACTATTATAGCTGTGTAGCGCACTTACAGTTGGAAGTTTCTATCAATATCAAGATGACACTCAAAAGGAAGCATTTGAAGGCTCTCTCTGCATCAAAATAGATTCTGTTTCCCCAGTACTTATATACACAATAGTACATGCAGTTTCAGAGTTTGAGTGGTTAGTGCTTTGGCTCATCTCCCCCTCTCCATCCCACCTGTCATCATACAATGACTCAGCTGCACCATGTGAAGGTAGTGTATATTCCATTTTCCAAACCACATACCTATTTTATTAAGTATGAAATACATAACTATTGTTAGATTGACCTACTGCCTTTAATAGACATTAAAATAGCATGACTAAGCAAAACAAAATGAAGAAACATCCACAGAAAAAGAGAAAGAGAGTATTAAATATATCCCATTTATTACAGTCCATCTTTTTATTCACATAATCTTGGAGCAAGGTTCCTTTTGTGCTATCTGTTGCTTCAATTATATCAGTGTGTTGAACTTACATGAATAATAGTGTGCTAATAATAGCAATAATTATGCTACACTGTTACCTTTCCAGCTTTAATTTTTTTTCAGAGCCATTAACCAATTAGTTTTGCAAGGTATTATTATCATTCCAATTTGTGAAATGGGGAAATTGAAGCGAGTAGAGGACCCTGAAGAAACCAACAGACTTAAATGTTTTGAATTGCTTTCCTGGAGATATTGCTATTGATTCTTGTTATGGACTATTTTCAAATCCCCTTTGTCAAGTAAATAGTTCTGAATAATCAAATTTTTGTATCATTTTGTTCATCCTGTAGAGATTCAGCAGATCAATTTTTCATAAGATCACTGTCTCATCCCAGCTGATTTTTGGCATTAAGTATTAAATTAGCCAGTGTTTAAAATGATGCTTTCACCAACCAACGCTTTGTTGATATTGTCAGCTTCAAGGATTGATGAGCTGAAGGAGTGTAATACAAACTACTAATACCGATACAAACAATCACATTCTTCCTTTGTCTGAAACAGTATAATACTCAGCAAATGTGTTTACTCTTTCATTGTCATGGCACTTCTTTTGTCAGGACTTTGAATAAAATACCAATGCCAGTACATCAAAATATCTATTCCCATCTTCAATGCAGTAGAGCCTAGACTGAGAAGAAATGTCTAAGGACAAATTTTATTTTAATAGCAATTAACGGTAGCCCCATTTAATGTACCACTGACCTAGCTTGATCTTATGTGACAGGATCAGTCTAGCAACCTCATTACTAAGGGCTACCAGCTCCCATCAAATGATGCTGGTGGGACTCTGTGGGTGATGTAAAGTAGAGCCGGAACCTGCTGCCACCGCAGCAACACAGGAGGCTTCCCATGTTGCCACAGGAAGCAATGGGAAAAAGCCATGTGGTCGATGCTACCCTCCATGGGAACACCTAAATCAGGAGCTGAGCGATGCAGGGTATGGGGCACTGGGTACCCCACACACCCCAACAACATGTGGCAATTCCAGTAGCCATGTGACAAAGTTGAAAGAGTTAAAATCAGATAAGGGCAACTCCCAAAATCCTTCATCAGTAGCTATCTAACTAGGATTATTGGAAGTTGTTGGTCAAAAACCGCTGGAGAGCCACAAATAGGGCTCTTTTATGATGATTGAATCAAGATCTTTTCTTGATCTAGGCCGGGCTTCAATGTCACATTTATCCATTCCACATAAATCTATAAGATTGTCCCTAGCACTGCACAAATGATATTACTTGTTTGAAAAATAGCTGGTTCAAAGCAGTTCAGAAGAAAAACATGATTGCAGCAGGCCTTCCACTTCCTAGGGGCACAAGACACCTGAAAAAGTGTAAAATTGCAATGTTAAAAATGCTATTTTATGCTGAGAGAATGCCTCTTTAGGAATCTCTAGATCCTCCCATAATTCTATGGTCAACTTCTGCCAAAAGCTAACCATTGAATCTCCTTGGTGGACCTAGAAATTCCCAGCAGATTGTTCTTTCTAGGAATCTTTAGTTCTTCCAGCCTGATTCTACAGTCAGCTTCAGGTGGAACGTATTAATTACATTTGTGAATAAGCAAATTCTTAAAATTTGGACCCTCCAATGTGAAGGGTCAACTGTAAATATTCTTCGAGGTTTGGAACATTCATTTTCATAGAACACCTTCATCTGTTTCATGATATGAGATAGATGATTGATGAGTTAGATAATTGATACATTAGATAGAAAGACAGAAGTTGATAAAAGCTTTTAAGCATATACATTAGACTGGAAATTTGAGGCAACCTCTTGATGTTTATTCTTTATCAGAGTCAACACTTTTCCCTCTGTATGATGCATCAAAAGTGGGTCTTGGATTTGGAAAGCATAGTGATGCAAACCACATTTTAACTGATGATGTAGAGCACAGTGATTGATATGGCAGGGAACTGTGCATACACATTCAGCCATCAATATCACAGAAGTAGGTGACCTTGACCTTTCAAAGGCTTATAACTCAATCTCTAGTAACTTTAAAATCCTTTCTTTGAATATTCTATTGCCCATGCAAAACAACAAATTCACAGAACCAAAAATACTATCATAGAAAATAAACTTTGATTACATATACAATCAAAATTTGATTACATATACAATGCTAAGGTTACTGCGAGAGCCGGACCGAGTCAAAGACGGACTCGATCCGGCTCTGACCTGCGTCCTATCCCCAGACACGCTGTTGATAGACATCCAGTTTCTCCCCCTTCCACTCTGGTGCTGGTCAACGCGCGCTCCGTTCGGAACAAAACGGCTACGGTCAGGGAATTCTGTGAAGACCTTAAGGCGGACCTGTTTTGCATTACCGAGACATGGCTTCAGGAGAGCGACTCCACCTGCCTCCATGAAGTAGTCCCCCCTGGCTACGTTACCACGCACCAGAATAGGAACGAGGGACGGGGGGGTGGCAATACTCTCCCGTGATGGTTTACACCTTAGAGCGATCCCTGCGCTTGTCACCTCGGGCTTGGAGAGTGTGGGTCTGGTGTGGGAGTCCCCGGAGAGCCTGGCGATCCTGCTGGTGTACCGTGCGCCTAGCGCACCGGCGGAGAGCCTGGCGCGGCTGCTTGAGACTGTGTCGGAGTGGGCATTGAGGTTTCCCAGGCTTATCGTTCTGGGAGACTTCAATGTCCACGCCGACACAGCCTCTGTTTCACCTGCAGCCGCGGACCTAATCTCGACCATGGCGGCATTAGGCCTCTCCCTGTGTAATTCGGGACCCACACACTCGGCCGGGCACACTCTCGACTTGGTGTTCAGCGCAGGGGTTCAAGTGGACCTAGCCTCTGTAATAGAGGTTCCATGGTCGGACCACTGTGCTCTAAGTATCCGGGTGGAGCAACCACCCCCCATGCAAGGGCGCCGAACAGATTTTTGTTCGCCCAAGGAGACTTATGGAACCCGAAAGGTTCCTGAATGCTCTGAGGGATCTGGAGTCTGTCAGCGTCTCAGTCGATGAGCTGGTCCAAACTTGGAACTCCTCTCTGGCAACAGCTCTTGACGAGATTGCTCCCAGGCGCCCTCTCCGACCCGCAATCATCGGTCCCCCTGGTATACAGGGGACCTCAGGACCATGAAGCGGGAAAAGAGACGGCTAGAGCGCGAGTGGCGGAAACTCCGTGACGGAGCCTCAATATCAGCTTATAAGCTAATTAAAGAGGCTTATGAGCATGCGGTCAAGGCAGCCAAAAATGAATACTTCTCTGCCTTGATAGCGTCTGCAAGCTCACGCCCGGCCCAATTGTTTAAGGTAATTCGATCGTTGACGACGGTCCCTACCGTCCCAAAAAAACAGTGATCAGGCCCTCACTGCCGGTGCTTTTCAGAGCTTTTTCACAGACAAGATACTGAGCCTCCGCCGGACCTTCCGGCCACAGTTGATACAGTAAGAGAGCTAGAGACTCCGTGGCCCTCCGCCGGGCCCACCCTCGACCGGTTTCGGCCACTGGACGCAGATGCCGTTGATAAGATTGTGACTGCAGCCCGCCCTACCACCTGCTCCTCGACCCGTGCCCCTCCTGGCTTGTTAGATCTTGCCTGCGTGGGTTACTTGGGCCCCTGTTGTATGTCATTAACAGCTCCCTTGAGCAAGGAGTCTTTCCAGAGTGCTTAAAAGAGGCGGTGGTAGCTCCATTGCTGAAGAAACCATCATTGACCCTGCGGTTCCCTCCAACTACCGCCCGGTATCGAACCTTCCGTACCTGGGCAAGGTGGTTGAGAGGGCAGTAATGAGCAGCTGCAGTCCTTCTTAGATGACACGGCATGGCTAGACCCCTTCCAGTCCGGCTTCCGTTCAGGGCATGGGACGGAGACGGTCCTGGTCTCCATCACAGATCAACTCCGCTGCCAGCTCGACCAAGGCGGGTCTGCGCTGCTCGTGTTATTGGACCTCACGGCAGCGTTTGACACGGTCGACCACAATCTTTTGATCCACCGCCTGGCCATGGCTGGAGTGAGGGGGACGGCCCTTAAATGGCTGACCTCCTTCCTCCACCAGCGGTCCCAGCGTGTGAGGAGGGGCGGGTGGTCTCCGAGGGCTCCCATTAGTGTGTGGAGTCCCTCAGGGGGCCATTCTTTCCCCTCTATTATTTAACATCTACATGCAGCCGCTTGCACAGCTGGTGCGGAGTTATGGGCTGGTCTGCCACCAGTACGCTGATGACACCCAGCTCATTCTGAGGATGGAGGGCAGGCCGGAGTCCGTCCCCGATAATTTCCAACATTGCCTCGAAGCCGTTACTGGATGGCTGCGAGCCAGTAGGTTGAGGGTGAATCCGGCGAAGACGGAGATCTTGTGGCTGGGCCGCCCGGGTGGGGTGGGGGGCCGGCTTCCGACCCTGGACGGTGCGGCGCTGCATCCAGCGCCGTCAGTGAAGAGCCTGGGTGTCCACCTGGACTCCCAGCTAACCATGGAGGCCCAGGTCTCCATGGCTCGCAAGGCTGCTTTTTCCACCTCCGCCAGGCAAGGAGGCTCGCCCCTACCTCTCCCGGAGCGACCTAGCCACGGTGATCCAAGCCACGGTCATCTCGAGGCTAGATTACTGTAATGCGCTCACGTTGGCCTGCCTATGTCGTCGATCCGAAGCTCAAGCTGGTGCAGAACACTGCCGCCCGGCTCCTGTCTGGGGCTCCAGCAGGTTGCCGAATAACACCAATCTTGCAGGATCTGCACTGGCTGCCTATTGAGCACCGGGTCGCCTTCAAAGTGCTGGTCCTTACCTTCAAGGCCATTCACGGCCTGGGGCCAGCGTACCTGAGGGACCGTCTTACCCCATATTGCCCAGCGAGATCACTGCGGTCCGAAGAGGCCAACCTCTTAGTAGTTCCATCCGCGAGGTCAGCCCATTTAACATCTACCCGCCGGAGGGCGTTTTCAGTGATAGCTCCTACGCTATGGAACGCCCTCCCGGCCGGTCAGAGCCTTGAGTGACCTACTCCGTTTAGACGGGCCTGCAAAACTTATCTGTTTAGGCAGGCCTTCGGAGAGTAGGCCATGTTAGATACTCACTCGGCTGAATGTATTGCTGCTGCTTGTTTTAATTGTACTGCTTGTTTTAATTTGTTTTAATTGTTTTATGCTTTTAACTCATGGCGCTGTGCCATTGGTTCTTGTGAGCCGCCGCGAGCCCCTGGGAGTCGGCGGTTGAGAAGTCCCAATAATAAAATAAAAATAAATAAAAAAATGTACAAGATCAAAAAACAATATTAAACTAAAATCCGAACGCTTTGGAAAACAAAGATTTTTTTTATTGATATTTAAAATGAAAAGGGAAATTTTCAGGTAGGCAATTCAAAGAGTATGGAGTAGCAAGTAAAAAAAATATGAAGGCAAGTCAAGGAAGAGGGAACCCTTCATAGAATGGAAAGCCTAGGTTTCTTTAAACACAGATCTTGAGCATACTGGTAAAAAGAAATAAGACCTAAAATAGATAGAAGCTAGGTTGTGTAGAGCTTTGAATGTTCAGTCAGAAGCTTGTACTGAATGCTAGAGGAAATGTGTAACCAAGGAAGAGGTATTGATAGTGGGATGGCATAATCAAAAGAGTGAGCCAGAAAGATAAACTTAGCAGCAGAATGCTGAATGAAAACAAGAGAACTAAGTTGAGCTAAGAACCAATCAAAAGTAAATTACAATGATCAAGTCAAAGCACAAACTAAGGTCTTAGCAGTGAAAGTAGAAAAAAAAGGTTCTTGGACAATGTTATAAAGAAAAAATGACACAATTTTGCTACAACCTCAATATGAAGAACAAAAGACAGAATCAAAAATATGTGCTTCCTTCACAGTATAAATAAGAATATTACACAAGCCAACAAATATTTTTCATCAAATATAATTTTAGGTCATTCTTATACAGTTTTTTTAGCTGAATTCAGATCTCTGTTTATTTTTCTCCATCATGTCTATTTTTTGCGATGAGGCTAATCTAATAATTAATGCATTTATGCACTGATATCAATAATGACTGCTTTTATGTTTTGTACCATATCATGTTTTATAGGGCTATCATTAATCCTGTATAATTTAATGATATGTCTGCCTAAATAAATTGCGTACGTCAGCATATTATCTTACTCCAGCCAGGAGTAGGTCTAGCTGATTGCATCCCGGTTATGTAATACCCAACAGCCAATAGCAACTCTATTGCATAATAGCTTATTGCTGATGGTGTAATGCTAAGCAAGAAGGTTTAGTTATATATAACTTACTGCAGACTAGATATTTTACCTTCAGTTTTGTCTTGGACAACATTCAAGTGGCTTTGTGAAAACTTTCTTGGTAACCACAGGTCTCCAGCATGCAAAGGAGTCCAGAATCTACTTCATGCTTACCAGAAACTGGGTTGCAACATGTTGCTGAAAATGCATTTCTTGCACTCGCACCTGGAATTATTTCCTCAAAATCTTGACATGGTGAGCAATGAGTAGGGAGAACACTTCCACCAAGATATTTAGCTGATGGAGTGGTGGTATCAAGGTTCATGGAATGCAAGCATGATGGTAGACTACTTCTGGATATTGTACCGTGAAAATCAGGAAATCATATACACCAAAAACTCATCTGCAAAACATTTCTGATCAAACAGATAGCTTAAGCCTTACTGACATTGGAACTTGGAAGCACACTGTAGTTATACAGTTTATATTTGATTACTCTGTTTGGATTGTAATTAGTTAATTAGATTCTATTGATATCAGTGCATAAATGCAACAATTATTATGGGATAAGAAATTGTGTTTTTAACTGTTTTCATTGTATTTGTTTGTTTTTATTCATTTTAATATTTGTATTGGAATGCGACATTGAATTTTGCCGAATTGTAAGCTGCTCTGAGTTTCCCTCAGAGTGAGAGAGTGTGGGATAGAAATATAGTAAATAAATTATTATTTAATTAGCCTAATTGCAAAAAAACTACACATTTAAAAAATGACATGATGGGGGAAAATTAAAGATATTTAAAATTAGCATAAAATGTATTTAAACTGTGCTACTCTCATTTCTGGTGATTACAAAAAATTGATTTTGTCGGCTTTTGTTATTAACAGTTACAGAGTTCTGGTAGGTATCATCTTCATAAGCAGTAGGCCTTTCATAATCTAGCGAATTATAATTGCTCTTTCAAGTCAGCTTAGGACACTTTGCATATCTACATAAATAACCCACAACAAGATAACTGATGCTGAAAAATAATCATTTTCTCTACAGCTTCTATGAGGATTGCAACCAAACTCAAAAGGAAGCTGGAAACTAGTGGTGAGGGATGAGAGAAAATGTCTTCATTCCTGTAAAAAAAAATAGCTCTAGCATTTTAAGAAAGCAAGCTCTGGCATCTGTACACTGCTGGCAGGGTCTAAAAATGTAAGAGACAACAGCTTGATTTTCTTCCTGTTTCCCTACTTCATTTTCCTGTGTCCTCCAGAAAACTACTCTAAGATTTGTGGTATTCTCTGGCACAGAATGAAAATGGGAGTTTGTCCAAAATTGTTTCCCCACCCCATACATTCATTTTGACAAGGTGCTTCCCTTGGATCATATGCTATCCATTACCAAATGCTCCTTAAGATACAAGACTGAAACAAAAGTGTAATATTATTTTATCAGGACACGTGGATTCAAAGGGTTCCTCTCTCCCAAATGAAAGGAGTGGTGAAAAGTTTTAAGAGGAAAAATCTAGCAGGTTTTCAAATCTGGCTTCCTGCCTAATGTTAGCACCATCTCTACCTCACTAAGTTGCATTATCCAAATGTGTAAAACCACCCTGCACTTGCTTCCATGGCATTGTAGCCATCCATTATTAAAATCAGTCATTAAAAACACTCACACATTTCAAAAGTGGGAACTTTTCCTGTAACCCATTAAGTAGCTGAAGTAACTGAAGTAAGGCATTGATTTTAACCTGTCTCTTTCACAATGAAAAATTAGTTTCTTACTATACTTATTTACTTTGCTTGCAGAAAATGCTTACTGTTCACTGCAGATCACACACATCTACTTCAATAAACTTGCCATTATTGTCTGAGATTTGTAGGCTTGGGTATGTGTGTGCAGAGAAAGTGAAGCAGAGCCTAAATTGTCTTTTAATAAAATTGATAGAACAGTTGTTTACAGATGACTGTCAAGTCTCATAACAAGAGCTCTCCACTTGACAGTATTACCCATCCAATACAGTTTTCTGCCTGTCATTTCAACATACATAATGTATCAGAAGAATGTGAAGTGATAGAATTTTTAAATGGATAGATTTCTTAAAGCTACCATTGGTTGTATTTACAGTTTAAAATTTTAAATGCACAAGGTAAAATAAGACAACATTGAGTACATTCCTCGATATAATTTCAAGCTAGAAAGACGTCACTTTTATGTTCGTTATGCCAGATATTCTTGCAGACTCTGATGACCGGCAGCTAAAAAAGAATAGCACTGATGAATCAGGACTGCAGAACATTATTAACACCTTTACGAATGAGCTTGCTACAATGTAAGCAGGTTAATGATGAAAAATAATTAGTTATGTAATTAGTCTCTGTCCACATGAGACACAGGCAGGTCTAAGTGTTTTGAATTAGGTAACACCTGACTTACCTGGAGAGAGAAAATAATGAAAACTTGTTAAGAACCGTGCTCTTTTAATTAGAGTACTGCAGAATCCTGAAATTTTCTCAGTTTGTTATTTTGTTCCTGTTAGAGAGTAAGAGGTGGGAACAGCAGCTTCTCACTGATTTCTTGGCTTGTTAAATTCTTCAGTATTTGTTTACAAAAAAATATAATGTGAACAGTGTTCTGTGCGACCGACTGCTTTTTGTCAGACTCAGCCTTTAGGAGGATCAATCTGTGTGTACCACCAAGAGCTACACATCTCCAAACACTAGGAATCACTACACTGAGTTCGGTTTCTGCTGACAATTTATTTTACCCAGAGCACCACCAAGACTTAATCCGATTACATTGTTAATTTCAAAGCTGCTAGGTTTCTATTTACTTACTTTCATTACACACCAAGCAATCTGTGTATTTCAACTGTAGACCAATCCAAGTTGCAACTACATTTCCTATCTTCAAAAACGGAAGAAATTAGCAATTAGGTGTGTGTGGTTATTCTGAAAATGCCAACTCTAAAAACCTATATAAAACCTAAAATAATCAAGGGTCTGGAGAACAAGCCCTATGAGGAGTGGCCTCAAGATCTGGCTACGGTCGTCCACGCTCTGGTCACATCCCGAATAGATTACTGCAACGCACTCTACGTGGGGCTGCCTTTGAAGACAGTTCGGAAATTGCAATTAGTCCAGCGGGCGGCAGCCAGATTGCTAACGGAAGCTACATACAGGGAGCATACCACCCCCCTGTTGTGTCAGCTTCACTGGCTGCCTGTCCAATTCCGGGCTCAATTCAAAGTGCTGGTTTTGACCTTTAAAGCTCTATACGGTTCTGGCCCAGTTTACTTGTCCGAACGCATCAGCCGCTATGTCCCACCTCGTAATCTAAAATAATCCGGGGAGGCCCTGCTCTCGCTCCCGCCACGTCTCAGATGAGGCTGGTGGGGACGAGGATAGGGCCTTCTCGGTGGTGGCTCCCCGCCTGTGGAATGCGCTTCCTATTGATGTACGATCCACCACATCCCTCCTGGCCTTCAGGAAAAAAGTAAAATCCTGGCTGTGGGACCAGGCATTTGTACACCAGCACAAGGCAGCATTTTAGATTGGTTTTTAACGAAAGTGGGTGATTATGGCCAATGTTTTTATGGACTGAACATTGTTTTAATCCAGAGTGAATGTGTATGGTGCTAATGTAGTTGTATTTTAATGTATTTTTAATGTATTTTAATTGTTGAAGTGTTTTGGGGTTTATATTGTTATTATGTGGGCATCGAATTGTGCCGTTCTGTAAGCCGCTCTGAGTCCCCCCTTGGGGGTTGAGAAGAGCGGGGTAAAATCCCGAAATAAATAAATAAATAAATAAATAAGAACTGGGCATGATTAGCATGCAGAAGAGAAGGCTGAGAGGAGACATGATGAGGGCCATGTATAAATATGTGAGGGAAAGTTATAGGGAGGTAGGAGAAAGCTTGTTTTGTGCTGCCCTGGAGACTAGGATGTGGAACAATGGCTTCAGGTGGAAAGGAGATTCCACCTGAATATTAGGAAGAATTTCCTGACCGTGAGTGCTGTTCAGCAGTGGAACTCACTGCCCCAGAGTATGCTGGAGGATCCTTCTTTGGAGTCTTTTAAGCAGAGGCTGGATGGCCTTATGTCAAGAGTGTTTTGAATGCGATTTTCCTTTTTCTTGGCAGGGAGTTGGACTGGATGGCTCATGAGCTCTCTTCCAACTCTATGATTATATTCTATTTGCAGCGTATTCCAAGGATGGGCATCACAGAATGCATACAATGCATGAAATCAGCTCACAGAATGCATGGAATTCCCCAAGGGGCCCAGTAAGACTATACTCTCTAGCTGGCTCCTAATGGCTTCTAGAGACAGTTCAGTCTTGATTTGCTCTGAGAACCATTTACTGTATATACTTGAGTATAAGCCTAGTTTTTCAGCCCCCTTTTTAGGTTCCCCTCAGCTTATACTTGAGTCAAGGTTATTTGTTATTTTACTCTGTTATTAGCATTATTTTTATATTTATTATTTTACTCTATTATTATTACAGCTATTATTTTACTCTATATATTATTGTTTTTTGGTATTTATTGTCTTTATTATTATTATTACATTTATTATTTTACTCTCTGTATTATTATTGGAAAGATACGAAAGCACTTTTGTATTGAAGAAGGTTAGAACAATGGTTTAATCAGAGTTCGACAGTCTTATCTTAAGTACATTTTTATGTAAATATTGAAAAACATTTAACCTACTGATGCCTCAATTAATATACTTTTATTGGTATCTATTTTTATTTTGAAATTTACCCGTATCTACGGCATTTTCCACCTCAGCTTATACTCGAGTCAATACAGTTTCCCAGTTTTTTGTGGTAAAATTAGGTACCTTGGCTTATATTTGGGTCAGCTTACACTCTAGTATATATGATATTTATCATAAAACGTGGCACTCTTCTCAGTACCACATTTCAAAAGAGCTAATTTCCTCCCTATCACATTTATTCACTGTCCAGCTTTCACAACAATACATTAGATATACAATGGTATGGACAGTTCTACCTTAAATGTGCACGCACATTTTGTCTATATTTTAATATCCTTTTGCCATTTTGTCCACTCTTTAAGATATTTTTGCCTTCTGCAAAAACAGATCAATAGGTCATGAATCCCTGATAAATGAAAATGCCTTGCCATGGGGCATTGGACCTTCACACACAGGCAGTTCTGTCCCATTTCGCGTTCCTTTAGGCTCTCTTCCCTTAGTTTCAGATGTAAAATGAAAAACAATGGAGACTTTTACAAGTCTGGAAGAAAGACTGCACACTTGGCATCCATTTCCCTATGGAAATTATATACATTTAGTGCAAAGCAATTGTATTTCTCCTTATTACCTTTATATACTAAATAACATGCCCATTCTTTAAAAAAAACATATGCGGCATCATGTCATCATGAAGGAGCCCGTGGTGGCGCAATGGGTTAAACCCTTGTGCCAGCAGGACTGCTGACCGAAAGGTTGGTAGTTTGAATCCGGGGAGCAGGGTGAGTGCCTGTCTGCCAGCTCCAGCTTTTCATGCAGGGACATGAGAGAAGCCTCCCACAGGATGGTAAAATATCCAGGTGTTCCCTGGGCAACGTCCTTGAAGATGGCCAATTCTCTCAGACCAGAAGCAACTTGCAGTTTCTCAAGTTGCCCCTGACATGAAAAAAATTGTCATCATGAATAACCTCAGTGTAAGGAACCCCACAAACAGTTGACAGGTCCTCAATTTCCTTGATATACCATTTTCCACAATGTTTTCCATGAGGTTTCCACAAATAGTGAGCAAAAAATAACCAAATATACACCTTTGCGAACCAACTAAATTGGGCAAAATTATTTTCCAAGGGAATTCTTCTCACATCTAGAAATGTTTGTGGTGATATCCTGACATTGTGGAGGTGCTTGTCCAATGGTGAGAAGGAAGAAACCTGCATATTTCTTTAGGAGCTGCTCTCAAACTGTCCTTGGCTGGAGGCCTGGAGAGTTGCCACAAGCTGACAGATAAAGTTCCATATGGAACACAAAAGCCACTGTTGTAGATGACAACAGCTGGGGTGTAACATCCGCCTCTTTTTGTAATAACACTTCATTAAGAAATTTAGAAAACGTTCCAAATATTTCCATGCTTCACACTCTCAGTCTGCTAGACTGATTAGAAAATGAAATAACCTGCTTTCTATAAGGCTGGTGGTTGTTTAAATGGAATCACCGTGTTGAAGTGTTCCAGAGCTGCTCAAGTGTCACTCACGTCCCTCATTCAGAACAGGAAGCTCAATTAAGAGTATTAGATTGCAGGCAGAATTACTGCGACATGTTTCAGCTGCCTTCTTAGCAGGCAGTTGTGGAGGTTTAGAGATGCTGCCCTGATAGTTTCTCTGTTTTAAATTGGTAACCCTCTCAAATGCCTGTGCCCCGCAGAAAATTTACTTAGGACTATAAAGATGGAAAATATTTTCCTTGGGTTCTACAGTTTTGACAAAAACAGCATATGCTCACACCACCTGAAGAATTCACTTACTTGTTAGAATTCAAACAACTGCATAACTTGGTTCTCTGTTTGGGGGGGAAATGCTTACCAAGCACATTTTAAAATGTCACTGTTCAAAATACACACACACACACACATATATATATATATATATATATATATATATATATACACATACACACACAAAACAAAAACAATGAAAAAATGCATAAATTAAAATGAATAAACAAATGAACGCATTACAAGAAGTGTTGCATTTGATCACCTCCTCTTGCCATATCATAATACCATTGGCTATGTTTACCCAAAGCACATATGCAATTCGCTGTCAATAATGTTGTGAAGATCAGCTGACCTTAAAAGTAGATCAGACAAAGGTCTAGTGAGTAACGCTACCAGTTCTTTCCATCCTATGCTTTACGTAATGAATTGTCATCATCATCATCAACAACAACAACAACAAGAGGAAAAGAAACAGCAGCAGTCATAGAAATTATGTTTTCTCCTTCCATTTGGAATTGTTTCCAGAGCACTATTGGAATCAGAGTTGTTTTCTTTTCTCAGAGCTCTGAATGTCAATTGTAAGTCTCAGTATTTCATAATCATTTCCCTCTCTTTCTCTTTCTGCCGTCCCCTGGAATTCCCATATCTATAATCAAAGATTTCTTAATAACCATAGATCGGATCACAATTGGAAAAGGTTGTATGGTATGAAACATGCCACATTATGTGATGATTGCTAGACTCAATCAAGAAAACCACATCCCTGAATTTGTGCTATTGATTATTCTCTAATTGACAGCAGTGACATATGTTGAAGTCAAATTGATGGTAATTATCAACAACCGCAATCTAACTGATTTCTAGCTTCTGAAGTAAAATCCGGATCACAGATGGTCCAAAACACTATTGGTTACAACTGGGAGAGTATGAAATGAGTAATTATAATTTCAGAAGCCTTTGGAAAGGCTTCCTGACTTGTCCTAACCCTTGAAGAGCTAATTTTCATGTATATTCCACTTATCTAACATTTATCTAATTATTTATGGCCAGAAACAAGCATGTTTCAAGTTGAATGCCACAATATGACAGTTGTCCATATTTTTAGAGGTGAGAAAAGGATATATAAGTTTTTCCAAAGTGACTAAATAAATTTATGACTCCAACATACTGTTTGGCTTGCCATATATTACATATATACAATTTAAATCAGAAAGTCTTTTTATTTCTCAGTGCTGAGGTCTGCAAAAATAAAAGACATGCATTAGTTGGGAGAAGACGTAAAGATGTGTGCATCTAAAGGTTGAAATACTGACAGTCTTGCCAGTGAAAATCCTCTTTTATCCAAAGGCGAGATACACTCCAGGCAGCTACACAGAAGCTTAGAGTCCTTATGTTACCCTCCTAATAATAATCTTTAGGGCTGAACAGCAATGCAATGCCCATGTCAGCTTAAAATGCAAACTTCCTGCTGACTGAGTCAGACAGATGATTGTGAGTGAAGGACCTTCTCTCTCTCTAAGAAACAAATTCTCTTAAGCATTGCAATTTCTGTATTTCCAACTATTCTCTTTATATATTGGCAGGGGGTGGGATGGGGACAATCTCAGCAGCTGTCCAAAGTTTCTTAGACATGCTGCTGCGGATTAAACATTTAATTTCATCAGCTGAAAACAGAAGTCTAACAAGCCAATCCTGAAACCTGCTGAGCTAGCACATGACTGTTTTGGATGGCGGTAATGCTGGATGCTGCACTAAGACTGCAAATAAATTAATACTGAGGTCACATAAGTGTTTGAATATGCATTGACTATGGGTCTTCTTTCCAAAGGTTTCCTTACATACACAGTTGCCCAACAAAAAATGCTTGTGTTTTAAGTATTGTATCCAGACACTCTTTGTAAACAAAATTTTTAACATCCGGATCACATGTATTTACACTATTAAGGTAAGCATTTCTAAGAGCGTAATTCAGACCAAGCTGTACAGTTGTGTAGCTAGTACTATACAACCACCATATCTGTAGGGTTAGTACCTACCCACATCTGACAAAATATGTCCTTTCTGGGGAGATTATTGCTGACAAGCCTTTATCCCACCCATTTCCCGTAACTTGGGATGGTTGCTACTTCATTGTCATGATGCCAGACCACCATTGCATAGTCACTGACTTCATGTGACTGTGGCGCCCTGGCAGTGCGTGGCATACTTCTGCCTTCCTGCTATGCTACTTCTCCACCATTTGTTTTTTTTCTTTTTTTCTTTTTAAGGCAGAAAAACATTAATTTTCTCAGAGGAGAGGAATGGATGCCATACAGATGCCAGGGGACCTCAGACTTTATTGCCTAGAGCAGGGGTGCTCAGGAAGTCGATCGCGATCGACTAGTCGATCCTGGGGCCATATGAAGTCGATCCCAGCTGGATGGGGCGATTCTGCCATGCGCACGTGCACTCGCTGCACCCAGGAAGGGGATCCTCCTTGCCTGTGTGTGCACTCTCTCTCTATCTCTTTGCCACGTTCCTTTCATGAAGCAGGAGGTCCCCATCCCGTTCTGCTTCCTGCGTGCGCAGCAGGCCCCTCCCACACATGCAGCAGGAAGCATGCTCCTGCTGCGTGCGTGGGAGGGGCTTGCTGCGCACACAGCAGGAAGGGATGGCAACGAGAAGGGGATCTTTCTTGCCTGCCCACAAACGCTCTCTCCATCTCTTCACCGCTGCATTCGCCAAGCAGGAAGACCCCATCCTGTCCTGCTTCCTGCGTGTGCAGCAAGCCCCTCCCATGCACGTGAAGAGATGGAGCAGTGAAGAGATGGAGAGAGCGTTTGTGGGCAGGCAAGAAAGAAGCCCCGCGTGGATAGAAGGCAGCAGCAGGAGCGTGGGCGCGCGTGCCCACGCACACCAGGTGATCTTTTCAACTTGTTTGTTCATATAGTGGCTCGCATGCTGAAAAGGTGTGGGCACCCCTGGCCTAGAGGTAAGTCCTCATACCTGTTACGATCATGTGCTATTGATTGACTTTGCAGGGAGGGAGTGAACCTACAATGGGTATCACACAATAGGGACATCATCAAAGCTTATGGTCTTGCTACTGTGCTGGTTTGCAACCATCATAAGATAAATTCCAAAATCCTCCATGGCAACTCTTTGGTAACTTCTGGGGGCAGTTGTTCATTTCAATAAGGGATCACTATTATCCATGGTTTCTTGTTTCCACAGTAAAATCAGTAATCTTTCCTCTGCAGATATGACAATATACTGTATTTTTTGTTTTAAAAATGCATATAGTACTTTCTAAAAAGAATATTTTAACAAGCTTGTCCAATACAAGGTATGTCTAAAGATGACTCATGCATGTTTTTGTAGCGTCATTATTCCTTTCCAACTTTCAGCTTGATTTTATACTATTTCTAAGAGATGGGAGATAAATAACTCCCGATGTAGGTGAGCAGCACCTAAAAGTTCAGATGAATCCAACTTCTAGATCAGTAGTTCCGAACCTTTTTTGACCAGGGACCACTTGAACAGGGACCACTTTGATGAGGGATCACTCTCATAACTTTTGAGAATTCCTGCCATGAATGCAGGTGAAACGTCAGGAGCGAATGCTTTGGAACATGGCCATACAGCTCAAAAACATAGAGGAACCCAGTGATTCCGGCCATGTAAGCCTTCGACAATACATTGAATCAGTTTTTGGTCAACTTTAGATTCAGTTTGATTATTTGGGGTGCTGATTCAGAAAATTGCATTGGATAGACCACATCAGCTCTAGTTTCTGATAAAAAACCATGCCATCCAGTAGTCACCATCTGCTCACCCACAGAAAACCATATTTAATAATATAGAGCTGATGTGGTAGCAGTAATCTGTTGTGGGTAGTCAACCTCTCCCGTCCCAACATTCCCATTGCCTCGGCACTATAAGAGAGGTGCACGAGACCAGTCGCTCTCATTGCAGTGTGGTTTCAAGGCAATGGTGTAGTAATGGTGAGGGCAGGGACAATATTTTCATCCTTGCGGACTACTGGTAGTCCACGGACCACAGGTTGAGAACCACTGATCTAGATGGTTAAGCCTAGTAAGCTCCCTTTAAGAAGAATGAATATGATGACATTCTGAAGTCATTCATAAGCAGGCGATGGTGTGATGCTGATCTAGATCAGTGGTTCTCAAACTTTTTCAGCCACAGAGCCCTTTTTGAAGAAAAAGTTTCTTCTGGAGCCCCAAGAAATGTTTATATATTACATATATAATGTGTGTGTGTGTGTGTGTGTGTGTGTGTGTGTGTGTATTAATAAAGGTAATAGTCTTTCCATCCAATAATTTTCACATGACCCCATGTTTATATGTATATTAGAAAAGTATTTAAAAAACAAATATTTACTGATAATCGGCATTTACAAGGCTTGCTAAACAGGCTGGTTTTTCTTTTTGTGGAGTGCAGCTGAAGCATTTACTGAGGGGCTCCTCACTTCCCTCCTCCTGCTCCTGTTCCAAGGGTATGCTGGGCACCAGGGCCATCCTTTCCTTACAAGTGCAGGTTTGAGAGGGGGCAGAGCTCAGGATTCATTTTGGAAAAAGCAGATGTAGAGTCAGGAGAGTGAGCAACTGAGAAGAGGCTCTGTGGACTGGCTACCATGTTGTTCCACCACCACATCTCTTACTGAGGATGCACAGGCTGTCTGCCTGCCTACCTACCTTGCTAGGATTTAAACAGGCAGCAACTCCAACAAGAGGGAGAGTGCACAAAGAAACCTGTTTAAAGGAGGGAAGGAAAAGGGCTAACAAGAAAGCATGCCGACCAAAGGAAGGAACAAACAAACACACGCATTGAGGAGAAGGAGGACGAAGTGCATGTGCGCATGCCGTTGGCACAGCTGTTGCCTGTTTAAGGAGGGGGGGACAAGGGCGTACCTCAGCTGAGTAGCTGTAAAGGAAAGGAACATGGTGGTGGCTGTCCACGCACCCTATCCAAGGAGATATGCCAATCACCTCTTTCACTCTCTCTGTGTGTGTCTCTCTCTGTGTCTCTCTCTCTCTGTCACTCTCTCTCTCTCTCTCTCTCTGTGTCACTCTCTCTCTCTCTCTCTCTCTCTCTCTCTCTCTCTCTCTCTCTGCAAGCAGGCAGTCCACACACCCTCAGGAAGAGATGCCAGAGCCACTCCGCAGCCACTCTCCCACCAGCTGGAGCTCTCCTCCATACATCTGCCCTTCTGCTCTGCCTTCCCCCAGTTGGGCTGGCAGGTCCCCCACTGTGCATGTTTTCTCCATGCACAGGAAGCCACCCCCATGTTCCTTTCCTTCACAGCTACCCAGCCAGTAAAGAGGAGGAAAGAGGAAGGAGCCACCACATGTACTTTGAGGGGGAGAAAGGGAGAGGAGGAGGGAAGCGCAGAACCCCTAATTTGCTTCATGGAGCCCTAAGGACCCCACAGAGCACACAATGAGAACTCCTGCTCTAGATCCCAGAGTAGCATCTTACAACTCCTCACTTACGGATCATTTCAGCATACAAATATACTAATTCTTCATTCTTTTCTTTTTGCTTCCAACTATTACTTCTTTGCTCTCTCTCTCTCTCTTTTGCAAATTAAAATTTTGAAACTGCTTACATGACTTGAAGTACTTAAGATGCACTTCAGTTTTCTAAGGTATTGCCCATACCTTTTCTTTCATAATGTGTTCTGCTAGTGTCAAGAATAATGCTTTTCTTTCTTCACTTTTCAAATACAAACCCATTACATTATCCCAACCAAATCCTATACAGTGCTATGCTCCCTCGTATTGAATATGAGCTACAGAAATCCAATGGAAAATATTCCTATAAATAGCAGTGCCATTTCTAGGCAAAGGGAAGCAGTATTTGACATTTTCTTGAAAATGTTCCCACCTGGTTTTGCTTGGAACAGCAGCACGATCGTTCAATGACAGGAAAACTCTCTGCCAAGCAGCTTTCCCTTCAATACACTCCTGCTTCTCTCAAATCATGCAAGGAGAGTTCATGTAGCAGTTCTTTCATAAATGTATATGAAAAGCTATATAAAGCTGTGTGTTTTGCTCTGCATCCCCATATTAATAGCCTTCTGCTGCTCAAGCAACTTTATGCTGCAACGTTTTATTCATCGCCTTCTATTCTAGTAGTGAATATTTTGTAAACACAACACAAAGGTCTGTCAAGGAGAACTATTCTAAATCATTTCAGTAAAAAAACATTGCTGTATCAAACACATTTCTTTCACTAAGGTGTTTCATAATGGCATATTAGCATAAAAGACACCATGTTTGCTTTTCAGGTTTACCCTGTAACAAGGCACATCACTAAGAGCTTTCATTGTTGTTATACATATAAATGACTCTAGAAGCATGTTCAGTTTTAAATTTATCTTTGCCCACTTTGAACCATACTTGTAATGCCCTGAAATGCTTTGCATAATGTAATGCTAGCTACCAAAAGATCACAGGGAATGAGTGGGGAAAACAATTACCTAGCCTTCTGGTTTGCCCCATGTTTTGCTACAGCACATCATTCCAGATGCCATTTATGTATAAAGCAAATGTGTACTGTGTGACACAATGCATGTATAACAGGCATGGTTTAGAACCCAAAAATAGGGAATCGAAAATCTAAGGGGGGGGGGGGGGATTTTTTTTATTAGTAATAGAAAGACTTACAAAAAAATTCCAAAAATTTCTAAAATGTGTAGCACACCAGTTCTCGTTTGTGCCTGGGGGGCAGGGGACAGCACTGGGGGTCCCACTAGCATTAGAGCCAGTTGATTCGGAAGAGGATTTGGAGGGGCTAGAAGAAGGGGAGTTTGAGACAGCTGGGCATTCTTCTCCCACAGAGAGCCTAGCCTGGGATGATGGCTGGCCTGACCCTTACGAACAGCAGGAAGGCCAGTTGGAATTCGAAAGCACTGATAGTGAAGATTACGAACGGCCGGGGGGGCGAGGCTCGCAAGAGAGGATGTGGGAAACAACCGAAGGAGAGGCCCGGGAAGCAGATGGGGAGTTTGACTCTCACGAAGATAGGGAAGCAGGTGCTGGGAGGCAAGGTCGAACCTTTGATAGGAGACGGAGCATTGAGGCAAGCAGGAGGGGTTGGTTCCACAGCCTAGACCGACCGAGGGCTCGGAGCACAGATTGGAGGAGGAGAAGCCTAGAGCGTCGGGGGCCTCGCCAAGGGGATTAAGTATAGGATCCGTGGGAAAAGATCCTCAGTACTTCAGCCACGTCTTACTTATACAGATGTGTAGCGAAGCCAAGACCACGTAGCTAAGTTTGGGGCTAGTGGCCTGCCAGGAGAAGTTTTACCTTGTAACCTTGCTTTGTTCCTGATCCGCTAGTTAAGCGGAGCTTTGCCAAGTTTTTGGATACTGCCTAGTTTGCCTTTTGGACTATACCTTTACTTTTGGATTACTTGATATTTTTATGGACAATTACCTTTTCAACTGTTTTTATTCTTCAATAAAGTAGTTAGCTGATTATTGTCTCTGTGTGTGTGATTACGGGGCCGGCCTAGGACTTGCATCGTGACAAAATGTAACGTAATTACTAACGAAATTCGTTAGTAGTTCTAAAGTAGGCAAAGCAGGGAAACAGGACTGACACTGTTTTAAGCACAGGCAAATCAAGGGGCAACATTTCCCTTGGTTTCCTTGCAGGGAGATATAAT
Source organism: Anolis apletophallus (assembly GCA_030556195.1). NCBI lineage: Eukaryota > Metazoa > Chordata > Lepidosauria > Squamata > Anolidae > Anolis > Anolis apletophallus. The sequence goes on along the minus strand of JARBWK010000006.1, from coordinate 54,182,186 downwards.
GCATTAATATATTATTATTAATATTATTATTAATATTATCAAAGGACAGGGTTTCTTTGCAGGGACATATAATGCATTAATATATTATTATTAGTAGTAGTATTATTAAAGGGCAGGGTTTCTTTGCAGGGACATATAATGCATTAATATATTATTATTATTAATATTATTAAAGGACAGGGTTTCTTTGCAGGGACATATAATGCATTAATATATTTTTATTAATATTATTAAATAAAATAGTTGCCAATGCCCACCTCTGGTGCAGGCATTGCTAATCTGTAGAGTTCTCCTCACTCCAGCTTTTTCCCATTCAGTTTTACCATAGCAGTCTAGGACCTCCATTTGAACACTATGGCTTTTCTTGATTCTGAACTCTTCCTTCTCCTCTCCATGCTCTTTTCACTCCTGCTGCCCTTCTCTCAGCAGTTCTTATGTCCTTCTACTCTGTCCTTCTATCTAAACCCCCTTCCTGGGTGTTTAAATCGCTTTTTTCGTCAGTCCTCCAGCCCCTCTAGGAGTCCCGATCTGGATCTCTCTATCGTTTCCGGCTCCTTTTTCACTTCCTGGAGGAGGCCTTTCACTCTAATTAGGCTCCAAGCATGGAGAGGCCCCGATTTGACTGTGAGTTATGTCTGCAAAGCTATTTTAGAGGGGGAAATTTTCCTGTTGGGTGGGCATCCGAAATAGTTACTAATCTAACGAAAATTTGGGCCCAGGGGGTGCGGAAAAGAAAGTCCACTTCCGGGATTAGCCCTGCGATGCGTATAAACTTGAAAGTCCCATACATACGAATCCCTTCCGATTTCTTTTCATTTTCATAACTTTTTTCTCATGCCTAATGTATAATATACTATTGCAAAAATGAAGCATTTCAATTAGCATGCCCCCAGTTGCATGTTTCAATTGGGATTCAGTTCGACTCCGGTACAGATGTTCAAAGGACCACAGAATTTTATCAAGATCATTTGAAGGCAACATGGCCTCCTTGTTCCTAGAGTAGATGTACTATGAGGACAGCATACATTACTTTCTTCTTTGTGAGTGCCTCATCAATTGTCAATAAACAGAGTTGCCAGACAAGCAACTTTCTATTCCCCATGAAATGAAACCAGAGAATGGATGCCTGTGGTGTCACATAGAAGGGTCCATATGATCATATCAGAGAAGGGCAGACAAGTGTTGGAAGGCAGCTAGGACGTTGCCCAGGGGATGCCCGGATGTTTTTTGATGCCTTACCATCCTTGTGGGAGGATTATCTCAAGTGTAAAGCTTCATTTATGCTCCTTTTCAGACAATGGGCTGGGGGCAAGCAGGGGTGAGACTAAGTTCTTGAGAAAAAGAGAATTCACTTCAACCAAAAAAAAGGAAGCAAAAGCCTCTAGTGCTTAGATAAAAGAAAGATATAAGAAGGTGAAACCAAGGGCAGATGTTAACTAGACTCTCATCTCTTGCTGATTACTTTACAAAAACATTGAAGTCCCTTTGCTTCCAACGTCTAGAACTACTTGTGAGTCAGGTGATTGTATAAACAATTTGAAGAGTATCCACATAAGTGGATCCAGAATTTGATGTAAAACAGAGTTAGCCAGATAAATACGACAACTGAAAGACAGGATCTTGATATGCGCTAGTTAGATAAAGGTTTTGTTCAATTTATTGTAGAGAAACTAAATCCTATTTGGTCTCTTAAGAAATATGCTGAACTGACAACTGAAATTGATTGATTGTGTATACCTAGTTTGGATCATCCATGCCATATTATTTTTCAATTTTTATGTATGGTTTTGAAAGCTTGAGAGTAAAGAAAGCAGACAGGAAGATAATCATTTCATTCAAAATGAAGTGTTGGATGATAATTCTATGGATACAATGGACTACCAAAAAGACAAATAAAATAATCGCAAATCAAAACTGAATTCTTCTTAGGAGTCAAAATGACTTCAGTCTTCAGTCCTCCACATGTGCTGGTGCTAGCATTAGTGGTGCCATATATTGAAAAATGCTATTTTTCCTGAAAGAACAGCTTTCTCTGAAGATATCTACTGGAAGAAGATTATAAAATTGTACTGGAGTGTCTAAAGTTCCTAGAGAGAACTGTTTGATTAAATCCATGAATAATCAAATCCATAAAGGTCAAACCTGCAAATTTGGAGGGACAATTCTAAATGGAGGCTATCCTGCTTCATGGCTTATGGGGAAAGCTTATCAAAGTGAAAGGCAGTAAAACGAAGAGGAAGGTGAAAAATAAATTCAATAAATTTAAAAAATCAGTAAGAAAAGAGTAAGACCACATTACACATAGCTAGGCTCAATCAAGAAAGTCACGACCATGATTTTCTAAAACCCAAGAAAGGTTATTATTAATAACAGATTTTCTTGAAAGCCCCTCATTCACAGGATTGCCACACATTGAAGCCAACTTGACAGTACATTATGAAAAGAAACCTAGTATGGGAGTTGGTATTCTCCATGTTATGGATCACTTGATGGAAACACACTAACCTGGTTGCGAATGCAAGTAATAGTTCTGAAAAAGGTTCTTACTTTCTCTGTAAGTGTAGAAGTCAAATATTCCAGGATGTAAGAATTATTATGCATAAGAAATGTATAATAATTGCATGATGTCTGACATGCAAGCTATGGTATGCAGGCATCAGGCATGTTGCTTTGTCACAGAATCTTTCAGACAAGTCATTGGGTAGGCAATTTGTGTAAACAAATCTCTTCCTTTTTCTATAATATTTGCAATGTTTGCCTTGTTTGAGATTTCAATTTGGAAAAAAAAACCACTGCATACTAGTGTTCACACTTTAATTTAACCAAAATGGGGATGTATTTTGTATAGACTCTGCCCAAGTGTACACCTTTGGTACATAACTTTCCCTAGTCTATATCTTTTTATAAACTTTTCTAAGGTTGACATTATGGACATTTTTTTAAAAAAATCATCTTAAAATTTTGTGATGTACAAAATACAAAGCACAGTTGTGCTCTGATTTAAGTATTAATCATTCGTTTGTATGAAGATCAAATTATTGTATGTCTTTTCAAAATGTCCCTTGTAGAATTTAAGGGCCTTATAGAATTTAAAATCAAAACCTTGCAGATTGAATAAGTCAAAAAAACCCACTACACTGCTAACTAAACTTCTAAACTTCTAAATAGTAATAAAACAATATGCTTACCAGAAGATTAAACATTGCTGATCTTAAAAGGTCTTTAAAGCAATCTTAAAATGACCTTTAAGAGCTCTTAAAATGGCATGGGAGATAAATGCCTTCATCTGCCAATAAAAGAACCATGCAGTTAATTAATGCAATGGTGGCTTTCCCACAGAGGCAATTATTTTTTTGTTGGTGCTTTCCTCTCTAGCTCCCATAAGAATGATTTTTCAGTGGTGGACTTTTCAGCCACCTCCACTAATGACCAACGACCCCAAGGGGTGCTGAATATTAGCACTGCGATTAATGCAGTCTATTAATGCTGCTTACTTGCAGGTACCTGCCTGGAAGGGAAAATTACTTCAATCATCCATTATTACTGAAACATCCTTAAAATGAAGGCTCTTACAAGCAATGTATGTACACATAAGTGCTCTTCGTGTATTCAGTGATATCTACTTCCAATTGTGTAAAGAATAGATGGTAGGCAGCTTTTATTAATCCTGGGAGGGATCAGCAATAAATAGCTACCTTAATATTTCTTAGTGCTTGATCATTTAGTGCACTTCTGATTTACACTTCCTGGAGAGACTCAACAACAATTGGTCTTATGTTGCCAGATCATTTCCAAGAGGCTCAGCCCCCCAGAGGTTTGAGTTATGTCTCCTGATTCTGAAGTCATACTAAAAGTTCCTCCCTCTAGGGACCACACTGGGGGTTCTTATGTCTGTAGACAAGTGTTGTGCCACTGAACTGTGCCAATTTCTTATTTTTAATCACCCAAGCTGCTTTTTAGGGACATATACACTGGAACCTGTACTTAAGAGCATCCCAACTTAATAGCCTTTTGAGTTAAGAGCTGTTGTTCTGCCCAGGTTTTGCTTTGTCACATGAGCAGCATTCTGAGGTAAGAGCTAATGCCAGAGAGAGTGCTAGTGCTCAATTGAGTACTAGAGCTAGAGTACATGGCTATAGGGCTTCAAGGGACCATGCCTCATGCTCTTGCCTGCTTTGTGAGGGGGGTTCCAGACAAGCCAATATCCCAGGAGCATCTCAGTTTAAAAAAAGTGACACACCAGGAGAAAGGGGAGGAGGAAAATCACCCCTCCCCCCTTTCTCCTGGCATGTCATTTCTACATGCCAGGAGAGCTGTGTGTCGGTTGGTGTTACACCCCCTTCTGTATAAGGGGGTATTTGTGTATTTGGATGACATCGTTGTCGTGACGCGCACGAAGGAGGAGCACGTCAGATTGGTTCGAGAAGTGCTGGAAAGATTGAGGCAGGCAAAGTTGTATGTGAAGCTGAGCAAGTGTGAGTTCAGCAGGAACCAAATCGATTTCTTGGGGAATCGTATAAGTGAAAAGGGGATTTCGATGGATCCCGCTAAGGTTGAAGATGTGTTGTCTTGGGAGGCTCGGCAGACCCGGAGACAGTTGCAAGCATTTTTAGGTTTGGCCAACTTTTATAGGACCTTTATTCCAGATTTTGCTGCTATCACCCTTCCCCTCACGGAGTTGTTAAAGACGAAGGGGAAGGGGGAGACTAGGAAAGCCAAGTCTTCTGGGGCCAAGCTGTGTTGGACTAAGGAGTGCCAAATGGCGTTTGAAAGGTTGAAGAGAGCTTTTACCAGTGGCCCGTTGCTTATGCACCCGGATACTGAGAAGCCCTTTGAGGTGCCGTGTGATGCCTCCGCGTGGGCTTATGGGGGAGCATTGTTACAGAGAGATGTTCAGGGGAGATTACGGCCATGTGCGTACTTTTCCAAGAAATTTGGGGAGCAGGAGAGAAAGTGGCCGGTTTGGGAGAAGGAGGCATTTGCGGTACAATGTGCCTTGCAAACCTGGCGTCATTTTCTAGAGGGAGCGGTCCACCTTTTCGTGGTGTTGACTGATCATCGGAATTTGCAGTATTTGAAGGCTCCTCAAAAGCTGTCGCCAAAATTAGTTTGGTGGGCACAGTATTTTGCTCGAGTCAATTTTTCGTTGAAGCATATTGTGACGACTTGGTCACTGGTTCTGGAGATTATTAATTAAAATAAATCCTCCCGGTAGTACTGCCACCAACCTAATTATTAACAATCAGTATTTTAAATTAAATAAGATGTGTATATGGTAGTTCTGTTGACCGAGCCACCCAAACACAACCACACTGTGAGGAACTAGAAGATAGCGAGATGGAGGCTTTTTAAAGTTAACAATAAAACAGAATTTATTAATTAACAGATGGCTAGCAATGAGGCACAGATCACAACGGTTCTACAAAGAGGCAACAATATCGTATGGTTACTGATGGTAATAATAAGCTGGAGCGTGCGGTTACAGATATTAAAATGCTAAGCGTGTGGTTACAGATAATACTTCAAAAATAGTTCCAAAATGCTTAGCTCTTAACAATACTTTAGTCAGTACTGTGTCTTGACTAAAATATAGACCTTTCACCCTATTGTCTGAAAATAGGAGAGAACAGCTGGTTCCTAACAGGAGCTTCTAAACACCAGAAGTCCCTCTGAGTCTTCCCTGCCTGAGTCAGCTTGCTGCTGACTCTCCAGCCACAGAACCCACCTTTCCCTCTTTACACTGAGGAGACAAGGTGTTTAGTCTGACTCTGCAAAGTCAGCCCTAATGGCTCTAACCTAACTATCAGTGTCACCCCACACCCTGGTTGTGTCACTATAGTAAATGACTGGGCAGTTCCTATGGCTGAGGCTTGGAGGATATTGTCACTCCAACCTCAAACCACACCAGCAAGAGCTAAGATCTGTCTCAATCAAAGCTCTGCCCAAGACTGAGAATCTTTCTGCCAAGATCCCTCCTTTAGTCAGCTCTGCTCAACCCCTCTGGCACTCAGCCAATCACAGGGCACTCCTATCTCTGAGCAGGATTGACTCTAAGGCCACGCCCCCTCTCTGGCTATGACCTCCCCCTTCTGGCTGTTAGCTGCAAATCCCTTTGCCAAAATGGATGCCAGCTTTCCTCCAGCAGAAAGGAAAAACCTCCAAGCAGGCCTTTCACCCACTTAGGACAGGTGAGTCCTTACACATATCAAGGGTAAAGAGAATGTGGTAGCGGATGCTTTGTCTCGCTACCCTGCGATGGGACCTAACCCTCCTCCAGGTTTGGAAGATGTGTTTACGGAAAATCAATGGGGGTTGGCAGTGCAAACCCGGTCTCAATCTAGTATGGTAAAGAAGGAGGAGGAGGTTAAGGTAGAAGGCTGGCATTTGGAATTACAGAGGCATTATGCAGATGATGAATGGCTGGATCATCATAAGGAGGAATGCAAGTGGATTGAAGGATTATGGTTTGTTAGATCTAAGGTGTATGTTCCTCAAAGCTTGAGGAGAAAAGTGTTAGAGCTAGGTCATGACCACAAGACTGCTGGTCATTGGGGTTTTACTAAGACTCTCCTGGCATTGAGGACTCGATATTGGTGGCCTGGAATGAGGGCTGAGATAAAAGATTATGTACAGAGTTGTGAAGCTTGTGCTAGCGGGAAGGCCCTCACGGCTAAACCCCAAGGATTAATACAAGTAGTGGCTTCTCCAGTTCGGCCGTGGACCCATGTAAGTACCGATTTTGTGGGAGAATTGCCATCAAGTAGGGGTTATCGGTATATTTGGAAAGTACTGGATTTATTTTCCAAGCAGGCTCATTTTATTCCATTGAGGGGGTTGCGTTCAGCTGAAAGGTTGGCGGCTCTGTATGTTCAGCATATATATATATATATATATATGCTGCCTTAATCTTGGACTTCAGGCACACTGTGCATTCTAATAACTTTGTACATTTTGGCACTTTTAAATCACACTTACTTGCAGACTTAATAAGCCTTTCCCAGTTACAGTGTCCCAGTCTACGATGCCACACATGTACACATTTGTCATGAAGTTGACTAACATTTCCAGGACATCCCCCTAATTCAACACAAGCTACTTCAACTTGTTTATCTTCAAACACAAACAAACCATTATGTTCATTTATCACAATTTTAGACATGCCTGGTTTGCTTATGACACATATATCATGTTCAAACAACACATTGAACCCCAATTTAAGCAAACTAGAAACACTCAAAATATTGTACTTGAGACTATCAATATAAAGAACATCCTGTAATTCCACTCCCAACCCTCTAACAAAAACAGACCCTGATCCTATAACATTAGCCCACTTGCCATTAGCCAATGTGATGGAAGACACTGAGGCTTCATGTATATTATTGATCAAAGCATTGTCCTTGATTAAATGCCTAGAGGCACCTGAGTCTACTACCCAAAAACTACTAGAACATTTAACATTTGACTCTCCATTTGCCATCAAAACAGAAACAGAACTTCTTTCTTCTTCACTCTGATGACCTTTCTTCTTTTTCTTCTGGTTGAGTGGATTTTTACAGTTCTTTGAAATATGTCCATTCTGACCACATCGCCAGCAAACTGGCCCTTTAAAACTCTTTCGAGCTTGAGCCATGCAAGCTGTGTCAGCCTCTTTAATTGAAGATTGCATTTCAGATGAGTAAGATACAGCCTCTCTGGAAATTTTCTGTGCTTGCCATTCATACAGCTGTGAGGCCGCTCTAAATTCTCCCAGTAATCACATGAAATCTGCTTCTTGATCCAACGGAGTTTATTAGAGGTACAACACCTGTAAAGCCAAAGCATTGGCTCATCGCTCAAACACCCCTTATATACTCAACCCCCTCCCCCCGTCACCTGCAATGTCCGGGAAAGGTTGCATCATACCCCTCTGACTCAGCAGTCCTACTGTCCAATGGATATTACATCATATCCCTGCTGAGCTAGCAATATGCAAGTCAGTGTCCACTGTCGGGAAGAGGTTGCGTCACATCCATCCTGACTCAGCACTGCTCCCAGGAGATTACATCATCACCGGGAATTCCCCAATGTCCTGCACGCTGTTAAGGCAGACTGGGAGTTCTCGAGCCTTCCCCAAGGCTAAGAACCTCCAGCTCTGACAACAGCTTTGTTGATAGAAAATTTATATTCAAATCTGCATCTTGAATATTCACCAGTCCATCCACAAAAGCATCATATTTCTTTCCAAGACTTCCCAGCAGAATTAGACCCTTCTGGGTCTCCTCAAAACTCTGCCCACGCTGCTCCAGGTCAGCAAACAGTGTGACCATTTCATTTATATGCTCTTGAAGACTGCCATTCTCAAGTTGCATTTTAAACAGCTTCCGGCATATGATAACCTTGAAACAAGCAGACTTTTTCTGGAACATGTTTTGTAAACAATCCCAAATTTCTTTCGCTGGCTTCAAATGTTTCACAAACACCAGTTGATTATCTTCCAAGGCCAACAAAATATTAGCACGGGCCTTCTGGTCCTTTAAGACCTCATCATCATCGTCAGCAGCTGGAGAAGTTAACACTGTTGACCATAACTCCTGAGTAATCAGCCAACACTTTATCTTCTCAGCCCAACAAAAATAATTTTGTCCATTGAGCTTTTAAAAACTCAAACCAGAAAATTGAGCCATATTCATAGCCCTCTAGCTGTTATATAATTCCACACAGCTTTCAGCTTCTTGCTCACTTAGGAAACACCAAGATACTCCAAGTCCCATCAGTCCTTGCTGGGCACACAGAGACTCCAATTCCCATCAGACCTTTCTGGGCCCATAACCTGTCAGTTGGTGAAGGGATAATGGAACATATAATCCCATATATCCACAGTTAGTAGAGTAAAAACAGCAAAAAGTGTCTGATGGGTTATTGGCAAAATAGAAGCAAAAAGAACAACGTTTGGCTTTATATAAAAACACAAACTTTTATTTCCAAAATATAGCTTTCAATAAACAAAAAAGCAATACCATGCTTCGTGTAGAGATTGAAAGAACAAATCAAATAATGCAGTTCTTCAATATATTCTTCTACACAGTCTTTAGCAACAAACATCTGTGTTACCATATCAGCATTGTTGCAGCTCACGAATGAATTTCTTCAGATTACAGCATTCCAGCATTTCAGAAATACAGGATATCATTTACTCCAGGCTTCAGCTTCCAAGCATTTAAATGCATTTCTTCCATCTAAAGTATTCCAGCATACCAGCATCACAGCAGTATATCAGCCAGGAACCTTCAGCTAGCACAATAGCAAGTATAGACATTTAGAATCTGCAAAAGCCTTCTTCAGCATACACACACACAGTATGCACACTCCATGATACTCCCAACGTACTTCTCCTTCACAGCAGCACCACAGCCACCGCCATATCCACGAGCTCAACTGTAACATAGAAGCTTTTATGCAAACACAGCTGCCACACCTTACTTGATTCAAGAAACACTCAGCTGCATCTATTCATTCTTAAAACAAAAGCCTTACTCCTAACATAAACTCAGAGAAACAGTTACACATAACTCAAACAATTGTTTTATATCTTTACAGTCTGGCACTGTGGCAGCTTGGCAATGGAGGCTGGATAAGTACTAGGCACGTTTGATTTTTTAAAAAAGGTTCAAAACTCATTTCATATGTAGGGGGTGCTGGTGGTTTGGATTGAAAGTCAATTCTGATTTTCACAGAAAAAAGGTTCAAAGCTTTTCAAAATTTCTGAGACTTCTGAATCCTTCGTTAATGGTTTCAAAGTGTTATTTCCTGTTTCATTGGGTGGTCTTTACTTTGAAAGTAGTTGTTTTACTCCAGAAGGGAAAGGGAAAGCAAAAGGAAGAGATCTATCCACTATAAATATATAATAATAATAATAAATAAATACACTTTATTTACATTCCGCACTTCTCACCCCGAAGGGGACTCAGTGCAGATCACAGAACACATACAGTCCCTGCCGTTTTTGACGTACAAGACATACAACAACATATAGCAGGAGGATCTTCTGGATTGAGCCGTGTTCTTCCTTGCTTCCAACCAGGTGTTATATTAGTGCTGCTCCATTTCATCACAAGGGGTGCTGTTGTTCCATCCTCCTTGCTACCTCCTCCTTCTTTTTGACAAAGAGCCTGCCAGCCAGCCGAATCCTCTTCCAGTACTCGTCTTCAATATTTATTGAAGTTAAAAAGTCCTTTAAGACAGTTCGGAAATTACAACTAGTCCAACGGGCGGCAGCCAGACTTCTAACTGGAGCTACATACAGGGAGCATACCACCCCCTGTTGTGTCAGCTCCACTGGCTGCCGGTCCAATTCCGGGCTCAATTCAAAGTGCTGGTGTTGACCTTTAAAGCTCTATACGGTTCTGGCCCAGCTTACTTGTCCGAACGCATCTGCCGCTACGTCCCACCTCGTACTTTAAGATCATCCGGGGAGGCCCTGTACTTTAATATCTGCTCTCGCTCCCGCCGGCTTCCCAGGTGCGGCTGGTGGGGACGAGGGAGAGGGCCTTCTCGGTGGTGGCTCCCCGTCTGTGGAATGCGCTCCCTAGCGACATACGATCAATTCCATCCCTCCTGGCATTCAGGAAAAAAGTGAAAGCCTGGATGTGGGACCAGGCGTTCGCATAGTAGCACAGGACAGCACTTTAGTAGTTTTAATGGAAAGTTGGTGAATAGGGCTCAATGCTTTTATGGATGGAACACTGTTTTTAACATAGGTGAATGCATAGGATGTGTGAATATAATTATATTTTAATGTATTTTAGTGTCAAATACTGGAGGGTTTTATATTGTGTTTTATACTGCAATTGTGATGTAGGCATCAAATTATGCCTTTTGGAAGCCGCTCTGAGTCCCCCCTCGGGGGTTGAGAAGAGCGGGGTAAAATGCCATAAATAAATAAATAAATAAATAAATTTAAGATACCTCCACCACTTATGTGGTACCTAATTTTTCTACTTGCAGCTAGCTGCTTTGAACTGCTTAGGTCAACAAGGGCAGGGCTTACAGCTGACTTATCCAAGTCAGTCCGGGATTCAAACTTGCCACGTTTGGATCTTACAGCTTGCAGCTATAGCTGCTGTTTTAACCGCTGTGTTAAACTCCCGGCCCTCTGGTTAAAACTGCTGGGAAAGGAAGGGAATCCATCCACACTGGTTTAAACTGACACGAATCCATCCCATCCAACAGATTTAAACTGACACGGGAGAGAAAGGAAAGGAATCCATCCACACTGGTTTAAACTGATATTTTTCCTGTTGTTTTTCTCCCTTTCTTTCTCCTCTTTCCTTATCTCTTCCTTTCCCCTTTCCTTTTCTCCTCCAAATCCCAGCCCGTTCAGGAAAACATGCCGGGGGGGGGGGGGATTTTACTAGGTTCCCTGCCTATGTTGTTCCTTTGCAAAGTGATAGTGTGCACCTTTCCCACCCAAGCAGCCTGCCCTGGTCCTTCTGCCTTCGCGTCCCTGGCTCGCAATGAGCCCACAAGGCATGCACAGCTATTTTAAAGGGCAATGGCTGCCATGCCGAAACCCTGCCCCTCCCAAGGTGGTTTTCCCTTATTGGCTGCAAGCAAGCATCCCAGCATGCAAACAGATGCTTGCCTCCAAACGCTGATTCATTTCTGATTCACTCCCAGGATCAGAAAAAAGATGACAACAGTGGCTTCGAAATGGCAAGGATACTTCCGGGTTCCCAAACCGCTTCGAAATTGCTTCAAAAAGTAATTTGATCCCAATTTAATCTGAATTACGAAGATTCCGACTGGACCTAACCATGCCTAGTAAGTAATTTTCTTTTTCAAATGGCTTTTGGGGTCTTTTGGGGAGGGGGTTAGTATTCCTACAGTTTTCCAGGCTAATTTAGCCTAGAAAACCATGGGAATACTGTCTGGACACCAGAAATAGTGGGTTTATCCTGCATCTTATAAAAAGGCGTGGAATAAACCCACTATCAAATTAATTTGCCACAAACCAGGGTTTACCAGGACGTCATTTGGACAGCACCTTTTTATTGCAGAATTTTCCACAATAAACGGCCTGTCTGGATGCGCCCTGAGATTGCTGTCCCCTTTGCTCTTGTCCACTATGAGGAATTTTGGGTCAGTTGATTGTGTGTGTGTGTGTGTGTGTTTATTCCTGGTATGTTGAGAGGAAGAGATCGCAAGACCATGAGGGAGGTTGAAATGAAAACAGTATGAAGAATATGATGCTTCTGCCTCTTCACTTTGTGCTTCCTTGCCACAACTTTGTGCTTCTACCATTTTAAAGTTGATATTTTTTATTGTTCCCTGTGAATGTGCATTTATACCTTATCTGTTATTTATGAAGTGCATTTTCTTATTTAAGAACACATAACAAAAAAGATTTGGGGTGGGGGTGGGGTTGAGGGACCAGAATTATCTAATAGCATTTCATTGGGAAAATATGCTCTGAGATAACAGTGTTTTGAGTTAAGAGCTCAGTCAAGGAACAAATTAAACTCTCATGTCAAGGTATCACTCAATTTCCCCTTATGGAGCAACCATCGTGGAAAGCATGCAATGTAATTTGTGGGAAATGAGTGGCTTACTTACACAGACACTATGTCCCAGTCCAATTCACACATAAATTCCATTTTTTGTTTTCAAAGAAATTAAAAGAGAATGAAGATTGGTTTTTATGCTGTAAAGTTGATTTACAGCCTCAAAAACCAACTCACAAGAGTAACTGAAAGGGGTTAGTGTAAAGGAACATAAGTATCATATTAAAAGGCAATTATAATACTAAAATGCAAACAAGACAGTTAATAGAACAGGTATAAAGAAAGTACAGCCCCAACTCTTCAATAGCCCCTTCCTCAACAACCAGCCAAGTGCCAAAAGCCTGCCTCAATAACAGGGTCTTTGCCTGCTGGCAGAGGAACAATAGGAAAGGAGGGGAACCCTTTCTTCCACTGGAAGGAAGTTCTGCAAGATTGCCAACAGCTAGTTTGCCTTGGAAGTAGTCATATCCCTCAGGTCTCATTCTCACAAGCTACAGATGACATGTTAAATCTCTGTCTGGACTATATCACTGTAGACTCTTGCTGGGGATTTACAGGCTGTAATACCATACATCCTTACATTTCTAAAAGGCACCAAAATCTTTCTCAATATTATGTCAGTTTTCTAACAGGCATGTTTACTTTGAAAAGACTTTCTTCTCCCAACAAGGTTGGGGGAAGAGAGCGGTTTGCCTCCCCCCCCCTTCCCAAAGGAGAGAATGGATGGTTCCAAATGGCCAGTGCAGGGCTGGCCAGCCCCTTAGGTCCTCATTCGGACCTTAGCTTCAGCCCGCCACACCCGCCCATTAACAGTATAGTATGGTTGCCAATCGGAGCCGGTTGGGAATTTTGGTTTTTTGCTTAACCCTACACTGTTTAGGGGTTAGATAGTATGGTGGGTTTATATAAATAGGCTTTAGCGAAAAATAGATAGGAAAATACAACGTTGGTGTTCACACAAGGCCCCCCACCTTTTTAGGGGGGTGGGTCATTTGCAAAAACACTCACCGGAAAGTGAGGTAAGATTTGATGGCCCAGGAATGGCAGAGTCTGATATCAACATGGTCGAAAAGACTTCTGTCCATTTCCCTTAGCAGTTGCCCGGTTTTGGTTACCAGGGTAACTAGGTTTTTCGCCCCAGTTAGCCGAGGGGTATGGCCGGCTGGGATACCTCCTCGGCTTTGTTCACCAGGTTCTTGACACCTATTAGTTTAGGTTAAGGCATAAATTAAATAGGTAACATTTAAATAAAAGTTGCCCAAAATTTGAACCCAAACTTATTTGTGTGTTGTCTCGTTATTCCGGGGATAGGCAGGCAAATAACACAATGTTCAGTGGTTCCTACCTCAAAACACCATTTAGGCTCAAGTGTAGGAATCTGGTTTCTCTGTTTTAGGCACTTAATCTCAAATATCTTTCATATTATAGTCTTTTAAAATTTAAGGTCCTCCTACACTAAACAGTTTTAACAACTACACTACATAGTTTTAATGGTTTGATGCCTCTTTAGTTGATTGAGGTAATAGAATTTTATCCCAGAGATCTCTAGTGCATTCCCATTAGCTTCCTGTGAATCTCACCAAGCTAGAAATTTCATCTAAATACCTTGCCAAGCAGATGTTTAAATGTTATCAAATGACTGCTATATGTCTCAATGTACAATACAGCCTCATATACATGAGAGCTAATTTTTTGGACTTCACACAGATATGTAAAACCTCAGATAATCACATGTTCTATTATTTTTAATAGAACAAATGATGGAGGTATCTGGAAGAGAGTGTAGCCTTTAGAGGAATCCATAGGTGAATAAATGAAAGTACATATACTGTGTCTGTAGTTATGGGATTCATACTGTATATTCACTTTGAGCTTATTCTACAACACCAATGCTCATCTGAAATAAACAATGCATAATGATTCAGATGGGAATGCATTTACAAAAAGATCTTGTTCCATGAATGAAATCAAAAGTAATCACACCTTGACCATTCAAGACAACAGAACACATAGATCAGTCATTCTCAAAATTCCTAATCCTGTGACCTTTTAATACAGTTCCTGATGTTGTGGTGACACCCATCCATAAAAATTCAATTGTTACTTCATAAGTTCATCCCTTAGGATTGTCCACATTTGTGTGACTATGTTGTTTTTCAGACTACAGGCTGTCCTGTAATAACCTTTCTCTAGGCTATTCAAAGTTAGTATATGTGTGTATGTGTGTGTGTATGTGTATAGCTGGAGTTACACTTAAGAAATCTACTTATTCTGGCTTACATACAAATTCAACATAAGAACATACCTGCAGAACCTATTTTGTTTGTAACTTTGGACTGCCTTTATATGCTTAAGATGAGGGATGCATTTGCAAAGACTTGAACAGGGATGTGGATGAACAGGTTTCTTCTTTAGAGGTAGGTTGTTCTGATGTGACTTCAAACTAAGCCTGGCTTTTGGCTTTTGGCTTGGCGCGCTTTAGATCTTGGCAGGGGGAGGGGCAGGGAGGGCCCCGTCCGCTCCTCCTCCCCTGCCAGCATCTAAAGCGTGCTAAGGCTTGGCACGCTTTAGATCCCGGCAGGCAGGAGGGGCAGGGAGGGCCCCGTCTGCTCCTCCTCTTCTGCCAGCATCTAAAGCACGCTAAGGCTTGGCGCGCTTTAGATCCCAGTAGGGAGGAGGGGCAGGGAGGGCCCCGTCCACTCCTCCTCCCCTGCCAGCATCTTAAGCGTACTAAGGCTTGGTGGCCGTGGTTTATTTCCTTGGCAGGGGAGGGGAGAGCATCATCCCCCTCCTCCTCCCCTGCCAATGAAATAAACTGCAGCATCCAAGGCTTGCCCTGGTTTATTTCCCTGGCAGGGAGGGTGGGGAACATCAGCCCCTCCTCCTCCCCTGCCAAGGAAATAAACCACGGCAACCAAGCCTTAGCGTGCTTTAGATGCTGGCAGAGGAGGAGGAGCAGACGGGGCCCTCCCTGCCCCTCCCCCTGCCAAGATCTAAAGCGCGCCAAGCCTTAGCGTGCTTTAGATGCTGGCAGAAGAGGAGGAGCGGACGGGGCCCTCCCTGCCCCTCCTGCCTGCCGGGATCTAAAGCGCACCAAGCCTTAGCGTGCTTTAGATGCTGGCAAGGGAGGAGGAGCGGACGGGGCCCTCCCTGCCCCTCCCCCTGCCAAGTTAATAAATTGCGCCAAGGCTTGCTCTCAGCTGGCG
Organism: Anolis apletophallus; assembly: GCA_030556195.1. NCBI lineage: Eukaryota > Metazoa > Chordata > Lepidosauria > Squamata > Anolidae > Anolis > Anolis apletophallus. The sequence goes on along the minus strand of JARBWK010000006.1, from coordinate 54,166,438 downwards.
AGAGGAGAAAGGAGAGGCTGCTGCCTTCCAGTCTCCTCTCACGAGTTGAGAAGGGAGAAGGGGATAAAACGACCTAATAACGAGACCTTTACAAAAAATGGTAATCCCGGTTCAGTTTTGAAACTTCAGGTTGGATGCCGAGAGTCGATATAAGGTCAAAATAATTTCAAATACAAAAAATTAATGGAAAACGAAGTATTTAAATAGGAGATATCTACCCCTACTAGTTAGCTCCAAGAACCTTTCCTAACAAGAATGGATTTCTTTTATCTTTAATAAACATATTATTTTGATCCTATGAAGTTGTGGATCTGCAATCCTGTTCCGTCCTGTTGAATGGAAGCCAATCCTTGCTCCTACATGTAAGTTTCTGCTGCTTATGAACTGTGTATCTGGCAGTCTGTTATATTTTGTGGAATCACCCCTAAGTGAGAGTTATTTTTGAGCCTAGCAGCTCCTGATTCCCAACAGGAGCCCCTCCATGCCAACCTGGAGGAGGAAAGATAGAGATGGAGCTGAAGTGGTGTGGATGTGGGTGCTGGCTGGCAGTTTGGCTGGCAGAGGGAGGCTTTCATTCCAGGGAGGTGGACTCAGATAACCCAGTTCAAAGCATATATTGTGAGATTTTCTGCCTTGATATTTTGGGATATAGGACTGTTTGGAAGAGCCCTCAGTGGACTACTAAGTCTATCCTCTTTTGCGCATCTTAGAGCCCTCCCACACAACCAAACAATCCAGAGTATCAAGGCAGACAATCCACAATATCTGCTTTGAACTGGGTTATCTGAGTCCACACTGTCATATAACCCAGTCCAAAGCAGATAATGTGGGATTTTATACAGCTGTCTGGAAGGGTCCTTAGATGAAGCCTGGAAATAAAGTTCTTCTAGCAGGGCCAACAAGACCTATTTTTTTATTTTAAAAGGCGAGGAGGACAGAAAGGAAACGTTTGTATATATTAAGTCCTCTCCAGGACAAGCGCTGGGGAAGCCATCGACCTGAATGGAAAAACCTGAGATAATGAGCTGTTAAGGAGCTAAAGCACAGGTGCCCCAGTTTGATTTTCTCTTTGGAGCCTCAGATGAAATATAACACTGGAAAAGACCATCACACTTTAATATTCAAACCATTGCTTCTCTGCTTAATATTTTTAGATGATCTATTTCATTTCCAAGTTATGGTGGGCTTGAATGAGATCCACTGTTTGCAATGCTGCCAAATGAAAATGAATACTGGAATATGATTTCTCCTAAAATATGGTCCCTTACAGTACAACAAATCCCATGTGCTTTTGATTATATGAAAGAAAACAGAAAGCAGAAGTTCAAGCTAATAGAACACTCTTTATTTTATTATTTGCAAAAAGTTTTGTCTGTTGTGTTCTAGTCACTAAAAATCAAAGTGGCTTTCTGGCTCTTCAACACATAGCTAGCATGAATGGAAACCTCCAAGCCTGCATAAATCAAAGTTCTATTAGAGAGCAGAGCTGAAACCTAATTACAGAAATATGTGACATGCTATTTTCTTTTCAGCCCATAATATTCTCTATTCACACCCTTGCCTTCCCCCTCACCATTTCTGACTGCATTATTTATATTTTCACATTACTTCCAAAATTTCTATTTACAAAATTTCTATTTACAGTATATGTACAGATATAGGATAATGATACCTGTCTTGAAAACAGTTCATGTGAAAGGGATCTAGGAGTCTTAGTAAATCACAAGATGAACATGAGTCATCAGTGTGATGCATAGTATAAAAAGGCAATTTGATTCTAGGATGCATCAGTGTCGAGATTGAGGGAAGTCATAGTTTCATTCTACTCTGTGTTGGTTAGACCTCACCTGAAATACTATTTCTATTTCTGGGCACCAGATGTCAGGAAGGATATTGACAAGCTAGAACGTGTCTAGAAAAGGCCAGTCAAAATGATCAAAGGTATGGAAACCAAGCCTTATGGGGAAGCTGAGTATGTTTAGCTTGGAGAAAAGAAGGTTAGGGGGACATTATAGCCATTTTTAAATATTTGAAAAGATGTCACATTGAGGAGGCTTCCTTCTACTGATATGGAGACTAGGATATGGAGCAATATATTCAAATGGCGGGCAAGGGGATTCCACCTAAACATTGGGAAGAACTTCCTGACATTAAGAGCTGTTTGGCAATTGAAAATGCTGTCTTGCGGGGTGGCAGAGTCTCCTTCTCTTGAGTTTTTTAAGCAGAGGCTGCATAGCCATCTGTCAGGTGTGCTTTGATTGTGTTGTCCTGCATGTCAGGAGGTTGAACTGAATGGTCTTTCTGGCCTCATCCAACTCTATGATTCCATGAACATTCTGAAGCTAAGAGCTGTTTAAGAGTGGAATGTGCTGCCTCAAAGTGTAGTGGAGTCTCTTTCTTTGCAAGTTTAAAACAGAAGCTGAATGACTATCTCTTGAGAATGGTTTCAATTGTGTTTTCCTGCAAGGCAGTGGGTTGGACTGGGTGGCCCTTGTGGTCTATTCAAACTCTATGTTTCTGTTATTCAAATCTGAAGCTTTTTATATCCTGAGTACTAGAATATCACCACCAGGAATAAATGGTCAACTTCACTGAATACCTTCAAAGCATGAAGCATCTCAGGACCAATTTTGTACTGCATTTAAAGAAGGAAGTTTTGCATGAGAAATCTCATGCAAAACTGGTTTGAGAGCAGTACGTGCCAATGGGATTTTGGCCTGCATCAATAGGAGTATAGTGTCTAGATCCAGGGAAGTCATGCTACCCCTCCATTCTGCCTTGGTTATACCACACCTGGAATATTGTGTCGAATTTTGGGCACTACAATTGAAGAGAGATATTGACAAGCTGGAATGTGTCCAGAGGAGGGTGACTGAAATGATCAAGAGTCTGGAGAACAAGCCCTTTGAGGAGTGACTTAAAGAGCTGGACATGTATAGCCTGAAGAAGAGAAAGCTGAGAGGAGACATGATAGCCTTGTATAAATACGTGAAAAGAAGTCATAGGGAGGAGGGAGCCAGCTTGATTTCTGCTGCCCTGGAGACTAGAGTGCGGAATAATGGCATCAAACTACAAAAAAGGAGATTCCATCTGAACATTAGGAAGAACTTCCTGACTGTGAGAGCCATTTAGCATTGGAACTCTGCCCCAGAGTGTAGTGGAGGCTCCTCCTTTGGAGGCTTTTAAAGAGAAGCTGGATGGCCATCTGTCGTGGGTGCTTTGAATGCAATTTTCCTTTTTCTTGGCAGGGAGTTGGACTGGATGACTTATGAGGTCTCTTCCAACTCTGTGATTATATGATTCGTATAAAAATAAAAACCAGTTAGTCTTAAAAGTGTTGTTCCATTCCTTTATAACCTCTGGGTATTCCTCTTTGCATGTGTGTTTAGTTGGTACATGTGTCTGTCATTTGAGCTTTAAAAACAGGCAGAAGCTAAAATAGACAACAGGACTCAGAGACATACTGACAGTTCTCTCTTATAAATATAATTAATTTCTTTCCTCAGAATGCAAGAATACTTTCCTCTTTCATGTCCTTGAATATTCCTTTTCAGAAACCATAACGGTAAGAAGCAGAACAAAACAAATTCGGGTTCTAAAGACAAAAAACATTCCTATAGAAATGGTCTTTCCATCTTAATATTGTACTCTGAACATTTTTGAAGGCATTGTCTCTCTATATTACAGAATTAAGAAAATTAAAGTACATATTATGCAAGCTTTAAAATAAAAAAGCAAGCAACCTCTCCTTTTTTTTCACGAATTAAGGAAACTACATGATATCTTGCTGTGGTGTTTAGGCATGCATTCATTTTCCCATCTGAGAATGTAAAAGTGCACACATTCATTTGTTGGATACTTGACATATAAAAAACACCAATTTACAATTGTGTCACATAGATCCATTTTATTCAGTTGTTAAAGTGAGATAAGAGATGATTAGCTGATAGATAACAGATTTGGAGGGAGTGAATAAATACATTTTAGTTAGAGATAGAGAAATTGAAAGAAGATAGGATTGTTGTTGCTTTTGTGTGCCTTCAAGTTACTTCTGTCCAATGGCAGTCTTAAAGCATGGGGATTCAAGTTTTGTTGACAGTGGGGTTGCCATTGGCTGAGGATAAGAGAATGTTATTTGCCCAAGGTCACGCTATGGGAATCCATGGCCAAGCAAGGATTTGAACCCTGGTGTCCTGGAATACACATCATCTACTCAAACCACTATGCCACTCTCTGGGGATATTTACAAGTTACAATTTATAATACATCCATGGTGTGACAACTGATTACATTTGGCTTCATTGCAGATTGGTCCAAGACCATAAATACTGTAACTCTATGGACAATGAAAAAATATTTTCTTTGATTGCTCCACCGAATGAGATTAATCAGATAGCAAACTGGGGAAACCCTACCATTAGAATATTGTCTAAGTGAGGCTCACCTAAAACTCATCACCACCACAGTGGCTCTGATCCCACTGTGGTGGTGATGCTCGTCCTGCTTTTAGTACAGAAGTTTACAAGAGCTATCCATGGTGCTGAACTCATTTTGTAAACAGGGACCAGCACCTTGTTAATTTTTGGAAACTTTGGAATAATACCAAAAAGAGCAAATTCACAGTCCTGCTGCCACCATGATCTGATTTTTTAAAACATGGGGCTAAGACCTTCTTTCTTCCAATGCTTTTAGAAAGAAAGAAAGAAAGAAAGAAAGAAAGAAGGAAGGAAGGAAGGAAGGAAGGAAGGAAGGAAGGAAGGAAGGAAAGAAAGAGGAGGATATGAGGAAGTAAAAGGAAAGGAAAAGAAAGAGAGAGGAATGTCTTTAGCTCACAGCTTGAATTATTTTTCTGCTGCATTTTTTTATTTGATCATTTAGCTATATTTCATGAACATAAAAAAAATCTGTGTCAGTATAAAAAAAGATCTTGTAACAACCCTGAGACTACCTGAGAGGAAGAAATTAGTAGCATAAACTTTTATAGACTCTGTCTACTTCATCAGAAGCAATATAAACTGAGTATTTGAAAACTTATACCACAATCTGCATTTTTTCAGTTAGTCTCAAACGTACTGCATTACACTTTGGTATGTTTTCAGAAGTTCTAAATAAATGTTGTGCAAACCTCCTTATTCTTTATTTAAAATACAAGGCAGTGCATGAATCTGTGTATGTGTGTGTGTGTTTTGATCAGAAAATCCCATCATTTCTTCTTATGTCTCTGTGTATTCACATTACCATCACATTACAATCCCTATATCAAAAATCCAATGCTGCAAACTTCTCTAAAATGTACCTTTGAAGTATGCAAGAACAATTAAGCACAAAGCAGTAGATTAGATTATGTATGAAAGAAGTGTAAGCATAGAATCAAAATGAGACTGCACCATTTAATTGGTGCCAGCTTTTGCATTTTAGCACAATTTCTGGAAAGTCCAGGCAAAAAAAATCCAAGGCTCTCCGGTGGTCATATCAGATGACTATGGGGCCAGGAGTGAGACAGAAATGTTGACACCTACATTCAGACAGCTGCCTGGAACATTGCCCATTTTCCTCTCCACTCAGGAAAGTTTGATATATAAATTACAATAGCTTTAAGTTGGAGGTACAGATCACACCAAGAGGAAGCTGAGCATTATTGATGTCTAACATTTTGACTCCTTTACCAAGAGTTATCAAAAATATATACATTCCCTTAAAGTGATATCTTTTTGGTCAACATCATAATAGAGTTTGCAGCTTCAGAGGTACTTCTGGACTATGGTTTGGTCTCTGTTGATGCTATTGATAGGTTGTCTGTGTTTGGGGTGACCACCCATCTTGTTTTGGAGCTGAGCCTCCCAGTTTTACAGGTGCTTGCCTGTCTTTGCGGTTTTGAACTTACAGTTTGATATTTTCACTGCGATCTGATCATGCTGATATCTAAAGTTTGTGAAACAGCTTCATTCTCTTGAGCAGTGTGTGGTGGTACAGGGAGCAAATAAAGTTCAAGAAGAAAGGGGAAAGCTTTTAGCCTTTGCCTGGCTTGTGTAAATTGATCCAGAGCAAAGGGGAGAAAGTAAAAGAAAAGGGGACATAAAATATATCAATGCTTCGAGGGGAAAATCAGAACAGAGCAAACTTTTAAAACATCAAGGCAGTCAGGGACCCCTAATGATTTTTGGCCTCAAATAAAGATATTTCTAGAAAGAAAGAGAGTGAGCACACAGTGGTATATATAATGGAAGACTTATTTGTAAAATATACAATCTATAGGTCAGTGTTGCAATGTACTCCATTCTGCATGTCGAGAGATCAACAAACTGGTGGTGACTGAATCAGTCCATCTACTGTTCACAGTACTCTGTGGTATGACTAGAGTTGGTAATAAATGGATGACTGCTTAGACCTCATCAATTACACAACAGCATGTCTAAAAGCAGTTCACACAATAATGCTGCCATGTGGAGGCCATCTGAAACAGTCTCTTCATGACATATCAATATGTACTGTCTAGGTTTTCTGCCTGCATCACCCCTCACTGCATACAGTATTCATGCTTCCATTACCACATCTCTGTGTCGCCACCAAATATTCTGGTGTTTTGGAAACAAACCACACTATGTGGGCTGATACATGTGGTACATGAGTAAATACAAAACAGCTTGTTTCAAAGACAATACTCCACATGCCAAACTTGAAAACAGTCTCCATGTGTAATCCATTTGCGTGAAGCTGACCTCAGCATGGAGTACAATGATGCTGTTTCCCAATTGAGCTTAATGAGCTCAAAAACTACGTTCAATCTTCACTATGGAAAGAGGAAGCAGGGTTAGATTCAACTGAGGCTGTGTACCAGTGGATTAGTATGCATATCTAAGTGGAGAAATATGTGAGGCCACTATGGAGAGAGGAGAAATTTAACTTCTATCACCCAGAAAAGTACCAAGTTTCAAGGCCAGAAAAACTATAGACCACTAGTCTTCCTGCATTGTCCTCAGACTGAATTATCTCCCATCCCAGAAAATACCTTATACAGAATCAAGCCCAGCCCAGAACTGTTCACTGATTAGCAGCAGCTGTTTAAGATTTGGGACCTAATATGTTCTGTACCCTTCCTGGATATTCAAAGGATTGCAGGCCCTGTCCTTCCATCTCTTCTTCCTAGTTTAAAATATGTAGATAGTTGGATCTGGCTTCATCCTTCATTACATGAGCAATGAGGACACACAGAGACAGACTATAGGCCATTATCTCTACCATCCTATTATATACTTCCACATTCTTCATTCACTAGAAAATATATTTCCTTTTCTTTTGTGGTTTACCACTTTGACCTTTGACCTTTTGTTTGACCTCTAAAACCATTGACCATATTATAATACTTATTCTCCTATTTTATTTATTATAAAGGTTCTCTTATTGATCAGTTGTTTAGTACAATGTAGACAACATTGTTGAAGTTCCAACAACTCAAAACCCACCAACTCTTTGCCAATGATTAGAAGCAGATAATGTCAGGGTGGACATTTATTTTTCCTCCTAAAGGAAAGTTTTCCTCCTTGTATGTGCACAGCATACAAGGCAAGACACAGGCACCCAGCAACACTTTACCAACTGCAAAGAACTCCAAACCCCAAACCCCATTTTATCATAAATCATCCTCATCAAAACTTGAATGAGCCAACACCCTTTTGTTAGATTTCTCAGCTGGAGCAGCAGCTCCATGTTTGTTTCTTTGCCTCCCTCTCCTGTCTCTCCATCTCCTGTCAAGACTTAACTCTCCCCAAGGTGCAGCTTGATCCTCAGAACTCCAATTCCCATCTCCAGAGAAGCCCACGAATGTATCACTACTTGTAGGCTCAGCACACACCTCCTGCACTTTAGTCCAATCCATATCACTAGACTCATCCTCAGAATCCCCATCATACTTTCCATAGTTGGTTCCTCAGTGACAAACCCATCATCCCCAGAGAAACTCTCAAAAGAGTCTTCATCAGTAGATTCCTCAAGTATTTGCCGGATTCTCTTTCTTTGTTGCTCATCATCTGATCCCTGCTCCCAAGTAACCCGTTTTCCCCTTCTTACTTCTAGTGCATTACTTTCAGCATTACTCACAGGCTCAACTACAACCGAGATAACCTTGAAGTCTGGATCTCATGAGATTTGAAAAAGTACTCACAGCTGCACAGTAGATGCATTTACCTGATAGCTACCTCTTGATGCAAAATGTGGAGATCAATAGTATGGAAATCTGAAAAATCTAATCTAATCTGATTTCTAGATTAAGTGTGTGGGCCAGTAAATATTTAGTCGGACCTTCTTACAGCAACCACAGAGGCGCTCCAAGTGGCCAGCTTCTGGTCAAAGAAAATTTAGTATAATGCCAAGTTTTTAACTTTGTGGGTTTTTAAAAATACATTATAACTGTATTCTCATTTTACTTCTGACATTATAAATAAATATTGATTTGTTTTGTGTGTACTTTCTTACATATGACATGCAATTCCATTATATTAATCTCCATATGACATGCAGTTTTTAAGCAAAATTATGTTTATTTTCTTTTTGCACAAAAAGAATTGTGTATTTTGTTGCAATTTCTGTATATTAATCTGCATTCAGTGTAAGTATATCTGGATTGTGTTTAATTATTTTTCTACTTGTTAAAGTTTATATTGAAGACTACAGACACATATAATTACATTTTTGAAATATCTAAATTTGGTGGGGTGTTTACTCTCTTTATATTTGTGTAACTATTTTATGAAAAGAAAACAAATAAATGTGTTTTACTGTTTGTATCAACTGTATGGTTTCTTTATTCCCTGACATATGTAATATTTGTGCCTTCCAATTTAATGCAGCAGTATTACACATCAGTAATGCTCCAAATGTAGAAAATAAGTTCCTAATTTGGTCACAAGACTTTAATGTAAGAGATGTTATTAACAATACAGATACAGCCATGGGGCTATGAAAAAACATTAGCAGTAGTACAATTAAATATGAAGAACTAGAAGTACTAACACGGTATTGACCTTTGGCACTACCTGCCATGGGAATAAAGAAGTGCTGATGTTGCAAATTAAGAAAAAAAACTTCCTCTGGGTAGAATGCAGTTGGGGAGGTATCATTTTCCAAATCCCCTTTCACACCCAAGGCAAAAAAAACTGTGAAAGAAAAAAATCATTAAGTCACATTAGCCAATGACATTTTTGCATTACAAATAAGACATATGCAGTGTGCATAGAAATGCATTCATGTTCTTTTTCAAACTATAGTCTGGTTCCGCAACAGTCTAAGGGGCTGTGAACTGGCTCTCGGCTTAAAACATGAACACCCTTGATTTATAATGACCACTTCTATGTTATAGTGATAGTATTTATTCCTTTACTGTTTTTTTGCTTGGCTTTTCCACTAAATTTAGTGATAAAAGTGGCTAAAAATAAAACACATAGAAACTAAATATTAATATTAAAGTAATTTTAAAACACATGCATAAAAAATAAATAGCACCTACCAGCTAAAGCCAAGTTCCACACTGCATCGATTTAAAAGCAAATGGTTTTGAAAGAACAACAACGATGATGATGATTCTAACAATCTTGGAAGATAAAATTAGGCTAGAGCCTGGAACCACCCAATGAGAAAGCCTGAAGAAAGGGGGACAGATGAAATTTGAATGGGAGCCACAATTGGCCCCCGAGCTGGACGTTGGGCATGCCTGCTCTAAATCATTCACTGTCCTAAATTTAGGACCAACTTTTGTGGACTATGATCATGATTGTACTTTGGAGTGAGAAACTGGGTTAGACATTCAAGCACACATCTTGTGAACATGTTCTTATGACAGCAATGTATCATGAAAGCTATTCTAGAAAGCTATCCAAAAACCTGCATTTATCCAGTATATAAGCACTATTAATCTCATATTGTTTCCTCATTCCAAATGAAAATGATATTCAATACATGCAATAAAGTGGTGAGCATTTGATATTATCTGTACTATGTTCTGCAGTGGCTTAGGTAGTGTTTGCGACATAAGTAGTGTTTCAAATGGGTTGGGAGGAGCCAGCTTTCCATGGTGTGATGAATCAAAGAGGAGTATTTTCTGCAGGTAGAAATCATAGTATTTGGGTGTGATGGGGTCAGTATACATCCAGTCTGGACTCAGTATGCATTCTATCAGAAAAAACGATGGGATGCACACTGATAGAAATGGGTTATTTCCTAACATGATAAGATCCTAAGTGCTTCTAGTGTTTTCAGACAGAGAGAATGGCCTCTCCCAAAGATGTCTACATATTGAACCAGGCTCCACTTAAAAGATAAGTTATTTCAAACAGTCTCTTAACCAGGCTTAAAGCTAGACTGACATGGATCCAGAGAAGTCACCTCATCCAGAAATATCTGGAACTGAAATGTTGCTTCACACTCCAACACTTTGCCCAACAATGGAATACAGGGAACCACATAGAAATTATACAATACAACAAGAGTCAGAAAAAGCATGCATTTAGAGGTTGATTTGTGTGAAGGAATCATACATTGCCACCCTAAATGCTTTTCTAAGGATGCTTGGCTCAATGCTATGATACCCTGGGATTTGTAGTTTACTGAGTCACCAGTGCTCTTTGGCAGATAAGTCTAAAAGTACAACTCCCATGATTCCTTAGCATTGAGTCATGGACATTAGAGTAGTGTCAAACTACATTAATTCTACAATATAGATATATCCTAAGCTATGAAAGATAAGCCAGGAAAGGCAAGGATATCTCTCCCCCCCCCTCTCTCTCACACACATATATATAGCAGGTCTCATGCCACATATTTGGGCTCTACAAATTGACAAGTATCTCAGATGCAGCTGACCCTTGTAAGACATTAGGAGCAATAGAAGTGATATTCATCTGAATACCTTGGTGGAAATGCCCAAGACCCCTTCTATACCACCATATAATCCAGATTATCAATTCAGATAATCCACATTATCTGCTTTGAACTGAATTATTTGAGTCTATACTGCCATATAATCCAGTTCAAGGCAGATAATTTGGATTTTATATAGTAGTGTAGAAGGGGCCTAAGTATATGCAGAGAGGGGGAATATGTTGTACTTGCATGCTTGCTAGCTTTCTGTTTCAGAACTATCAGACTGTTCCAAGACCAAACTATTGCCTGTGAAGTATATGATATTTATAAATAACTAGGGTATGTGTAAAAGTACTGAATAATGTAATAAGTTGCCTTGCATGGATAAGCAATCTCTCTAGACCTTGTTGACACCATTTTGTGATTTATATAATACTAACAGCTTTTAGTAAACAAGCCCTCATTTTAGAAGCAAAATAAAAGAAATGAGCATGCATAATATAGTGCAACCCTGGGCTAAAAACATAACCCTTCCCAAGGGACAACAAGGAGTTACACAATAGGGCTACTGTCACCACCAAGATTATCTTTAACAGACAAGTTCTGGAGAAGAAGCAAACTGAGCCAGACAAGAAAAAATCAAGCAATTGTAAACGAAATAAATATGTCAAGCTGCTGCAGGCTAACAAATTTGACTCAGTGTGTGAGAGAAAGAGGAAGACTAGGAAAGCAAGGACCAGTTACCATAAATTATCTTAGAAAATCCAAGGAAAAGCAAGCATCTGAGAGAAGGAAAAATGGAGACAGAAAATGAAGTGAAATCTTCTGAACAGGGGGGCACAGACAGCAAAACACACACACACACACACACACACACACACACACGTGTGTATTTTGACTGGTGTTATCTGTTCATGCTTACATACAAATTCAACTTCAGAACAAACCTACAGAACCTATCTTGTTCATAACTTGGGGACTGCCTTCAATGGCATTGTTGGAGAGTACCATTGGCAGGTTATTGGCTGTTGTTCTTGGCTCGAAGACAGAGCTGTGTATGACACCCGACTTATCCTGGTTAGATTTATCCAGATATAGTAGGTGACATGACTGCATTGTCAATGTTGAAGTAGCAAAATGCCTTGGGTGTACACTTCAGTTTGAAGGTGTATTGGAACTACAATGCATTTCTAGTATTTCCATAATAATAAAATATGATAGAATGGTTCACCTTATGCAGGTACCATCATAGAGATACATTCCAATCACAAATAGGGATCTCTTTCTGCCTCAGCTAATATGAAATCATTCACTACAATCTCTTTCAAAAGTGGTGTTTACTTATTATTTCTGCACATCTAATTAAGTAACTACTTTGTATCTTACTATGAACTACTCGAAGCTACTCTGTAAGTCCCAGAACTTTTATTAACCCACCATCAAAACTGATGTCATTAATTTACAGGGAAAGAAAAAAAAATGAATGCAAATAAATATCCTGGACTAGCATTGTGCATCAATTAGATCCCAGTTATCAAGCACATGTAAATATACTTAAAGCTGTTTGGATCCTTTTCCAGGCATTGCAAATGCAATTGACAAATATGAAAATCTGTGTTTGTTGAACGGATAATCATCTTTTGGAATCTTTGGGGAACTTCCTCCCCAAGGTTTTGGAACAAAGCAGCTGTTAACTCTAAATATTTTTCTATTGGGAAAAAAATACACAGGAGAAAAAAGGTATTTCCAAAAATCCAACAGTTACAAGCAAACTATTGAAAACATAATTCACTTCATATGCAAGCAACTTAGTGATAATCACCATTGCTGGTTGTGGAAAAAGTATTTATGAAACTTATTTTCTCTTTGAAAAGCCACAAAGGATCAAATGGAGAGTTAGTATGCTTGGAGGGGTACCACAGTGTTCCAGTGGTTTCTCAGACTCACAGTTTTCACCAAATACAGATATGCTTAGTGTTCTGGGTTAGGGTAACAGAGTTATCAGGTCATTAACTTCTGTGATTAACTTGTGTGTGGTCTTGTTTCACCCATGACAAGGAACTTAGTAATTATTCAAAGTGACAGACATCTGATTACAAGATGCTTTGTGTCATGGATCCCATCATTAAGGTGGCTCAAAATAACAGATAACATTTAGCCACTATCAGCTGGGAAAATTCAAACCCACCTTTAAGCTCTAAGTAAGCCTTTGGTCTCGTACTAACAAACATGTAAAGAACGACGAGTTTGTCAGCTAGCTGGCTGACAATGGAAGGATTTGTAAGAGATCACATTAATGGGATCAAGTTGTCTGGATCATTTCTATCACAACTTTTAAATCTCAGTATTTCATCTATCTTGTCTTACTTTGGCTATTTGGCCCTTTTAGGCAAATTTCTGAGCTTGGTGTTCAATCTATATGCAATCTAGTTTTCCCTGGAGTTGTCCTGATGATATCTTGAAAAAATACATCATCTGATCCAAAGTATATAATAATAAGTTAGCTGCATACTCTACAAACCATTTAAGCAGATGTAGTGAATCGAATTCTACCGTCTATAACACCCCCCAATTCTTGGTATCTTAGTTTTTAGGCCTGTTCCTGGGATTATTTGGGGTGCTTATTCAGAAAAATGTATTGGATAGTACACTATATCAGCTCTAGTTTCTTAGATATGGTTACCATGGTTTTCTATGAGCAAGCAGATGGTATATTTTCTGTATCTCAAACATTAGAGCAGATAGGTGGAAACTGATGCCATTTTTGGAACCAGTTGGTCAAATATACCCAGAAACTGGTCTACAAGCTAAAACATCTTGAGACATACCTAATAGGCTGTACTTGTAAATCTCTACAAATGGAAATGTTATTCATATGGTTGAAATCTGAATGTTACTGATTGAAACATTGTAACCATTAGTCTGAAACAAGTTTACTGTGAACAAAGGTCACTATTATGTTAGCAATGCTAAATGAATGAAATTATGCCTAATCTGTGCAACACAATTTTTCTGTTGCCAGATGCAGTAATGCGTGTCACAGACAGCTCCCCAAAAGGTATAAACTATTTTTTCTTGCTATGAATACCAGTACAGTTGGCCCTCCACACCTGCAAGTTCAACATTCATGGATTGGTTATTTGTAGATTTTATTAATATGTCCTTTCTATTAATCTCTTTGCTGGAAATCTCTTTGGAGGACCTAGAGGATTCTAGAGAAATGTTTTCTCAAGTTAAAATTTAGCATTTTTAATTTGTCGCCCCATCCACTTTCACAGAGATTCTATCCCCCACCCTCACGAAAGTGGATGGCCTACTATTCTCTACATCTTAAAGCTCAATAGTAAGAATTTCCATACTTTCTTCCCTTTGCTTTGTACTTTCATAAATGATGAGATTAAATTAGGGGGGACCTGATTTAACCTGATGTTGCCAGTGCTGAGAGAGGTATTGCTTACTGATGTATGTAGTGAGATGTCCATGTGCCCAATACAAATAAAGGCTATGTCATTTTTTAATTACTTGCTCACTTTTCCTGCACAGCATAGCACTCTCATCAATGGATTTTACATTTGGATACAGAGCACCCACGTGGTCTCAATGACCCCATTTGCATAAGCTCCTAAATTGCATAAATAATCTAAACCTACCCCCTCTAATCACCTTTGGGTCACCCTGCTAATGGAAGAGCAGGGTTATGATCTTCTCATTGCAGACTTGGTATGTATTACTTATCCCTATGGGCTCTTATTGGTATGATGTTATATACTTTGATGTATTTTTGACTGTAATTTTATATTATGTATAGATCTTGGACGCCAATATCGGCAACCCTAGCCTTGAATAAGGGAGGATATCCCGAAATGGATTATAAATGTGGCCGCTTTGAAAAATAGCATTGTTCTCACTGTCGGCTTTTCTGGCTGTTGATTTTTGGCTTTGCTATGTGGAGGCGCTATTCTCCGTTCTCCACACAGCTGTCCTGGGGATTTCCCCATCTACGGAGCCTCCACTGACGTCAGCAAGCTGCGCCGGGCTTTGTCCACAGAGGAAGAGGCCCCCGTTCTCCTCCGCAGCCGCTTGCATCTGGGTAACCCCCTCTTCTGCTCAGTGCTGCTCTGTTTCTGTTCGAGTGTGTGTTTGTCCCCCTCACCTCCTTTCAGGGACACCCATCTCCCTTCTACAGACTTCCCAGCTGCTTGCACCTTAAAACCCTGCCTTCTGAGACATTCCACTCTCCGATAGTGTGTGTGCCGGCTGTGTCTGCTACTGAATGGGAATTATGCAGTATTGTACCTTGTATATATTGCATTTAACCCGGATTTGTATTTGACATGTTCTACCCTACATGCTTTATAATACAATTGTGTTTAATATGATTGCTTGATTCTATTTTGGGGATGACTATACGAATGCAATGTATATGCACTGCTACACCGAACAGCAAATGTTTTACCTTCACATCGTTGTTTAGCTGTGTTGTTTACCAGCCCGCTCGTGTTCTTTGATCACGGGGAACCTGATTTAACCTGATGTTGCCAGAGCTGAGAGAGGTATTGCTTACTGATGTATGTAGTGAGATGTCCATGTGCCCAATACAAATAAAGGCTACGTCATTTTTTAATTACTTGCTCACTTTTCCTGCACAGCATAGCACTCTCATAAATGTTCCCTTTTCACTGGATATTGGAGGAAAATTTTCTTTTGAATGTTATTTGAAAATGTCTCTGAGGAGATTCATCTGTGGCAAGAAAGGTACAAATTCTGACACAAGAGTCCTGCCCTTGACAATAAACATTCTTGGTTGAATATTATTTTGCAATCACGAGCCACTGGATTAGATTACAACTTTGAAGATCAAGGTTTAATTCCCTGTCTAATCATGAAAACCCACAAGGTGACCTAAGTGAGTCAGATAGGCTCAGCCTCAGAAAACCCCATGATAGGTTCAATTTAGGATCACTTTAAGATGGAAACTATTTGAAGGCATACAACTACAACAAATCATGTTCAGTCTAGGGTGCTTTGAAGCCAGCATGACATAATTGATTGAGTACTGAAATATGACTGGAGAATAGGGTTCAAATCCTCACTTGGTCATGGGAACCCATTGGGTGACCATGAACTAGTCACACACCTTCAACCTCTGAAGATCCCATGATAAATTCACCTTGGGGTTGCCATGATCTGGAAACATCTGGAAGGATCACAACAACAAGAAAGACTGCTTCAGCCATTGGGAATTCACTGTCCTTGTATAGCAGTGGTTTTCAACCTGTGGGTCCTCAGATATTTTGGCCTTCAACTGCCAGAAATCCTAACAGCTGTTAAACTGGCTAGGATTTCTGAGAGTTGTAGGCCAAAACATATGGGGACCCACAGATTGGGAACCAATGTTGTGCAGTGTCTTCTGCCATGCCATTTTCCATATCAGCCATTCTCATTCAAGTTTTATTACATCCAAGCTGATTTCAGAACTTATTTCAAAGTGAAAGAATATTTCTGATGGGAGGGAGCAATGTTCTTCCACTGCTGTGAGTTATGATATAACAAAACGGGAAAAGGTCATAATATAACTTCTGTCATGCCCCCCTACCCAGATCAAGAAACATGTGAAACTATGAAGGGTATAAAGCAATGAAAAGTGTGTAATAGAAAGCAAAAGGAATACTGATGGTCTTCCAACAATAAGATCAAAGCTACAATGCAAAGAAACGCAAAAGGAATTCTAAAGCATCATGAGAATGAGAGCAAAAATGGGATTGGGTAAGAAAACTTCTTGAAAAAAATATAACATATTTTTGGCATATAACTAGTAATATGGAAGTGGAGAATTTTTCATCCTCACCCTCCAATCCTAAAATGAGAAACATCTCGTTTTCCTGCAACCGTGCCTAGTCACAGTGAAAATGACAAACTATTTCTCTTTGCTTCTCTTTAGCCAACTGTTTCTTGCAGCACATCAGAGCTCAAAGAACAACTGTGTAAACATCTCCACAGTAAGCACTTGGAACATCCTGGAGGACACATGGTAACAATGTGCTGGATTTTGTTTTGTTTTTGGGGGGCGGGGGGAGTGTTTTCCACCAGGGGTTTTCCAGGAATATATAGCAACATATAAACAAAGTGTGTGGATAATGCACATCTTTTTTTAAAGGAAACCAGGCTCTTAAATGGACAGCACCACTGCTTTTACACCATGTCACTGGTTTTTGGTGCTCAGAACAGTGGCAGTGGAGGACCATTGGGCACATCTTCATACATTCATTCTCATAGCCAAGAACAAATAATCTGACATTTCCCCCTTGCTGTGAGAAAGTAGTTGAAAACTGCATACTTTGAGACTTAGAAAACAGCTGAAAATGTGGGGTGGCAGAGAATTGATTGAGACTTACCATGCCATTGGTACAGTTGATAGGTAGGGTATAGATTGAGCTTTTTTTGGCCAGCCTTGTCAGCTCAGTGGATTCATGATGATTCAGTGCTTCTTATATTAAAAGAAAGTATGTCTGTGTTCCTGGTAACTTTCTATTCTTCTTAGCTATTACTCTCTTATTGAGACAAGAAGCAAATTGGCCAAAAAAATCAAATTGGGAACTCTGTAGAATTCAGTACCCTCATTAACAAGTGCAAGACTGTTTCACAATAGTCCATGCTATAAGGAAACTGGTCCCCGACTTGTCAATAAATTACATGAAATTACATGACAGCATGTTACACTTTCTTACCGTTTCAAATTACAGATATAGAATAGCAACACTTGAAAACAATATGATGCTACCTAACAAGTGCTGTGATGGAACACAGGAAGGGGAAAATGAATTTATATCCTTCCTTGAGATCTGTCACTTACCCATTTCTATTATTTGATTATTGTGGGCATTACACTTCTTTTCACTAGAAATGGGGTAATTTTCATCCCACCTCTTTAATCAATACTTTAGCCATGCTTTATTCTCTTCTCAGAATGGCTTCCCTTTAGTGTTGCAGCACAATATGGGGGAGAAGCATTTCAATGAGAGAAATGAAAAACATCCTTTCATCAATACTGAGAAAATGTTGATAACAGTCTGAATTTGTGGAGAAGGGGGAAAGGGGAGGAGAATATGAAAAGATATGGAAAGGAAGGGTTTCTTTTTCTTCTCCTTTGAAAACTTTTGTTTTGCTTTGTTAGAAGATTATAGAATTAACTTTCGAGTTCCTTAAGTGCACTTGGATAGATACCACCTGGGACCAGCATTTCTCACATTCTGCACATAGATAGACCACCTCTTTAGAGACATGTATGTAATATATTCAGGCTCTGGAGAGGAACCTAATCCAGTTGATGTTTGAGGTAGAATTATACTGTCCACAGCCTTGCTTGCATGTTCTGACAACCAGGAACATTTATGCCAGAATAAGGTTTATGTCACTGAACTATTATGTTTGCTTGATGGTCTGAGAAATGCATACCAGCGGAAATGTGCATGTGCCCCAGGATTCCCCAGTAACATTTTCAATGCCTCCAAATGGGCAAAAATAATCTCTAGCTGGTGTAGATGAAATTTCCACATGTATGGAGCCCTCTTGGACTCCCCTAGAAAACAAAATGAAATTTTGTGAATTTATTTTTTAAAATCTTCTCAAAACGTTCTCTGTGGGTCCAGGAAGGTATGACCTTAAATTCCACAGAGGGTGTATAAGGAAAGTAAATGATTTTAAGGATAGAGCAGGTACAGCCATCCAAAGTCTGACGTAGTAAAGGGAGGAGAAATTGGGACAGAATCTACAGCTGCACAAAAAGCCACCCTGAGGCAGAAGTCCGAAATCTAGGTCTAAAAAGGGGGAAATTGCCAATTGCCAACACGGTACAAAAACATGTGGGTTTTTAAATTCCTTCTCACAACAGGAAATGTGTTCCCTGTGCTCCAGACTGAAATTGGGATTGAATTGCAGGGTGGGGAAGTTGGAAGGCAGGACAGGTTGGCAAGTAATTACTGAGGTATCAATGTCCAACAAGCATGATGTTGTCATTTTTAATATCTAGTATATTTATAACTTATTTTAACATATTTATATATCTATGGGTAGGATGGGCTCTCTAGCCTTTTGGCAACCATCCTAGGAGAAGAAAAGCTCTTATTTCAAACCCAGGCAGATGGTGCTCATCTAACCCTGTAAGGTCAACCATCTCGAGAAGAAAACTCAAATCAAACCTACGACCTGAGGACCTCGCTGCCACCATCCTAAGCTTGCTAGGCCCCGGCAAACGAACCTTTGGTTTAAAGGGTGAGGTCAGTTCTGTGCACGCTGTGCTCCACCAGAAAGGTCCATTGCACAGGCTCGAAGGACACATCCAACCTCTGAAAAAGCATCAACGCACTTGTAGAAAGCATGGGATACGTCCTTCCTAAGTATCTTCATTCATGAAGTAATGCCAGAGAGAGATTAATATACCACTTTTGTCACCCCTGGGGGACTCAAAGCAGCTTACAACATACTAATGGCAAAATTCAATGCCAGACATACATGTAAAAATTAATAACTAAACAATAACATATAATTATTAGTTAATATCAATTAAGACCACTAAACATAAGACATAAACAACATTTAAACATTAAAACATAGCATTAAAACATTCTAGTATAAATTTACATGATCCAAAATCATAAATCGTAGCCATTCCAAATTTTCAATTGTACATATTCCCAAATTATTCTTATTCTGCATTGCTTTAGTGGCCAAATTCTTGGTCCCACAACCATATCTTTGTTTTCTTTTTGAAGGCCAAGAGGTAGGGTGCTGATCTAATTTCAGTGGGGAAAGAGTTCCCGAGCTGAGGAGCCACCATTAAGAATGCCCTGTTTCTCGTTCCCACCAACCGCACTTGCAAAGGAGGTGGGACTGAGAGCAGGGCCTCCCCAGAAGATCTTAACCTCCATGGTGTGACATAATGGGAGATATGGACAGGTAAGCTGTGCTGGAACCATTTAGGGCTTTATAGGCTAAAGCCAGCACTTTGAATTGTGCTTGGTAGCAAACTGGAAGCCAGTGGAGCTGGCGCAACAAGGGGGTTGTATGTTCCCTGTACACCACTCTAGTGGTCCACTTGAAGCTTCTGAACAGTCTTCAAAAGAAACCCCATGTAGACTTCATTGCAGTAGTTTACTCGAGATGTAACAAGAGCATAGACCAAGGTGGCCAAGTATATGTAAGCAAATATCCACATATGCATATATTCAAATTTCCACAATCTGATTCCCTGTTTGATGAGCTGTGGGGTGGAAGGGTTCAATTTTATTAAACACAGGGGGAATTTAATCCCCTCTTGGATCAGTGCATGTATGAGGGCATTGTCATAGTCGTGATTCCACCGCCGCCTCTTCTGGTGAGCAGAGTTATTCATTTCTAGGCCTGGTTAGGTTTTTCGTAAAGCTACTAAATTTGTTTTAAATTCATTTCTAAATTAATTTCGACATGATTTTGAAGCGTTTTTCAGGAAGTAATTTGCCAATTTGAAGCCGCGTCCACCATTTTCAAAAAGGGTACAGAAAGCCACGTCCAAAACGCCAGATTTGGACACAGCTTTCCTTTCCCCCAGTGCTGGGAAGGAAAGCTGCGCCCACTCCTTCCAGGTTTGAAAGCCCACACCTTCCCTCCGTATCTGAACGACCCGGTTCAGATGCGGAGGGAAGGAGTGGGCTTTCAAACTAGGTTTAACAGGGCTCCTGGCCCCAGGTCCCTCTCTCTCACACATACAGGAGAGAGGGACCTGGGGGCAGGAGCCCTGCTAAACCCGCTTTGGAAACACTTTTCAGGGCTGCAGCTTGGCGAGAGAAGGAAGGGGTGGGGAGAAGGAGGAGGAAGGAGGAGGGTTTAACCTATTTAACCCAGTTTGGACGCAGGTAACGAAGCCATTCTGAAATTTCGGAATTAATCCGAAACAATTTTGAATTCCCCCCCCCCCCCCAAAAAAAATTGGAAGGCATTCATATTCGAAATGCCAGTGTCCCCTACATCTGAAATGAGTTTTGAACCATTTTTTTCTTGATCAACCAGCCCTATCCATGACTGGCAACGGATTGGAGGAAATAAGTGTCCATCAACATCTTGAGGGTCACTTTGTGCACATATCTGGGAGTAACCCCCTTGATTTAAAAAATGCAAGCATAAAAATAGACATACTCTACAAAATGGATGGAGTTCTTTCTCTTTATTGTAATAACTAAATTATGTCTTCATTATCAGAAGGTCTTAATTAAAAGTAACACATAATTCATGACAAGATGTTCCTAAGTGCTGAGCAGAGTTTAGAAGTTGCAGATTCAGAGGTACAGAATAAGTGAGTAGGCTGGGACTGCTTCAGTCCAATAGTGTCGTAAATCTGTGGAATGATGTAGTTCTTCTCTCCCCATGCCAGACTCAGTTACTGTTGCATTATTGCATGTTTGCACTATGCAGATCCTATTTCACAATATATCACGTCAATTTTTTCCAAGATCAGAACCTTCCCTTCTGATAAAACAATGCAAGCTTTGTTTACTTGACATCTCTCAATTGTAACAGATAGAATGCATGCACAGTTCTAACTTGGACATGATTGGATGAGATATTGTAGACAAAAATCCCAGGAAAAAAAAGGAAAGAACGAACTCTGGTAAGCACAAAAAGAAGCATGTGAGTAGTGTAAACTGGATGCAATGCACCCAGATCACAGTACGCAAACCAAATGGGATGGAAAAGGAGCAACAAATTGAGAGGGAAATTATTATAAGGTTTGCCCTGGAGGCATGTTGATAAAAACATAGACCAAAAGTCCTAGTGTGACAGCTGAAACACAAAGCTTCCACTCAGTTTATTTAGTTGCATCTGTACATATAAATAGATGTAGCTGATCCTAGTGAGGTGTGTTTAGGTAGGTGGCAACTGGCCCAGCCAGGCTCTCCTACTCAGACACCGAAACGTCAGTCTCCGCTCAACACAAGCACAGCAAAGTAGTAGCTTCTCTTTTCGGCACCAGTCTGAACAGCTGTGTCTCCTAAATCATCCACCTAGGTCTTTTCACTTCTGTGTGGGTGGCAGAAAGAGAACAGAATGATAGCGCAAGCAGCAAGTGCCAAAGAATTCTGGAGTAGTTGCCTGTATTATGTACATAACAGGAAATGGCTGGCATTGGCTATGTGAGGCGGAGCAGAGTTCTGCCTGTCATTCAGATTCCTGCTTATCTATGAAACTTGCAGGATGAACTAGGTTGGAACAGTCACTATCTTTCTGACTAACCAACCTCACAAATATAATGTGAAGATGGGGAGGGGTAGTATTCTACCTATAACTTTAGGAAAAATATTGGGAAGGTTGGTTAGACAATATCTTTCACAAACTCTTAGAAAGTTTGGTCATTGAGAGGTATTGAGAATTGTAATCCAAAAAAGGAAAATGTCTGAAGCTCTGACTATGCCATAAACTTTGAGGGGTGGCAGAAATCTTCCAAATCTCTACACCATGTAAAGTTTAAGAGACCGCACAGCATTACCAGAAATGTGTATCATTTAACTATGCCAGATATGAAATATATCATTTTATGTTGTATTTGGAAGCCATTTAAATACCATAAAGTTACCAGATCCTATCTCACCTTTAAATCTAAGCAGGTTAGTCCTGGTGAATACTTGAATGGGAGACTGCCAATGAATTCCAGGTTCTCTAGGCTATATTTCAGAAAACCGTACAACATTTAATAGGTCACCATAAGTTGACATGTGACTTCAAGGCACATACATACAGGGAGATATTGATTTGAAGCTTTAACTGTAGCCTAGCTAGGTTGTGTGTATAAGTCCTAATGTTAATCCCAACCATATTTTGACTCAGTGGTCAACAGCCAGTTGATGAATCTACTCTAATTACAACTAAACAACAAAACTCAGGCCAGTTGTGCAAAACTCAACCTTTTTGTCCAAAATATAATTTTTATTCACAGCAGTTGACTTATTTTTTCTGAGTAGATGTTCTGATGTCTGAAAAAACTTTTTCATCAAAAAGAAAACTTGAATATGTCAATTGCAACATCTGTGAGCATACACATATAATTAGGGCATTACAAAGCAGACTGTGTGATATGCACATAATAATGCCCTCTTCCTAACCTTTAACAACTGTTAGAGGCAGTCACTTCACTCTGCCTAATGGTAGGACCAGGCCCATTGCCTGTTTGTAAAAAGTTATGCTTGTATCTACCTCTGATCCCATCAAAAGTCATCTAATAGATGTTTCCTTGCGTTCTTTTTCCCCAATAGGATAGAAACAGATTTCCAAAAATTAGGAAAGTTTATCAGTTAAAGTTTGTTTGCATAAAGTATATTTTCAGTACCCACTTGCCGAGGTGTAACACTTTTCTCCCACCAGAAATGCAATTCAGTGTGAGCTTTTTCCTAAAGGAAAAGTATATGTGAAAATTTAGATTATTTTGTCTAGCACAGCTGCTGCTTCTACTGCAAAATGAGAGTTGCAACTGATGACAAGGTAGTACGGAACTTGACACCTCTCCTGGCATCTGCTCAAGAACACAGAATGTTTTAGCCGGCCTATGGCATGTGATACATTTCTTAATTGTTGATAACATATAATTAGGACAATGTAAGCTAAGTTTAATGAAGGTACTAAGTTAAACTTACAGGCTTTACTATACTTGGACTGACTTTGTTAGTCTTGGAATGTGACTTCACAGAATAATGGTTTATAAACAGGACAAAATAGCATCTTCTCTTCACAAACTATCAACCTAAAATTATGGCTGACATCCTCAGCCACAGTAAATGTTGTATGTTGAATAAACTTGGACAGACTTTGATCTGAAGGGGACACAGTGCCTAAAATAATTTTTTCCCTTTAACGATGTTAAAGTCAGAGCTTGTGTGGAAATTTCTGCCACATAAAGAAATTATCTCATGCCTGAGCTATATATTCTCTGCTGATTTGTACAAACGTGGGTTGAAATTCAAGGCACACTTACCTAGGAATAAAGCCAACAAAATGCAATAGTACTTACTACAGAGTGGACACCCATAGGATTAGTCTTATTTTTTGTTGGTAATAAGAAGAACACTTTATTGCTATGATTACGAGACACAGCCCAGTCATGAGAAAATACCTTTAACTGCTATGGAATGCAGTTGGAAAAATTAAGTTTGTGCTGAAATACCTTGAAAATCTCTGAGATTTCAAAGTGCTAGTATAAATTCACATCCACTGATTTGTATGCAGAAATGCAGTCCAACAATATTGCAACACAATCAACAGTGACTAGTCTCCCATGAGATTATTGAAAGCCATCAGTTAGTGATCATATTATTAAACCATTGTATTTTCATACCCTTGAGGTTTGTAAAAAAACAAACCTTAAAGTCTGTTAGGAAAAAAGAAGACAGGTATGAGGCAGAAGAGGAGGGGAGATTTCTATGATGGCATCAAAGTATACCTACGCTAGATTCAGGAATATAGATAAAAAGGGCTCCTAGCACAGACCCTTGTGCAGAAAGCAGAAAGATACTGTGTTTTTGCAGGTCCTCCTTGTTGAATAGTCACTTCCATGGTTTCCTGTGTTGTCTGAATAGTCCCACAACTGTCTATAGAAGTTTTCAAGGCAGGGAATTAAACCATGGTCACCTTTAACCAAATCAAGTCAAGTCCAATACTGGGAAAAGATGCTGACACTCTCAATTTGGTGGACTATTCAAGAAGACTACAAACAGTATTGAAAATGTGTATTATGGCTTCCATGAATTGGAGTTTCTATAACTCCAGTCCGTTTCATCACCTGTATTAGGTGCAACCATAAATTGACAAGCAAGAATGGAAAAATTCTGGATATTGTAGAAACAAAAAGATTCTGATTCTAATGAAAATGAACAAAATAGTTACATAATCGGTAGTATAGGTGGCTATGATACTGGTAAAATTCAATAAACAAACATGAAGGGTGATTTTGATCACTAAGAAATAGAAATGAATTTATCTAAAAACAGTATTTTTTAAAAAAAAAAAACCCAGTAATTCAGCAGTTTCACACTAGAGCTTCAATAAGGTCATATACAAAATGCCCCATACATTAATGTGTTCTACTGAATTCTATTAAAACTATGTTACTTGTTTGGTTGAATCCTGAAATGAATGTGGTAAATTAGGAATAATATAGACTGCATCCAAATTAGATAACACTGTTCTGAAGGTCAAAATTGATCCAACATGAATTCGGAGATGTATATGCAAAAGTACAGTAAAATAAAGCCAGGGAATATGTTTCCAAAATGTTGAGAAATGGTACCATGTAAGATAAACATTGGAGCAGGGAAAAGGATTAATACTCTTTTATTCAGAACCTCGTTCAGGCAGTCAGAAATGTATTTAGAGCCAAAAAAATGAAAAACTGGGCAAAAACTTGGGTTGTAATTTTGCCTATCTCATGTGGGACTTTATTACACAGAGGTGGTACACCAGACAGTAGCAGCGCCATACCACATAATATCATGTGATACATGTTGCCGGTTTGACATCTCCCCATAATAAAGCCATGCAACACTCCCAGGATTTACCTTGTGCAGTGAGTTCAAGAGCTTCTATGGTGGCATCTACCAGAGACTGTTTTTCTATTTATTTATTTTAATTGTTTTCCAGAATTGTGAAGTGCATGAAAAATTGTGTTATGTTCATTATGTTCTTTATAATATACCTGTTCTCTTTACTGGATCCCTGTCCCCATTAGCCAAATAATCCTTTTCCAAAACAAATAATTAGTGAACAAGTATTGTACCAGAAGAAACACACTGCTTTAAAAGATATATGCACAAAGAATAAAGTTCATTCAATTTTTATTGTATCCTTTTGAAAGCTTTTTGCTCTTTTAATTTTTTCTCATGTTATCAGAATTGATTTTCCATCTCTGTTATCCCAGAAAGAATCCCTTTGGTAAATCTCTCAGCAGATACCAGTAATAAAGAATCAGTTTGCAGGATAGTTGCTTTGCTTCTGTCTGACAGCCACGAAAGTATTAATATAGAAGTGTGGAAATTTCTGGATGTGCTTCTCTGAGAGGGAGGATATCTACTTTGGTGTGAAGTCTACATGAAAGGAGGTGGGGGCATTTACCTTATATATTTCAAATAAACATTAGTATTTTTGAAAGCTTGCTTACAGAATTCATAAGAATTAAAACAGGTTAAATGTCCCTTATTCAGAAACCCGAAATCTAAAAAACTCCAAAATCCAAAACTGTCCACATGGCTGAGCTAGGAACATCTTTCTGATAGTTAAACCTGCTCAAACTTTGTTTCATGCAAACATTATTAAACATATTATTTATTTGCCATTTTATACACACACACATACAGTATATCTATATATATATAAAGAGAGTGGTCGTGCAACGGGGCAAATAGGCAGCAAAACTATAAGCCCCAGAAGCACGAACACAACCAAACACAATCCAACATACCACGAGGTACCTACAGGGCCCAAAAAACCCGCCTTAGATACCTTGCAAGACCCCCAAACATGACCCCCAAAAAACCGCCATTGAAACCAAGCGTAACGGCACTTACTGAATGCCAATGGCCTCCTTCCCCCACAAGGGGAGGGGAGGGGGAAAGGCCTGATTCACAATGGCAGCAGCACAATCAGACCAGCCCCCAGCCCCAGCCCCTCGCCCTCAGCCCTCGTTCACCGCCGGTGGCCATCTCCGATACGGCGCAGTTGCGGAACGCGAGGCTTCGCGGTGGCGGTGCCACAGCTGTGGCCGCCTCTTCCGCCTCCTCGGCCTTCTTTTCCACCTCCCAGTCGCTCCCATGCTACTATCCTACCCCCCTCACTGCTCTTTCTTCCTCCTCCGTCCCCTCCTCCTCCTTGCCGGCTTTGCCACCAGGGCCTTCCTCGCTCCGGCGGGTTCTCTCCCGAACCAAACGGAGGCGGGAGGGAAGCTGCCCTTTTCCCGGGCACCTCTTCCTCCTCTTCGCCCTGCCCTCCTCCCTTGATTGAAGGAAGGAGGGCAGAGAGAGGAGAACGAGGTGCCTGGGGAAAGGGCTGCTTCCCTCCCGCCTCTGCCGGGATCGGGAGAGACTCCGCCGGAGCAAGGAAGGCCCTGGCGGCAACAGAGCTGGCGAGGAGGAAGAGGAGGCGGAGGAGGAAAGAGCAGGAAAGGGGGAAGGATCATAGCCTCTGTGCATGGCTACGATCCTCCCCCCCCCTTGCTGCTCTTTCCTCCTCCACCACCTCCTCCTCCTCCTCCTCCTCACCGGCTTTGCTGCCAGGGCCTTCCTCACTCCGGCGGGTTCTCCCCCGAACCAGACGGAGGCGGGAGGGAAGCTGCCCTTTTCCCGGGCACCTCTTCTTCCTCTTCGCCCCACCCTCCTCCCTTGATTGAAGGAAGGAGGACGGAGAGAGGAGGAGAAAAAATGAAGGACCCCTTCCGCACATGCGCGTGCCATGGGAGGACACCTCTTTCTCCTCCTCGCCGCGCTCCATTGCCGCCAGGACCTTCCTCACTGGAAAGAAGGAGGGCGGAGAGAGGAGGGGAAAAAGGTGGAGGCTGCAGCCCTTCAACGCCCCAACGCTCACCACAAACACCAGCAGAGCGGTAAAAAAAATAGAATGATGGAAGGGGAGAAGAAAGGAAGAAAAAAAGAAGGAAGGAGGGAATGAGGAGAGAAAAAAAAAGGAAAAATAAGGATAGATGGAAGGAGGGAGAAGGAAAAGAAACCAGGAAGAAAGAAAAAAGCCACAGCGAGGCGTGGCCGGGTCAGCTAGTAGTGTATAAAATTACTTTCAACCTACGTATGCAAGCTGTGCATGAAATAGGTCCCAGCTCCAAGATACCTCATTATGTATATGCAAATAGGTCATAGGTCAAAATAGAAAGATAAAATCCAAAAGACTTCCAGTCCCTATTTTTTTGGATTATAGATACTCAACCTGTAGTATAATGTGCAGAAACATCTGAGGGAATCCAGAGTTTAAAGCAGTTACTTATTGTAGCTAAATCCAATTGACAACAAGTTTGTAATTGTTGAGTTCCTTTCAAGTCACTCCCAATTTATGGTGACCCTAAGGCAAACCAATCACAGGATTTGTTCAGCAGTGTTTGCCTTTGCCTTCCTTTGAGGGTGAGAAAATGCGATTTGCCTAAGGTCACCAGTGCATTTCTATGGCTGAGCAAGAAAGACTAATTGAATCCCCACAATTTTGAGGAAACTATGCTTTTGCATGGAGGGTCAGTCCCTGAAATGCCTCTAGCAATACCCGAAACTACTCTTCAACATACAAACTATCTCACCTAACTTGACTTTGATGCAAAGCAGATTCTTGTGTTTCTGAGAACAGGGACTCTCAGGTGACATTTTTTAAAAGTCATATAAAGCAAAGTCTATGTCAGTTTTTTCTCTTGTTTCAAAACAAGAGTGGCATTGAAACAGTTATACCATGTTCTGACTTACCTGGGCAAAAAGCCCAGGTCTATTTTTGAGTGTCAAGTGTCCTAAATCATGTACTGCATGACATGAAGCAGAGGAAACAAACAAACAAGTACATAGCATATTCAATCTCCCATTAGTTTTCAAAGACAGACAAAATTTGACTTTTGTTAGAAAGTCGGACTTAAATTCCTACAATACCAAATATCTTAAAGATTTTATTAATGCACCCATTATTTAATCTTATATATTCAGCATGGTAGGTTAAATAGGAAATAAGGAGGTGAATTAAGATAAAGCAATGAGCATGAGAATTTGTGGCTATTACAAGCCTACAATTATTTCTACTTTTTTTTACCTGTTTCCAGGGTATTACTCTTGATATATCTGTCCTGTTGGAAGATTATTACAGGCTCCATGATGAAGACTCATTTAGTGAGCAAACTCTTCAGGCAGTGTAGAGCATTCTGTCCTCCTTCAGAGATCTGAAGCCAAGAAAGAACAGTGGATAAAGTTGATAACAGAAGTTGTTAGGGACAAGCGTAGTCAGAAGGTGTGGAGGTTGTTAAGATGGTTGAACACAAAAATATAAAATCAGAACATTAAAACACTAAACATGAGCACAGTGGGCAGGGCCAATTTCAAGGTAAATTTTTTTAAAACAACTGAGTGATAGGGCAATTAAATGTATCAGGACAGGGGATCTGGGGGATAAGGTAAGATTTAGTTGTACAAACCAGAAAATAAAGTGCTTCCGAGGGCCTTTTATGCAGAGTTTGGTCAGGAATTATCATACATTCAATCATTGAAGGCACACTGGAACAGCCAAGTTTTCAGGCTCCTCCTAAAGATTGCCAGGGTGGGGGCTTGCCTGATGTCTCTGGGGAGAGAATTCCAGAGCCAACATAAAGGCAGATCAGATAGCACATCAACTCCCCATGAATGGGAAACCCAACCTTGTCACCAAACTAGGAAGGAAACCAATAGTTAGACAACCAGATGAGAACAACAACCTTTATGAACCTTTTACATCTACTAAATTGGAAATGGCTCTCAATAGATGTAAAAATGGCAAAGCAGTTGGCCTGTTCAATGTACAGATGGAACAAATTAAGAACTTTGGCCCAAAAGCAAGGTGCTGCTTGCTGAAGCTGATAAACAACTGCATTGCACCGTGTCAGATCCCTAAAATCTGGATGAAAGCAAGAGTCATATGCACTTGGAAACCAGGCAAAGTCCGTAACGATCCAAAAAGCTATAGACCAAGCTCTTTATTGTGCCATCTTTATAAAGTTCTGGAAAGACTTATTCTGTAAAGAATTATGGAAAAAATAGACCCATGTATGATTCCACAGCAAGCTGGTTTCAGGAAAGGCTAAAGCTGTATATCACAAGTGTTGAACCTGACTCAGCACATAGAAGATGGTTTTGAAAGACAGCAGATTACAGGAGTTGTTGTCAGCTGCTTATGATACTGTAAATCATCCCCTTCTCCAGAGAAAAAAATATAATATCACAAAGGATGACCACCTTACCTGCTTCATAGGAAATCTGCTACAAAACAGGAGCTTTTTGTTGAATTGCAGGGTCAGAGAAGCAGATGACGAAAACAGACAAATGGCCTGCCTCAGGGGAAAATGCTTGCTCCATCAATGTTTAACATTTACACAAATGATCAGCCACTGCCAGAAGGGACAGCGAGCTTCATCTATGCTGACAATTGTGCCATCACCACTCAATCAGGGAGCTTTGAAATGGTTGAAAAGAAGGTCTCTGAAGCTCTAGTTGTTCTTACTGCCTATTACAAGAAAACCCGGCTGATTTTAATCCATCTAAAACACAGACATGTGCTTTTCATTTTAAGAACAGACAAGCATTTCAAGCTCTGAGGATTACCTGGGAAGGAATGCCACTGGAGCATTGCAGCACACCCAAATACCTGGAAGTTACTTTGAACTGTGCTCTGACTTACAAGAAACACTGCTTGATTATCAAGAAAAAGTGGGTGGTAGAAATAATATCATATGAAAGCTGACTGGTACAATCTGGGGATCACAACCAGACCCATCTGACATCTGACCTTGCACTTTGTTACTCTGCTGCTGAATACGCATGTCCAGTGTGAAATACAGCTCACCATGTTAAAACAGTAGATGTGGCTCTTAATGAGACATGCCACATTGTTACAAGATGTCTACACCCTACACCGCTGGAGAAATTATACTGTTCAGCCAGTATTGCACCACCTGGTATCTATCAGGAAGTTGCAACCTGTAATGAAAGAACCAAGACATTGACATCCTCTGTTCAGATATCAGCCAGCAAGCCAATGCCTTAAACAAAGAAATTGCTTCCTAAGATTTGCAGAGACACTCACAGGAACACCTCTCAAGTAAATGTCAAAAAGTGACTCAATTAGTAGCTGATACCAGATTAGAGGGTCCACAACATGCAAGTGTGGAGAACAGCAAACCAAAGACCACTTACTACAATGCAGCCTGAGCCCTGCCACATGCACAATGGAGGATCTTCTTACAGTAACACCAGAGGCACCCTTCTGGTCAAAAGAAATTTAGTATCATGCCACGTTTTTTTTTTACTTTGCTTGTGGTTTTTTAAATTACATTTTAACTGTATTCTCAATTTGCTTCTGACATGATAAATAACCTATTTTCACAGCATTATCAAAAACTGAGGACTACTTCAAGAAAAATCTGTAATGTTATTGATTTCACTTATAGCTTAGGAGAGGAAATATGTGAATTTCTGGCCTCTGCACAGAAAGCTTATTTTATGAGAAAATTTGAGGTGACACTTTATTAGTTTCTTCACCTGCATTTGCCAGCTTGGCATTTGAAACTCAGCTTACTGTTCTGACTACCATATTCTATTGTACAGATGTTTCCTGAAGATTCAACACACAGTGACCACCATGTACTGACATAAATTGTCTGTCTGTAGTTGGAGAAAATAGAAAGGGAAGAAATACTGTATTGACTGGTGACTAAACAGAAACTACTGAGAAAGGAAAACAAAACAAAAAGTTAACATAAATGCTATGCATTACACTAGGTTTGACAGGGCAGCTGCATAGTGGGAGGCCAGAATGAAAGAAAAAGGACTAACATAATACTAGTACTGTATATATTCATATATGTCTAGAAATTTTAGTCAAAAAATCAACCCAAAAAAACTGAGTTGATTTATCTATGGGTCAATATAATTATTGTCTTGTAACTTTTTTTTTGTTAAAAAAGGAATTATCTCCTTCTCTCAGTAGAGTGGCAAAAGGTGAGAACTTATTCTCATCCAGGAGTACCTACAAAAAGCACTGAACCTACAAGAAGCACTGCTATGTCTAGTTTGTTTGAATGCCTGTGAGACCAGAGCAGTTGGCCCCCTGAGATGGTGCTGGTATTGCCTCCTTTCTGTGGAATGATACTTGATTCATCCACAGGTCATATAATAATTTTGGCTCAAATCCTGCCTTGAGGATATATACAGTAGTACTTTGCATACTATGGTTTCAAAATGTTGCTAAGATTTCTCAGTGCTTAGGTGAAATGGCTAAGATATGTCTCCATTAATATTGACATCATTTGGAGGTCAAACTCGGGTGCTTATTGATTTTTGGAAATGTTTTTCTTTTCACTTTGTTGGGCATGTATTGTAGATTAGGAAATGTCTGACGTATCTCCTTTACATCTTTTACCTCAAACATTCCTCAAATTATTGCATATATCCAATGAAGTGAAAAAGCACACTGACACAGCCAGACTGTTCTTCAGAAATTGTTTATGAAATTGCAGACCTTGGGCAAAAGTGGGAGAACAGCACCTCCAACATAAACTATTCAAACTATCACCAATGAGCTACAGCCCATTCTAGATAGTGACCCTTCTTCCCATAGATCTTGGGATTGCTCACAAGTAAACTGCCCCCATCTCAAACAGCTACACTAGGCAACAGAACAGGGATATAAACACTAGGACCTGACTTTGCAGAAAACAGGTGCCTACTCTGTCCACTTGTCAACTATACCAACACAATTAAAGCCCTAAATAACATCACCCTTAACATTATCATTCTAAATAAAGGAGTGACAGACAACTGTAACTTAAATCATACATCGTTCTTGACAGGCAGGTAGCCAGGGGGCTAAAGGGGCTTCAGCCCCCCGAAATTCTCAGGGTGGTCCGCGAAAAGGCCTTACTGGTACATTATTTAAACTGTTATGTTTATTCATATCATGATCTGATCACCATGCTCATTATATCCCACATTAATGGGGTTATTGGGATAACAATACAAAAGGTTTGCTAGGGTAGACCCTCTTCCACCCAGTCTCAGCCCCCCCCAAACCAAACTCAGCCCCCTCCGAAACAAAATCCTGGCTACGGCCCTGGTTCTTGACCAAAGGCAGATCTGGGTCTTCCTATGGTTTCCTTCCATCTTGCTAGCTTTCTCAGTGTGCTAGCAAAAACAGTACATCTCTTCCCAAGTCATGGCAAACTATCCAGAATTGCCAGCTGTCAAAAATATAGAACCCCAAATGCAGGCAAACTGTAGATAGGCATTATGTCAGTTATCAGTAATTTCTGTCAGTTTCCTAGGAACTGTCAATATGGAAATTGGAGATAAATAATTATATTAGATGGCTTTGCTTCCCTCTGAATTTTTTGCCATCAGTAGTTTGATATCATCTGCATACACGGCTACTTCATGGCACACTCTTCAGTGCGGCGATGATATTGGAACTAGTTATATTGCCTTTATACAGATCACTAAAGATCACCATTGCTTACTTTGTGCCCTGTTGAAAGCAGTCCATTTATTTCTAAACATGGTATGATGGATCTGTCCTGAGTACATATAAGAGAGAAGACTTTATTAAGGAATTGGCTAGTTGCTGAATCACAGTTTTATGTGGTTTAGGAAATTGCTGTGGTCCTACTTCCTCCCTGAAAGCAGCAGCTGGGTGATGGAAGAGCTCAAGTCATATAAAAAGCTTTAACTGGAAGGAGTATGTGTGTGGGGGAACAGAAGCAAGCAGTGACTTGTTACCCAGCAGTTTGAATTCTATTTTGAATTGGCTGCTATTGTCAAGATCTGGAGGTGTTATGTTGTGTTTTCTTTTAAACTTTATATGCAATTTTCATTGAGGAAATACTGAATATCAGATTTCTGATGTTGTCGTTTCTGGCTGATATTTTTAGTGCATTGTAATTGCACGCTATACTCCACTGTTATTTTTGAGAGGTGGCATGTTGTTGTTTTTCAGGCAAGCCTCAGTTATAAAACTGAAAAAGAAGCCCCTTTTTACAATGCCTCAGCTTTCCTCCTTTCCCTCTAGTTAGCCCAGTCCTAACTTTCCTCCCAACCCTACTTTCTAGGAATCTAGTTTTTTTGTTTCATATCACAGATGTTAAACCTTTGCTAAAACATGTTGAACTACTCTTCTGTTGCTGTTGTTGCCATTGTCATATATTTTCTCTATGTGATTTCTGCATCTGTTTGAACTTATATACCGCCACTCCCCGAAGGCTCAGAGCGTTTTACAAGAAATCAATACAATAACATATAACATATAACAATTTAAAACCAAATTTAAAACCAAATTTAAAACCAGATTAAGACCAGATTATGTTTTGCATGCCCTCTGGAAGGCAGGCAGTTCCCACAGGGCTCGGACTTCGACAGGCAAAGCATTCCACAATGAGGAGCCACGATCAAAAAGGCTCTACGTCTAGTGGCCGTCAGTCAAAAGATCTTGGGATTGGGAACTTCCAACAGATTTTGATCTTCAGAACGAAGTGATCTCTGTGATTGGTAGGGTGTAAGACGGTCCCTCAAATACACAGGCCACGGACCATGTAAGGCCTTGAAGGTAAGTACCATCACTTTGAAGGTGATTCATTGTTCAATCGGTACCCAGTGCAGTTGCTGGAGAATGGGAATTATATGGTATCTTGCTAGCTCCCCGGCGAGAAGTCGAGTGACAGCATTCTGCACGAGCTTGAGTTTCCGAGTCACTGCCAAAGGTAGGTTGATGTAGAGGGTGTTACAGTCTAGTCTTGAGATGACCGTAGCCTGGATCACTGTAGCCAGGTCACTCCTAGACAAATAGGGGGCCAGTCGCCTAGCCTGATGCAGATGGAAAAATGCGATTCTGCTCAAAGTGGAGATCTGAGTCTCCATTGTCAGCAGAGAGTCCAAATGGACTCCTAAGCGCTTTACCAATGATGACAGACATAGAGTCTCGCTATCCAGGATAGGCAACTGGATATCCCCACTGCCCGGGCGGCCCAACCATAAGATCTCTGTCTTCACTGGATTCACCCTCAATCTGCTGGCATGCAGCTATCCAGTCACAGCCTTGAGGCATAGATGAACATTATCGGGTACAGAGTCTGGGTGGCCTTCCATCCGTAGAATGAGGTAAGTGTTGTCTGCATATTGGTAACACTCAAGCCCGAAGCTTTGCACCAACTGAGCAAGTGGTCGCATATAGATGTTATATAACAAAGGAGAGAGATTAGCCCCCTAGGGGACCCCACACGTAAGTGCAGAACTCCCAGAGACCGACCCTCCCCATACCACTCGCTGACCACAGTTGTGAAGGAAAGAGGACAGCCAATTTAAGGCTGCGCCACCCCCCACTCCAACAACTGCAAGGCGGTGGGTCAAAAGATCAAATGCTGCCATGAGGTCCAATAACACGAGCAGCGCCGATCCGCCCCGAGTCCCCTTGGGGTATAAATAAAGTTAATAAATAAATAAATAAAAATAAAGTTTTCTGGGCTGTATGGCCATGTTGCAGAAGCATTCTCTCCTGACGTTTGCATCTATGGCAGGCATCATCAGAGGTTGTGAGGTCTGTTGGAAACTAGGAAAATGGGGTTTATATATCTGTCTATACAATTTTCATTCAAAGCTTGCTGCAGATCAGTTTTTAAATGATCATGATTTGCTTGTTATTTTATTTGTTTTGGGGGAGGAAGGAGGGAAGTTCCAGGTCATTGCACACCATCCAAAACACTATCTGTTATTTTCTATTCTTTAATGACTACTTAATCTGCAATATGTCCTTTTATCTCAAATGTATTAAGTCTATTCAAGATCCTGTGATGAAGTACTTGGTGAAAAAAAGTCTTGAAAGTCCAAATATATAACAATGACTAGGTCCATCGTTAGAGATATGTCTGCCTCCACACTATAATCAATTTCAATAAAGCCTTTCTCTTTTCTTTCCTTTTCTTTTTTTTTTGCAGAAGCCATGCCAGAAATTCTTCCATCTTTTCTCTGGGTGGAAGCAATTACAGAGATCATGACTAACTTGTTTGCACTTACATTAACACTTCCAGTTCAAGGAGGCATGCCAAAGAGCTAATGCAAGTTGCTCAGTGACTTGTATCAATTAAGAAAGAAGGGGGAAAGACTTAAAAGAAGAGAGGTTTAAGGGAAGGTAAAATTAGTTTGGGGCAGAGGGAGACAGTGTGAAAGAACTTTAGGGGTACATAATACATTTTATGATGCAAGTTGTTAATAATGCATATGGGCCATGATTCGTATCGCTTCAGTATGCTACTATCCTAATTAAGTAGTCAAATAGTGCCTCCTGTACCAACCTCCTCAATCCTCAGGTACTGAGCAGCAGCCAGTGAGCAACAAGGGTCTGTTCAACTTAATGAAAAGTAGCACATTGATGTTCCCACCCATCTCCTATGACCCATTTTACATTCAACAACTAGAAGTAGGATCCCTGCTTCATTACTCCTCATTATAGTAAAGATTGGAAGTGGGCTTGGGATGTTAGTGAGCCAATTCCTGGACAAGAGAGCAAGCCCTTTCATTCATAGCCATTGCTGCTCTTTATGTGGGGACTGAGTGACTTTTATGGTCCCTGTGTGCTCTCTAAACCAATGAATATATAGGGATCATGAGTACAAGCCAGTCAAAATGCATAGCTCTAGGTTAATAATACTCCAATTCTCTTTGTAGATTTTTCTAACCATTCTCTTATTGTACAACTATGATTGCACCGAAGTGGCTTGTTGGCTCTGCATAGGCAGTACCAAATAGGGGTGGATATCTCTGGTCATTATCCTTAGACAGCCGTAATTATTTCGTATTAAAATCAATTTAGACCCTAATTCAACCCACAGCTAGCAACCCAGAAGTGACTTATCTAAACCGAAACCGGGTCAGCCATTTCCGTAAAGGGCGCGTTATTATGTCATTTTCACCTTTTATCTTTAACCGGCATTTGGTTGTCAGCTGGCGAGAGGAGAGTGGAGGGCAGCACCCTCCAGATCTGAAAGGTGCCCTTCAGATCGGGGAGAAGACATGGGCTTCCAAGCCCAAATGGGGGTTATCTTTAACCCCCGTTTGGGTGTCTGAAGGGCGCCTTAGGTCCAATGCGGAGGAAAGCCAATTCGCTCCAAAGTGGGTGTTTTAACCCAATTTGGAGCGGATTGGCTTCCTTCTGCTAGACCTAACGCAGGGGAAGCCAATCTGCTCCAAAGTGGGTGTTTTGACCCACTTTGGAGTGGAATGGCTTTCCTCTGCCTTGGACCTAACACCTCCACTCTCCTCTGGCCAGCTGACACCCAAACGGGGGTTAAAGATAACCCCCGTTTGGGTGTCAGCTGGTGATAGGGGAGTGCAAGGCAGCACCCTCCACTCTCCTCTGGCCAGCTGACACCCAAACCGGGGGTTAAAGATAACCCCCGTTTGGGTGTCAGCTGGTGATAGGGGAGTGCAAGGCAGCACCCTCCACTCTCCTCTGGCCAGCTGACACCCAAACAGGGGTTAAAGATAACCCCCGTTTGGGTGTCAGCTGGTGATAGGGGAGTGCAAGGCAGCACCCTCCACTCTCCCCTGGCCAGCTGACACCCAAACAGGGGTTAAAGATATCTTTAACCCCCGTTTGGGTGTCAGCTGGTGATAGGGGAGTGCAAGGCAGCTGCCCTCCACTCTCCCCTGGCCAGCTGAGAACGAATGCGGGTTAAAGATAACCCCCCTTGGTTCTCAGCTGGTGAGGGGGCATGGAGGGCATGCACACCATCCCTCCTCACCAGCTGAGAATCAACCCATGTTAGAAATATCGCGGGTTGATTCTGAGCTGGCGAGGGGGCATGGAGGGGGTACTGTGCATGTGTGGCACCAATAACGAAATAATAACAAATTTCATTATTAATTGAGAAACAATTTCAAATTTTTCACTAAAAATTGCGTAACAGTTTCTATTTCGAAACAACTGTGGCTCCTCCCCCCTTCATGAGTTTAGAAACAATTTTTAATGGATCAACCACCCCTAGTACTAAACAAGACCATGTATATTAGTGCATTTTTTAAGCAGCATACAACATCGGTAGGTGATTCTGTTGAAGAACTGCCAGACCTCTGGAATATGGAAGTTGCTAGGGCATTTGACACAATTGCTCCTGATCATCTCCTTTCACAGAGCAGAGCCACATCACCCCTTGGTACTCCTGGGAGTTGGTGACGATGGAGCAAGTGAAATGGAGACTAGAGCAGCATTGGCGAATAATTCGCAGCAAATCTGATTGAGCGTGGGCTAAAGTGTATTTAAGAACCTATTCTGTGGCAATGAAGGTGGAACAGAAATCTTTTGCTGCCACCAACATTGCATCTACAAAGAATCACCCGAGACAGCTGTCAAGAGGACTTTTAAACTCTGCTCAGGCAGGGATCACTGACCATTCAGCAGATCATTGTGAAGAATTTGCTAGGTTCTTTGCAGATAAAGTCACTCAGATAATCAGATTCATTCTGACTTAGACACCAATATCGACACAATCCCTGTGGGTATAACTCAGGCTTCTGCTTATCCTGTTTTAATTTATTCCATTCCAATCTATGTAGCCTGATGACGTGGACAAGATCTTGGGAGAAATGATGGTGATCACCTGTTCCCTGGACTCTTGCCCTTCTTGACTGATTGAACAGGCCAGAGGGGGACTGGTAGACTGGGTGAAGGTCCTGGTAAATGCCTCCTTGACCCAAGGCAGAATGCTAATTAGTTTCAAGGAGACAGTAGTAAAACCTCTTTTGAAGAAACCAGCACTGGATGCACAGTGTCATATGACAGGAACTGTCTCCCTAGGTTATATTCCTGCTTCTATGCCAGTTTTCCACCTTTGTGTAATAAAATCCTTGACTCTAGGCATAGAAATTCACTTTTTAGATAGGTTACAGCGTTCCATTATACTGTTTAACCTTTTTTAAAAAAAAAAACCTTGCCTTTTCTAGAATGATAGTTAACCTTCTGACTGCTTCCTTCATGTCTCCCCTATTTTTGGTAGTGTGTAAGGTATTGGAGGGTCCTGGGGTAGAAAAATGACATTTGTACCTGTCCTACTAACACATTGCTAGATTGAAGGGTGATGAAGTTTTGCACACTTGGAAAGCAGACCTATAGAAAAGTACCTTTTCATGTGATTTTCAGTAGGAGTTATGTTTACTTAAGAAATGTGATGAATCTATTGCCACTGCATGGGAATTTTTGCATTCATACTAGCAAAGTTTACATTGGGCCATACATTCCCATTCTGTTGTGTGTGCTACTGTTGCGCACAGAGCTCTGTATGGGAGCAAAACATCCTCCTAACAATAACATCATTTTGAAAACCCTTTTACTTCTCCCTCAGCACCACAGAATGATACCATTCCAGTCTGTGAGCTACACTCCCAGGAAGAGCTGTGTTTTAACTGCAATGGGCTGTTGGAGAGTTTTTTTTTCCTGTTTAAGCACCTCTGTTGGAAGGTACTAGAAGTAAATTGTTCAGGGAAATGAAGTGTTCTATTTGTTAGGGGATAGAACTAGTATAAACCAACGCACAAATATACCCATACAGAACCAGTGATTGGTTCAGGCCAGGCTCAGGAATTATATAAAAGGCTGTGCTTTATCCAAAAAAGCTGTGTGCATTTTAGAAATTTCGACCTCATTTCCTCATGGAGTGTTATTTTGAACAAAACATCAAGTTCTGCCTTTGTCGGCAGGATCAGTCATCATATCTCAAGCAAATGCATAACCACAAATTCATTCAATTGGAAGAAGTAGAGCACGCTGCTGCTATCCACTTGGGCATTTTTCTTCTGAAAGATTCTAGATTTTAGCCTTTGTTCTATACATTTCTACCCTTCTTCTGAAATAAGCTTTTGCCAAGCAAAAATGTAACATAGTAATCAGACAAGGAGAGTGTAATTTTGATGGTGCTATGCTATTGTTGCTTAGAGAGATCTCCTATTCCTCTCCTCACTTTTTTCTCATTCCTTTCCTTCTCCTACTCCTTGTTTTTGTTGTGTGCCTTCAAATCATTTCCAAATTATGGTGACCCTAAGCTGGCCGAATCATGAGAGGGTTTTTTTTAGAAGATTTGTCCAGAGGTGATTTGCCCTTGTCTTCTTTAAAGCTGAGAGAGTGTTTCCATGGCTAAGTGAGAATTTGAACCCTGTTTCCAAGAGTCATAATCCATTACTGAAACCATTGTATCATAGCGACTTTAATATTTGAGTTAATGTGTGTGCTCTGAGATGATCCCTTGTAACCATACATTACAAACAGGGGCGGATCTAGACGTTACGCGAGGTAAGCGGCCGCCTCACGGCGCAAGCGTGGCCAGGGGCGTATCCAGCATGGCCAGGGGCCTATCCAGTCGCGGCTGCCAGGTTCGGAAGGCTGAGGTCGCCAACAAGCGGCAGCCCGGCTTTGCATGGCTCCTGGGCGGGTTTCTGCCTTTGGCGCTGCTTTCCTCCTGGCAATACACGTGCTATTTAATACACGTGAGAGCCTGGGGGGAGGGCGCGTGCACGCACACACACAACCCCCTTCCTCCCTCCAAACACGAGTGCGTGCACGCCCCTCCCTCGCACACAGCAGGCCGCGGCTGCTCAGTCCTGCCTTGGCTGTCCTGGTCTCGCCCAGTGCAAAGCCAGAGAGGCACAGCAGGAAAAGAGGCCTGGCCCTTTAAGAGAGGTCTGGGCCAGGAGCTATTTCCCCAGCAGCTCTCTAAGGGCTCGAAGCAGCTTTCCCTGGGTTTGTATTTGTTTTGTGCTGTTGCAAAAATAAATAAAGGGGGGGGAGAGAGGGAGGGAGAGGGAGGGAGACAGAGAGAGAGCCAGAGACCGAGAGAGAGAGAGAGAGAGAGAGAGAGAGAGAGAGAGAGAGAGAGTGTTTTGCTGAGGGGCAATGAGCCATTTCGGGGTTTGAAAGATTTGGGTGAAGGAGGCGCTCCTTGCTTTGCTCTTAAGAGAAATGTAGGTACCAACCAAGCTGCAGGTTGCACCTGCACTGTAGAATTAATACAGTTTGGCACCACTTTAACTGCCAGGGCTCAAGGCTATGGGATCCTGGGAGTCATAGGTTTCGAGCTTTCTTTGACACACCAAACTACAAAATCCCATAGCACAAAGCCATGGCAATTCAAGTGTTGCACTCACAACTGCAAACTTTCAAAGCAGTTGTCCCAAAGAGTGTTGTTTTAAAGTTGGATCTAACTATCCTTATATCCCAGGATCTGAGCCCAGATTATATCTTTTTATCCCAGATTATATGCCAGTGGGGACATATATAATCTGGTTCAAATCTTAGATCAGACCCTAGGATGTAGGGCAGTGTAGATCCAGCCTTGGAGGGCTCTGGTTAGTTTTGGTGAATTGTTTTGAACAGTTTTTATGTAGT
Organism: Anolis apletophallus; assembly: GCA_030556195.1. Lineage (NCBI taxonomy): Eukaryota > Metazoa > Chordata > Lepidosauria > Squamata > Anolidae > Anolis > Anolis apletophallus. The sequence continues at coordinate 54,125,431 of JARBWK010000006.1, read as the reverse complement.
TATTTAAATACATTGGATTTTAGCTGATTTGTTTTCATTATGGCCCTAGTTTGTTCCTCTTGCAATGTTTACCCTTTTGTGCATTTTTAATTGTATGTTTTTAAAACTATTTTAATATTGTGAGCTGCTTTTGGTCATGGTTCCATGTAATCCAGATTACCAGATCAGATAATCCACATTGTCTGCTTTGAACTGGATTATATGAGTCTACACTGCCATATAATCCAGTTCAAATCAGATAATCTGAATTTTATATGGCAGTGTAGAAGAGGTCTACAATAAACCTAGGGTGATAATAATAATAGGATGTTATCCTGTATTTGTGCTCTTATCCCGTGCAATCCTGGGATTTGTAGGGTAGGAACTGAGCATTTATAATGATCAGCCAAAAATCTCATAGTGCAACCTAGCCCGCATCTACACTACAGAATTAATGTAGTTTGGCATCACTTTGATTGCCATGGCCCAATGCTATCGAATTTTGGGAGCTGTAGTTTCACAATGTCTTCTATTCTACCTTGGTCAGACCACACCTGGAATATTTTGTCCAATTCTGGGCACCACAATTAAAGGGAGATGTTGACAAGATGGAATATGTGCAGAGGAGTGTGACTCAAAGGATCAAGGGTCTAGAGAACAAGCCCTATGAGGAGCGGCTTAAAGAGCTGGGCATGTCTAGCCTCTGAGAGGAGACATGATGAGGGCCATGTATAAATATGTGAGAGGAGCAAGCTTCCTTTCTGCTTCCCTGGAGACTAGGATGCAATAGAACAATGGCTTCAAACTACAAGAAAGGAGATTCCACCTGTGAGGAAGAACTTAACTGTAAAGAGAGCTGTTCAGCAGTGGAACTCTCTGCCCTGGAGTGTGGTTGAGGTGCCTTCTTTGGAGGCTTTTAAACAGAGGCTGGATGGCCATCTGTCAGGGGTGCTTTGAACATTAGGAAAAGCTTCCTAACTGTGCAAGCTGTTCAGCAGTGGAACTCTCTGCCCTGGAGTGTGCTGGAAGCTCCTTCTTTACAGATACCCAATACCCAAATTTGAATACTGATGGAGTTGGGGGAGATTAATTTTGTCATTTGGGAGTTGTAGTTGCTGGGATTTATAGTTCACCCACAATCAAAGAGTATTCCGAATTCCACCAACGATGGGATTGAAACAGTCTTGGCACACAAAACTCCCATGACCAACAGAAAATACTGGAAGGGTTTGGTGGGCATTGACTTTGAGTTTTGGAGTTGTAGTTCACCTACATCCAGAGAGTATTGTGGTCTCAGACAATGATGGGTCTGGACCAAACTTGGCACACATACTTAATATGCCCAAATGTGAGCACTGGTGGAGGTTGGGGAAATTAGATCTTGATATTTGGGAGTTGTAGTTGCCGGGATTTATAGATCACCTACAATCAAAGAGCATTCTGAACCCCACCAACGATAGAATTGGACCAAATTTCCCACACAGAACCCCCATGACCAACAGAAAATACTTGTTTTCTGGTGCTCTTTGGCGACCCCTCTGATACCACCCTTGCGACCCTCCCAGGGGTCTCGACCTGATATATACTGTATTTTTCCTTATCCCATAAAGTTCACCTACAAGTTGAGAACCACTGATCTACACTGTAGAATGGATGCAGTTTGGAAGCATTTTAAGATCAATGCTATATAATCATGGGAGTTGTAGTTTTCCCTGGTCTTTAGTGTTCTCTGCCAAAGAAGGTTGGTCCCTCACCAAACTACAATTCTCGGGATTCCATCGCATTGAGCCATGGCACTGAAAGTGGTATCAAACCGCATTACAATACAGATGCATCATTTGCAAGTATGTAGGAGATTTGAAGATGGAAAGGAGGAGTGTGGTTTCTGCAAAAGGGCAATTGCTTTTATCATTCAGATGGGTTAAAAAAATTAATTAGCTAGTTATTTTATTTATTTTTGAGCAATGTGGAAGTTACTTTTAAACATTTGCAAGTTTCACTGTAACTGCTGTTTTGAGCTTTGAAATAGTGACTATTTCTGGGTTCCTGTGAGTTTTCTGGGCTGTCCGACCATGTTCCAGAAGCATTCTCTCTGGACGTTTCACCCACATCTATGGGAGGCATCCTCAGAGGTTGTGAGGTCTGTTGGAAACTAGGCAAGTGAGGTTTATATATCTGTGGAATAATGTCCAGGGTGAGAGAAAGAACTCTTGTCTGCTTGAGGCAAGTGGGAATGTTGCCACTGGCCACCTTGGTTAGCACTGAATGGCCTTGCAGCTTCAAGGTCTGGCTGCTTACTGCCTGTTTATATATCTGTGGAATAATGTTTAGACTGGGAGAAAGAACTCTTGTCTGCTTGAGGCAAATGGGAATGTTACCACTGGCCACCTTGAATTTTCTAATTTTAAAAGTGTTCAAGGTTTTTTTGTTAAGGAAAACTGGATGTTAAAAATACCTTCAAGTAAAATTGTTGCTAAGTTTAATAAAATATTTGCATTCTTTAAAAAAAGTTAATTTGTGTTAATTCTATGTAATGTAACTATATGAACATAATGTTGTAAGTAAACTTCTGGTTTTTAAGGTAACTCTTTTATTTACCTCTACCTTCCACCTTTTGTTTTTCAGTGATGGGGGGGGGGCAAAATAATGTCCGCTTACCATTTAAAATTACCTTTGTCTGGCCCTGATTACAAAACTGTTTCACACACAACCCACATTCCTGGTGTTATGTTAAAAAAAATGACAAGTGCCTTGTATTATTGGACAGTCCCCAGTGTTAGCACTCTGGAAATCAGAACATCTGATTCTGCTAACTGGTGTGAAAACAGTTGTGTCTTCCTTATACTTTTTTTAAGGATCACATGTGTGAGAGAGGCAATTATTTCAAATAGGTCCAAAGGGTGTAGTGCCTATTTCCTGCAGGAGCTATACATACAGCCTTCCCCATACCCATTGCAGTGACCTTGCTGTGCACCTCAAAATAATAATAAACTGGATACACTTTCCTGATTATAGAAATGGTATTTTCTGTCTTCAGAAAGACTCACAACAGAGATGAGAATTCAGCCAAACATTTATTTGGCTTTGCTGCAGCAGGCTGCAGGAATGTAAACTTGCTCTTTTCAAGGATTTCAGCTTCTGAGTTTAAAAAGCTGGGGTTTGGGGATGGAGCAGGAGAGCTATATTTGGCTAAAATGTCACTTGCTCCTCTTAGTTAGTTGGCATATTCTAACAGATATTCCTTAGTCAACAACACAACAGTCTTTTTTATTTGCAGCACATGGAGAAATGGGGCCATGCAACAGATATCACCTTCTCTCCTTATACTATGTCTGTGACCAGCGGCAAATGGTCTGCAGTGTTGTCAGCCAATTAAGTTTGTCCCTCCCAGGAGTTGTGGTCTGGCTGTGGCAAAAGTTCTAGGTACACCTGGGATTTATTTTCTTGGCCAGTTTTAGGATAGCCACATATGTACGTGCTGCTTTACCACACAGCAACTGTCTTTTGTATAATCACCCTTCCAAATACTCTTTTATTTCATAAACTCAGATCCCGTTTTAATTTACTTTGTGTATACAACATTCCCTTTCAAACTGTACTGCTGGCACAGGCAGATATTTATACAACTTTTGTTTCAAACTATTTCTTTGCATCTAAGACGTCAGTAACATTTGCTGTCAGAACATTTGTATATTTCAAAGATGGATTATATTTTCAGGTTCCATCAACAAGTAAAATTAGATGTAATAAATGACCAGGGGATTACAAAAGTTGACCATAGAGAAAGCCAAAGAGAAGGTGTGGCCCCAGACGTAATCTCGACTGGCACCAGGATTTGGTGTGAGATGTTAAGTGTTATGGAAATATTTGAGAACAATGATCCCAGTGTGATCACATTCACTGTACTGTACATGCAAAATAAAAGTTACACAGGAAAGTCAGACTTCATTATATATATATATATATATATATATATATATATATATATATATACCCTAAACTAAGGATTATGCCTTGAGTCCCCTTCAGGTTGGAAAAAGATGGGGTAGAAATGTCATAAATAAATATATAAGGATTTTGTTCTCATGAATCTGAAAGGAAGTGTCAATGGGGGCAGCTTGGGATTTTTTAAACTGCCCAAATCAGAGTGTTCTACAGTTAGTTGGCTTTCTGTTTTCTGACCCACAAGGTAGATGGAGGCCAACATTTTTTGCAGCTCTGAGGAGTCTTTCACCTCTTCTCAAGAATGTGAGGAGTTGTGAGGAGTCAGAAGAGTAGGAGGTTTTGCAATTTTGGTGCATTCTGATGCCCCTGGAATTGGGGCTTCCAACATTGACCAGGAATGGGAGGGCTTAACGCAAGTTTATCTGACAGTGGTATAAAGGAACCCATCTGCCTCCCAGGCAGTTAGTTTCTGTTGACTTTCCCCAACCAACCTCCCTGTGTTTTAGTTATGTATCATTAGGCATTCTTTTGTTAGGTGTTATTGTTTTGTCTTGGCACAACGTAGGTATAGAAATTGGTCCTGTTGAAGATGAAGATTCCCTTAAGACAGTGGTTCTCAACCTGTGGGCCCCCAGGTGTTTTGGCCTACAAAGTTTACCAGCTGTTAGGATTTCTGGGAGTTGAAGACCAAATATCTGGGAACCCACAGGTTGAGAACCACTGCCCTAAAAGGACTTGAATTTGGAGTGAAGCTGGGCAGAAGGCAACTCTAACTCAGGAGCCTTTGGGCCTGTTTCGCTCCCAAATGCCTAGCAGTTTCACACTATGGTCTGTAACCAAGTGAATCCCCATTTTTCTGTGATCCCAGAGCTGACATGGTGGAAGTATGAACTTTTCATCAGTAGATCAATGAATCAGCCAATGTCAGGATGTGTCCTTTATGCAAATAATAATAATAATAATAATAATAAACAGTAATAAAAATTTATTTCTATCCTGCCCTACCTCCCCATGGAGACACAGGGCAATTAACAACAAATAGCAGCAAACATTCAATGTTGTAAAGTGCAATCAAAATTAAAACAACCAAACAACATAAATGAAATAAAACATATTAAATAACCACAACAAGTAATGGCAAAAACAAATTAAGCATGACATAACTAAAATTACATTTTAACAAATAAAAATTTAAGAGCAAAACCTAAAATTAGGACTAATAAAAATACAAAATTTAGAAGCCAAAGTAGCATGCCATTTCCATATTCCATTTCCATTACATTTGTGCCAGATGTTCTATTTGTCTTCCTCTCTGTATGCTTGTGAGCATACATAATATCATTCATCTATAATCTGTGTTCATAATCCTTATTCAGACTATGTCAAATTCCATAATATCTTATTCTTCAAATGCCTGCATGCAGAGCCAGGTCTTTAGCTTTAAAAAAAACCCAGAAGAGATGGGCCCTGCCTGATGTTGCTGGGGAGGCAGTTCCATACCATAGAGGCCACCATTGAGAAGGCCCTGTCTCTCATCCCCACCAATCATGCTTGTAAAGGGGGTGGGACCAAGAGCAGGGCCTCCCCAGCAGATCTTAGAGCTCTAGTTGGCTTATAAGGGGAGATTCATTCAAACAGGTAAGTTGGACCAGAACCATTTAGGGCCAGCACTTTGAATTGGACTCAGTAGCAGACTGGCAGTCAGTGGAACTGACACAAGAGAGAGGTTGTACACTCTCTGTATGCTGCTCCAGTAAGGAATCTGGTTGCCACCGTTTAACTAGTTGAAGCTTCTGGCAAACCCCATATAGAGAACATTGCAGTAGTCTCTATGAAATGTAACAAGAGCATGAACCACCATGGCCAAGTCACTGCCAAAACCTGCGCTGGATGGGGCTACAATCCCCCTGAATACACAGGTATGCAGCTTGGGGGGGATCCTGGATTTATTGCTGACCCCGGAGCCCCAGGCGTCAGCAATAGCCAGGAGTGCCTTTGCAAAATTAAAACTTGTGCACGATCTGCGCTCAAACCTTGAGACACCAGATCTGGCCATGGTAGTCCACACCTCAGTTACATCCCATCTGGATTACTGCAATGTGCTCTATGTGGTGCCACCCTTGAAGACAGTTCAGAAGCTTTAGCTGGTCCAGAGATCAGCACCCAGATTATTAACTGGGGCCCCGTATAGGGAGAGAACCGCTCCCTTGTTATGGCAGCTCCACTGGCTGCCAGGTTGTTTCCAAGAGAAATTCAAAGTGCTGGCCATTACCTTAAAACTCCTAAACTGTTCAGGCCAAGACTATTTGGCAAATCACATCTCCAGATACAAGCCTGTGTGGGCGTTATGATCGGCAGAGGAGGCCTGCTCTCAGTACCACCCCCATCTCAAGCACAGCTGGTAGGGGGGGTGGCTTCTTTGTGGAAATTGCATATATATATATATATATATATATATATATATATATATATATATATATGCGCAATTTCTGTGGAAGGGTTGAGTTACAACTCTAACAGGAAACATGACCATAAGGCCAAAAGAGCAGTGAGGCATTGCTGATGCACACTGCCAAGGGTGATCAATCAGTAAGTTGATGAAAATCTGTACTCACATGAAGTTTGTTGGATGGCAGCTACATATAATAAAGTTCAACGTCTTCCTTTTCTTGGCCAGAAAAAGAATAGACTAGAGGATCCCAGAGCTTCTAATCCACCCTTCCCTATTTTGGCCTAGGTTCTAGAAGGTTCCCTCCCTGCTATCTTCCCAAATAAAGCACACAAATTAGTTCACAAGAGAGTCTTTAACTCATTTTTCCCAACTCTAGTGTTTCTTTTTCCTGGGTAGGAGGCTTTTTTTCCTCGTGTATATGACAGAACACTAATGGATTTTAATGAATTCTCACAACTCAGCTCACTTAAGCAATTTTTAACTTCAGTTTTAGTGGGAGAATCTAGAGATTATGTGGAAAAGCTAAGAAATCATAGAGAATAACTTTAACCATTTAATTAGGTAGTTGTGATCCCAGAAAAAAATAACTGTGTGGTAACCTGATTGTACTGAATGAGAAAAACCAAGCAGTATTATTCAAGATAAAAGCAGAGTGGGCAGGATTCTATGTAATGTTATAGTTGGCCCTCCATATCCATGGATTCTATATCATCAGATTTGACCATCCATGGTTTAAAAATACTCCCCACCCCCCCCCCCACCCCCCAAAAAACCACAATTCTCAATTTTGCCATTTTATATAAGGGATCCATTTTACTATGCCATTATATATAATGGGACTTCAGCATCCATGGATTTTAGTATCCATGGAGACTCCTAGAACCATTCAGTATCATAAGGGCCAATTGATCTCTGATACAATTGCATCAGAATATTACCTTGCAATGCTTAGGCAGCCTCAGGCTTATGTACACTTAAATGTGAGACAGAGGATTATCTCATCAATCCCCAGGATTTCTCACCATTGGTTTTGCTGCCATGGGCTGACTGGAGTTGCTCATCTTTGCTGTAATTTCTGACTATAATTGGTAGCATTATGTACGAACAGCCATTCTTAAGCAGAGCAGGTTTTAGGACTGGACTGTTAGCTATCAAAAAGAATGAAAATGTCTTCACATATTTTATTGCAAATGTTACTGGTGAAAAAAGCTAGTATTTCATGCCATGAAAGATGGCATGAAATTTTCTTGTCCTTTCTTCCCATTTTCTTGTCCTTTCTTCCCTTTTCTTTAAGCAATGTGAGATACACATAGCCACCTAAATGAGTTACTTGTTTCCAGCGTTTTCTAAATATGGGTTTGGGGAATTTCCTTCACCTGTTCCCATATTAGGCTATTTTCTCCATCCCTTCCAAAAACCATCCCTTTTTGTTATGTTTTCGTCAAGGCTTTCACAGTTAACATAAACTACAATAAAATGTAGAGTAATGTGAACCAGTCTCTGGTATTTCTACTGCTTGCTGTTCTTGCATTAGGGTGGCAAAAAGCAACAAAATTGGAGCTGCTTTGAGAGACGTTGATGGAAATGTTGGATTCCTTCCATGTGTTTAAGAACTCCCATTAGTTTCCTAATAGCTAAAGAATGCATGTTCTAAGTTGGAGAATACTTAAATGCCAGCATGAACTTACTTTAAAAATAACAATAAACCATGTGAAATTTTTCAGATGATAGCAATGATGATATCATCATCATCACCGGACTTTTCTCATAATATGAAGGACAACTATCATTCACCCATCCCCCATTTCTGCTCTCTGAAGGCTTGTGCTTTAACTTCATGTGTTTTTTGGAGAGAAAACCAAGGCAGTCATGCGGTCATGGGAAACTGGAACAAATGACCATTTGCTCTGGAAAGTAGCACACTGTGAAGCTGAAAAAATTGCTCTTGTTTACCTAGTGGCTTGACTCTCAGTGACAGGTTAAAAGGGAAAGAAACAAGAGCTGCCTGAAATATCATCTTGGGGCTGTAAACCCAGGAATGCTCCCTCAGCCGCCAGCCATGCCCCCAAACGATCTCATTCAGTTTGCTTTCCCTGAAACCTCAATAGATTTCAGACAGTTCTGACTGAACAAGTTTGCCTGAGGTGAAATATATCTAGCAAGGCTGAGCCAGCAGCACACAGTGCAGCAAGGGTCTTCTTAAACTAAGATGTGTGCATCTTAGAGACCTTCTCCCAGTCCAAAACTGCACTGGACATACAGTACTCCTTAGGAGCAAAGTCCAGAGCCTGTAAAAAAATTGGAAGCCACTCAATAGAATTCTCTAGCCAGCATGGTCCCTGACATAAGGAAAACACTCATATCTTTCCCACTCAATGATGTCCAAAGGTGCTTTGAAAGAACATTCTCTATAACAAGGAGGGTATTTTAGACCCGTCACTGCTCACCCAAATGTATAAAGACAAGGGGTATTTTAAATGGTTGACCAATCCCCCAAAGCTGCCACCAAATATAATAAGTTAAGGGTAGATTGTATATTAAGAAATCCCAACCGCTGTACCCCCAAATGTAATGCAATGTGTGATTGTTTAAATAGAAATCAATAGCTGCACTGAGCTGAAACGCTCTTCTGGCTGGAAACCCGTTTGAAAAACCACTGGCCACCTCAATTATTAGCAATATTAATCCTTTGGCTTACTTGAGGTAACTTAGGCAAGAATGCTCTGGACTTGCATTCAGGCCTATGCACTGAGGTAATACTGAAGAGATTACTTCTTCAAAATGTACGCTGCCACCATTAGACTCTTGATTGCTGCAGGGAACTGATTTAAGACGTCTTTGACAGAGGCACATGTGAGGCAGATGTGTTGAACAATAACACAATGAAGTTTAAGAAAACTTACAAAACAGTTATTAAGCTTAATGGTTCAGAGATTTTGGCATTAAAGCGTATGGTTCCTTTAAACAGTTTAAATCTTTGTTACAAAACACCACTCCTTCCTCCCTCCAAGAATTTACTGACAGGATTTCCTCTCTGCCTAGCAAATCTTTACTCCACTACAGAAAGTCCTTCCCTGGTTCTATCTTTCCACTCTTCTACCCACTAACCCAGATAGCTGTAGAATCTTCTACACTAGCTGTCTCTGCTAGCTATCTAACCAGTTTTCAGGCTACTTCTCTCTAACTCCCACAACTGTTCTCTTACACTCCCTCCAAAGAACTGCTTCTCCCTGACACCCAAACACCAACTGCTGCTGTCAGATTTTAAAACGCCTCCTCTTCAAGGCGTTTTTTTCCAAGTTAGGCTCTGCCCCCTTCTCTACCATCCAATCCTAACTCCCCACATTTCCCTCTGAAGGCTGCCTCTTAGGCACGCCCCCTTTTGGAAATGAGATCCAAGATGGATGCCCTCTTGGCACCTATCTAAAATGGCTGTCAATTCATGGGCCTACTTTTCCAGGCTTTTCTTAACCTACCAGGTAAAGAATTCTTCACATCCTCTATGAGCCCTTTCAGTCAGGCCCTATATCCCAGGATCTGAGCCCAGGTTTTCTGCTTTAAAATGGATTATATGAGCCTGCACTACCAAATAATATGAGATAAACAGAAAACCTGGGATTATATCCTGGGATATAGGGCCTGCTGGAAGGGCCCTATGACAGACAAAATGCAGACAAACGTTGGAAGTCATATGTTTATAAGAAGCCTCTGGGTCATGGTATGAATTCCATCTTTCCATGGAAAAACAGGAGTGGCTCAAAACATTTTGCTGTCTGAGATGGAGTAGCAAATGGCATCCCCTCTTCCTCTCCCTTTCGCTCCCCCAAAGTTATGACACTATCTCAAGGCAAACTCCATTATTTTGGCACTTGAGCCAGAAAATCTCTCCTCATACTCCTCCTGACTTTACTTTTTCCCTTGTGAACCCCATTCCCCTTTGGGTCACTTGCCTTCCATACATGCCCGGATTAGCTTCTTTTGGCACCCTAGGCCAAAAGAAGCTAATCCTCCACAGGCCGGGGAAGCTCCGCCCACAGGGCATGCTGCGCATGTGCGTCAGCGGTGCAAGGGTGGGGCTTCCGTCCTCCTCCTCCCGTGACCGTAAAATGGTCACGCGGAGGAGGAGGAGGAAGGGAAGCCCTTCCCCGAGGCTGCTGGCGGGCATCCGCGTCAGCAGCCTCGAGGTGGGGCTTCCGTCCTCCTCCTCCCGCGACCGGAAAACGGTCGCGCGGAGAAGGAGGAGGAGGAAGAGGAGGAAGAAGGGAAGCTCCGCCGCCCCGAGGCTGCTGGTGGGCATGCGCGCCAGCAGCTTCAGGGTGAGGCTTCCGTCTTCCTCCTCCTCCCGCGACTGGAAAACGGTCGCACGGAGGAGGAGGAGGAAGAAGGGAAGCCGCCCCCCGCCCCGAAGCTGCTGGTGGGCATGCGCGGGGCGGCAGGGCTTCCCGTCTTCCTCCCCCTCCTCCGGTCACACGGAGGAGGAAGAAGGGAAGCCTCGCCCTGATGCTGCTGGCGGGTATGCGCGTCAGCAGCCTTGGGGTGGGGCTTACATCGTCCTCCTCACGCCCTCCTTTAAAAGGGGGCAGGCCAGGCGGGCGATGGCGAGCAGAGGGCGACATTCCCTCCTCCCCCACCCCCTCGCAGTGCTCTCCCCCCGCCCTCTTGTCTCTCTCTCTCTCTCTCGGGAGAGGACGAGGGGGGGAGCGCTGCGAGGGGGCGGTTTTTTAAAAAAAATAAAAATTTTAATATTTTTTTTGTCCTTGATGTGCTGCCCCCTAGGCCTACGCCCATAGGCCATGGCCTAGGGTGGCCTTATGGGTAATCCGGGCTTGCTTCCATACTGGTTCTCACTGTATAAATTAAAGTTCTGTTTAATTTCATAAACATTGGAACAAAGGAATGATTGCAGAGAGTTCTCATAGGAATTGCTTTTCAACTGTGTTTCTGTGGCTCCATTTGTTTACATCCCTCATCAGCTGTTTCATGATTTTTAAATGCAGGCATTTGCTGGAGCAGTCCACACCAGCTTTTTGGAATGAAATCATGTGTTTTTCTTGAGTGCAGGGATATACAGTCATGCAAATACGTGCTTTTTAGGACAAAGTCGGGTTTTTAATGCACCTTTTTAACACATGTTTTTCGGCCATTAATGCAATCCAGTGCACATTTTTGGCAAACGTCATTTAGCCACTTCCTTTTTTATCCCAGTTCCTTCTGCATTTTAGGGCCTGTGTAGAAGAACCCTCAAAGAATTCCATTTCTTTTTTAAATACCATTTTAAAAATCCTGATGAATTATGGCTAGCTTCCCTTTTTGGCTTCTAGGTATCATACCATAAATCTTTGAAATGTCAACTCCTTTCTTTCAGCTAAACTTCTATGACAACAACACATTATGCTGTATTTAAGGCATTAACCACAATTTCCTGATAAGTTATGATAGGCTCCCATTTTTGCTTGTAGCCATGCACTCCCAGTTTAGGCTGTCACCTTGAATATCAACTGCTACTTGGATAACAATAAAAACATTTTATCATATTTTGAAGGCTTTAGCACAATATCCCAATGAGTTGCTTCTACACATGCAGAAACATTCATGTTTATTATTATAGATATTTATGATTTAAGAAGTTTTGAATTTTGTTCATGGGAGTTATCCCATTTTATATTCCAAACATCTCATAAAGTTGGTTAGGCAGAAAAGTTAAATTCATATATAACCTGGCACAAGAATATTCACCCATTATCTGAGTAGCTAGAAGCAAATATCCCGATCTCATGTTATCTGTAAGTGATGTATGCTCTCTAGCAATTCTTACCTTGAAGGGCCTTTCTGTGTGGCCTGATGCTCTAACTCATTTGTAGCACCACAGTGGCTTGGAGTCTCATTCTAAGTCTTAGCTACATTTCACCTCCTCACTATTTTCTTTTGACAGCTTTCACCTGCTACACAGCAGGAGCTATTTGAACAAAATTAAGCTAAGGAGCTAGGTAGAGCATTTACATATTGCACCTTAATTACAAGAAGGAAACTCAGCTTTTTGGGTTCTTCCTGACTATGGTTTTCTTGAGTAGCTAGCTACCTTTCCATATGATTTACTAAATTGAGCATCTACAAGTTAAACATTGGCTCTGCCAAGGCATTTCCTCCCTATGGACACCCCTAGTCCAAAAACAGCAGCAAGATCAGCACAAGTGAAACAAAACCAGCATGGAAAACGTGATTATGCTCTCCTCTTCTATGAGATTCTCCTTGTCTCAGTTTCACGTTTACTGCTGGAGAGAAGGCATTTGGCACTTTGATGGAGGACAATTGTTGTCATGGCTATTAATCAGGAGGCATGCAACCTCCAGGTTCAGAGATGTTCTCCATTATGCATAAGAAACTGTTGTTCTCATAATCCACTTATGGGGTTCCCAGAGGCCTCTTGTTATTTATGGATATAAACAAGACACTAGACTAGAATAGATCAGACTTCTCCATGATTCCCTCAAAATATTTTGCAATGTAAAACCCATCAGCCCTAACAATTATGGCTAAAGGCCAGGAATCACAAAAATTGTATAGTCCAAAGTAGCTGGAGAGCACCAGGTTGTAAGTAATTAGATTAAATAGATCATTTGATTGGATCCAAAAGAACAATTGCTACATTTTCTATTATATTTCAGAGGAGGAGCTGGCAAAACCAACTCTGGAGTATTGCTTGCCTAAGAAAACCCTATGAAATTGTGAATGGCATAAATTGATAGAGGATTTGAAGCACATACATTTTAAACATTAACTGGGTGGCCACCTGTCAGGAGTGCTTTGATTGTATATTCCTGCATAGCAGGGGACTGGGCTGGATGGCCCTTGTGGTCTCTTTCAACTCTATAATTCTATGATTTAGTGGAAGTGATTCTTCTTTGGATCAGTGTGCATAGGAGTAATGCATACTACAGTGTGCATAAGAGTAATGCAAATTAATTCAGAATGAGACTAAATGGGAAACTTAGAAGGTAATATGAAGTTTTTGGTTTATACAGGGTGTACCAAAGAGGTTTTGGTATTTAATCATTGCTTTTTAAATGTTACAATGCCATAGTATAATATACAGTATATATAGGAAATACATTTACATTATGTGTAAAAAAATTCAAATCTTGTAAATAGCATCCAATACCATAGCATCATATAGGACTGCTTTGTGACTTTTGGCCCACCCTGCAGTTGTGGATACACATTTCTGAGTGTTTTGGCTTTCAGGACTTTCATCCAAGTGAAAATACTTCTGAGATGAACTGCTGTCACTTCTTGTGTTTCTTTGCTGGAATCCTTATCAGTATTATGTCTATTGGTTTACACAATGTCCTTGAACATTTGAAACTGAAAGCCGGTTTAGATATTAAAGCTGTGAAGCTTTGAGGAATTTTATGTAAAGCTGAGGAGTTTACTTCCAAAACAGTCTACCCAAAGACTTACTTGGACTGGTCTCAAGTTATTTAAATGTGATAGATGTCCTTTCTTTCCCACATTTGTCTTCTGTTTTGGTTTGTAGTTTAGAGTTGGTTATTTGTTAAGAATTAAAAATGGGACATCCTTGAGATGGCTTCCTTGAGATTTATTTATTTATTTGCTATATTTATATACCATTTTTGCACCCCTGGGGGGGAGGACTCAAAGTAGTTTACAACATACTAATGTCAAAATTCAATGCTAAACATACATATAAAAACCAAATCATAATATCAAAACAATAATATATAACTATGAGTTAAAATCATTAAGACCATTAAACATAAGGCATAAGCAACATTTAAACATTAAGACTTAGAATTCAAATATCCCAGTATAAACATTAAAATCGCATAATCCAAAATCGTAAACCAAAGCCATTCCAATTGTCAATTGCAAACATTACCTTTTTATTTATTGCACTGTATTACTTTACTGGCCAAAGGTTTGGTCTCACAACCATGTCTTTGTTTTCTTTCTGAAGGCCAAGAGGGAGGACTGATCTAATCTTACTACGGAGAGAGTTCCTGAGCTGAGGAGCCACCACTGAGAAGGCCCTGTCTCTCATCCCCACCAACTGCATTTGCAAAGGAGATGGAACCAAGAGCAGGGCCTTTACCAGAAGATCTTGAGCGCCGTGATGGTTCATAGAGGGAGATACATTCAGACAGGTAAGATGGTATTATGACAGATCTTCTTTTAGGTAACAATGAATATCTTATGATTTCTCTCCAGACTTCTTTTTCAAGTACATACAGCCCTCAAATATTCCTGTCCATTGGATGTGAGCACTAAGTTCAGCCACAAACAATTTGAAATAGACAAGATGCACTTGAAAATGTATGTGAACAAATGGAAACAATTATTTTGTTTATCATCTTCAGAAACAAAGATACATACACACAAATCCTTTATCTTTGTTCTTTTCTTCTTTTGTTACTTCCTTTCATCCATTTGAACAACATTTCGCTTCTTCTTTTGGGTCTCTGACTGGGTATATCAGCTAAGATTATTCTGATATATGCTAATAACAGCTCTCATGTATTAATAACGGGATTGGCTTTACAGAGTAAGCCTACCAGAGATACTACAAGGATTGTCTGAATACACTTTTAAGATTTATCTAAGGATGCTAAAACATTTTGGATAATAATCCAACTAAATATCAGACTATTATGTTCCTAAGATGCACAACTCATAATTTTTGTTCATTTCCAGTCATTCCACAAATATAATGGAGTTTCATTTCCCTTTGGAAGTGTGTGAATGATCATGTGGGCGAGACATCTTTCTATTCGCCATCCCCTTCCATGCAAGACCATCATCAGTGGAGAAGTAATAAAGATAGTGGGTCCAGTTGGGTGTATTTATTTATGTATTTAAAACTTTTATATCGCTGCCTTCTCACCTCCGGGGAGGGATTCAGACCGGCCTTACAGCAAAAATTCAATGCACTTATAAAAATTAAAACATAATCTCCAATACAAGTTAAAATACATATTAAAACATACAAATGGATAAAATACATTCAGGCCCAAATTGCCAAATAAAATCAGTTCAATTCAATCCCATGAATACAGTCATTCACTTTATCCCGAAACAATCTTGGTCCTTATTCTGGGAAAGCTTCCTTCCAGAGCCAGGATTTTACCAGCATCCTAAAGGACAGGAGGGAGGGGGCAGATCTAATCTCACTCGGGAGAAGGACACATCCAACCTCTGAAAAGCATCAACGTGCTTATAGTTACTGAAAAGGACATTCAAGTGCCACCTCGGAGTTGGTTGAGGTAGGCAGGATTTCCCTGGGTACTGGTTGTGGGGGGTCGGGAGCAGGTTAGGGTTTTGCCCTCCCTTCTGCTCGAGATCCCCGTGTACAACTAGGTGCCACTGTGTGATACAGAATGCTGGACTAGATGGGCTGAGGTCCGATTCAGCATGGCTCTTCTTATGTTCTTATGTTCTTATGTTCTTAGAAAGCGTGGGATGAGTCCTTCCTAAGTATCTTTGTCCGCGAAGTAATGCCACAGAGAATATGAATATAGTGTCTAGCTCAAATGAGGTCACAGCCCCACTCTATTCTGCTTTGGTCAGAACTCATCTTAAATACCACATTCAGTTTTGGGCACCACAATTCAAGAACAATATTGACAAGTTAAAACATGCCCAAAGGAGAGCAACTCCAATGGTCAAAGGTTTGGATGCAAGCTTGTTTCCTGCTGCTCTGAAGAGTACAATATGGAGCAATGGATTCAAACTGCAGGAAAGAAGATTCTACTTAAACATTAGGAAGAACTTTCTGGTGGTAAGAACTGTCAATGGAATATTCTGCTGGACTGTGGTAGAGCCTCTCTGGGGGTTTTTAAGCAGAGTCTGGATGGCCATCTCTCAGGGATGCTTGATTGGGTGTTCCTGCATGGCAACGGGAATGGACTGGATGGTCCTTGTGATCTCTTCCAACTCTAGGATTCTATGATTCTTGGAATTCTGTGGTATTCTTGAGCTGGAAGGCCTTCATTTTGATAGGTTTGCTATTATCCACAATGTTGCATACCCACATGAAATCCGGGAAATTATTCCTCTTGGATCCTGGGATTCTACTGTACGTTAGTCTTCACTTTATAATGTACTGCCTTTTTTCCCCTTGCTGAACAGAAAAGTGTGCTTGTGCATGTGTGTGGTGGGTAGGCCATCACCTCTTTTACATGTTTAATTGACAATAGAAAGGAGACAAAGCATTAAAGGTTATTATAATTATATTTACTTCCATTTCTTTTCATTAGCTGCAATTTTGTTAACTTTCTAAAATATGCAGTATTGCTTTGCCCTATATTTTTAAATACTTGAAAGAATAATAAAAGAACTGAAAGGCAGTAATTTTGGTTTTAAAGTTTGAACTTTGAATGCTTATATTTTTAGTGTATAATCTAAAGGTGCGTGTTGAAGGGAAAAAACAGTCTTAGGTCACCTAATAAGAATAATTTGGTGGGGGGAAAATAGCTCTTTTGTGAAATTTTTCACAGTTGTTCATCTTTCATATATCTAAGAACATTGTTCCATTTTAAATTGATAATTATGCAATATCACAGCCTTACCAAGAAATACTAATCTATTATTAGCACTTAGTATCACTAACGCATTTTACACTCTTTAAGACCTTATGAATTCTTCCATATAACAATGGAAAGAACTGTAAAATAAAGAGATTTAATTACAATAAAATGATTCACTACTTGTGTTCTGAAATTGAATTCAATCTTACTTTTCATTGTAAAGATTATCACAATACACCCAGTTGGAGTTTTGGGGAATATTTTGGATTCATGCTTAAGATCCTTGGAAGCTATGTCTTAGACCTGGAGACGGATAGTATTTCCAACTGGAAAAAGTCCTGCTGAAAAATTTGACAAACGTGAAGCAACTGTTCCAAAGAATGTGGTTTACAATTTTCAGATGGAATGACAGCAGTTGGATTAAGTGTTGGACTTCTTAAGGGGTAAAGACTATTACACAACAATTTCAGACATTAGTATTTCATCACTTGTATATAAAGATTAGCTCATGCATCAATTGGTGGAATGCAGGCGAGGATCGCCAATACCACATACATTAAAGCAACTGCATAGTTACAAGGAATACAGTTGTCCCTAGAATAGCCATATTGACTTTTTGGGAATTGCTTTATGATTTGCAACTGCAACTCTGTTACTGTAAAATAGGATCAATGTATAGTATAATCTACAGAATGTACAGTGGAAAGGGCCCCTAAAGCCAGAGACTATTGCATGGAACACATTTGTCCTTAGTAATAGCCATATTAACTTCTTTTACTGTCTGTAACTCCAGCTCTTAAACTTTGAATCAGTCTGAATGTATAGTATAATCTGTACAATGTATAGTGGAAAAAGCTTGTCACTTCAAAAAAATATCTTTCATTCTTAAAAAGAACATTTATTTATCTGTTTGTTTATTTCACTTGTATACCACTTTTCTCACCCGGGGGAGGGAGGGATTCAAAGTGGTTTCCAACATAGGTAAAGATTTCCCATGACATTAACGCTAGGTATGTCCAACTCTGAGATGTGGTGCCCATTTCTAAGCTGAAGAGGCAGCATTATCCGTAGACACCTCCAAGGTCATGTGATCGGCATGACTGCATGGAGTGCCATTACCTTCCTACCAGAGTGGTACCTATTTATCTACTCACATTTGCATGTTTTTGAACTACTAGGTTGGCAGAAGCTGAGGCTAACAGTGGGAGCTCACTCTGCTCCCTGGATTCAAACCACTGACCTTTTGGTCAGCAAGTTCAGCAGCTCAGCGGTTTATTTATTTTATTATTTATTTACATTATTTATATTCTGCCCTTCTCAGCTCGCAGGGGACTCAGGATGGATTACAATGTACACATACATGGCAAACATTCAATGCCATAGACACACAACACATATAGCCAGACAGTCAGAAACCTGTTGCACCACTAAGGGACCCGGTTTCCAACATATTTATGGCAAAATGTAATGCCTCACAAATATATAAAACCTAACATATAGCAACAAAAGCATATAACTATCAATTAGATCATAAAAACGTAAAAACATTTAGACAATGTTCTCTGTATATTCGATAATACTATGCCATACAATTTGAAGACAAATCTACATATATATATATATATATATATATATATATATATATATATATATATACACATATATACATATACACACCTATGCCTTTTTAGACAGAAACTTTCTACTTGGACTAAATTGTATTCCTGTAATTTGAGAATACATTGCAGATTAAGGTGGCTGGATCCTGTGTGGAAAGGTTGGGAAAGGTCATCATTCCCCATCCATCATTCAATAGACAGAATGCTTTAGTTAGACATGAACACATATTTTATAGGTGCCAGTTTCAAAAACTTTTGAACATATGCAATTTATATGAATGTAAATGCATAGGCCATGTTCATATGCTTTATGCTGTTCTTTTTAAATTTTTCTTTTCTTTGTCTAATTTCTCTCCTTTTTTGAATTATAGATTAAAAACTGAATCCTTTTAAGGAGTTATAAATCTTTGCAAATTTGGTTGCTAAAATAAGGTGTTGTCCTTATAAAGACTGGAGCTTTTTTACTTTTATTTATTTATTTAAAACTTTTGTACCCCGATCTTCTTACCTCAATAGAGGGACTTCATCTTAGGCAGATAAGCCTTTTGTACAGATATTTTAACCTTTTGTAAGAAATCACACTCCCTAAGTGCAATGGCATCATACAAATATCTCATCTAGAATTTGGATCATTAGTAGATGTAAATGAATATCTATAGAAACTATGTGGAAAAGCATGAAGGCTTGAGGTTTGTCTTGTTTTTATAGTGGCAAAATTGTGCCCAGGACTCTTGCATTATTTGCAAAAGCTGAACAATCTTTTAGTGCCATGCAGAGATTGAAAACTTGGCTGAGTTCTAGCACTGAAGAGCTTATTTTAATCATATTGCTCTTTTATTTTTCCAGAAGAACATCAATACTGACAGTGCTATAGGTAAGCCACAATTTGCCAAAAAAAACAACTGTCAACATTTTCAAGTCTTTGGAAGTTTGCGATGCAATCCCTGTGTCAAACCTTATATCACTGTGTTCATCAGCTGTACAACATTTCCTTATCCAAGAGCAATGTAGAAAATGTGCTGAAGGTATGTTGGCTGTTACCTGCTTCTCTTGATTGGCATATTGGAAGGAAAATGAATGAGCTGCACAGTCTGCAAAATGAACAATTTAATGAAAGTGTGTGTTTTGGATGTTAAGCCTTCCAGCTGCTTTCTACCTGATGCATTCCTTCTTTTTGAAATTACACCATAGTTACACATTTTCACTTTGGCCTTCTTTGGGCAACCTTCCAAGAAGTTCACAGAGAGAGAGAAAATCAATTGTCCCATCTGATCATGTAGACTAGCTGGTTTTGTTTTTGTTTTTTGTTTGGGGGGGGGGGTTGGACTGATGCTCCTCATTTTGTTTGTATGATGCTGCCATTTCAACAATGCTACAATCACAAGATATTGCATGGGGTTTAAATGTCCAGACCACAATATAGATTGGTAGATTAAAGTCCTTGGTCCATCAATTCATCAGTTACAACATTATCTGTTTAATTCTTAGGGCATAATTTTAATATCCATTAGGGTTTGGTGCTGTAATCAGTCTAATTTTACTGTAATATAGAAATAAATAATTAAATATGGCTTTTCCTTCTCAGTCTCTGGTTTTATTTGATTTCAAGTTACCATATATTTCATTGACTTCTCAGTAGATTATGATGAATACCAAAAGATTCTCCATTAACCAAATGACCCAACAAATACCAGCACTGCCATTTTGCTTTGTCAGCTGGTAGGATAACATTTATATATGAGCTACTTCCAACTAGCCTGTTGGTGCTAGTAGCTAGGGAGCTAGCGAAAAGACTCCCAAGAGCTAGGAGCAAGAATCTACAATAGATTCCATTAGGAATGCCCCAGTTCATAGTCAGTATCAGGAGCTGTGACAGCCATGCTGATCTTACAAATGAAGCCTGGAATTCAAAGGGAATCCATGGCTGTTCATTTGTTAGTAGTAGACATGTAAAGCTCTAGATTTGATTGCAAAACAGTCCCATTCCTCTTGAGGAGCAAGACCTTTCATTAGCCAGGTCTGAAGACCTAAACCCACGCCCTCCACAATTAAAGTATCATACCTAATTGGATTCTTCACATGCTACTATCCCAAATGTGGTCTTATTCATTAAGAATATACAAGAGTAAAGTAGGATCATGGAAAAGCTAATCTTGCCCAGCATTCTGTTCACATAGTGGCCACCCAGATGTCCATGTGAAAGCTGGAAGAAGGACTTGAAGGCCATAGGCCTCTTCCACTGGCTCTCTTGTGTTCCTCCAAAAAGTGGTATATAGCAGCCTTGCTGCCTATCATAGGGAATATATATCTATTATGAACAGTACTCATTAGTAATTGTCTTCAGTTATCAGTCTAATTGCTTTCCATATTTGAAAATGGAAATGATAAGCAAGACAGATTTTTTTCTTGTGTAGAAGGCCACTTTTATTAACATAAGACCACTTATGCATCCTTCCCCATATATATTGTCTGCAACCTCATCTCCGTGTGTGTAGCAACTTATCATACCATCTCATGCACCTGATAAAGTGGATTCCATTACATGAGAGCTTATTGCTAGCCTTTGATGTGCCATATAGATGTTCTGTACACTTGGTGGAGCCTGAAAAACAGTTTCTTACCTGAGGCTGAAATTCTATATCCAGAAGTTTTACTTCTGAGTAGACACATATAGAATTGTAATATTAATTTAACCCAGAGGTGTCAAACCTGTGACCCTCCAGATGATTTGGGCTTCAGCACCCAGAATTTCTAGCCATTAAACAAATTGTCTATTTATTTGTCATTTATTTGTCACATTTCTATACCGCCCCTTTCAGCCCGAAGGCGACTCGGGATGGTTTACACAAGGCAGTCTCTGCCCTCAAAACAACACAAGCAAACAAACCAAAAAATAATCATATAACAACAAATTAACAATTAAAAACATACAATTGCAGTCTCAGCGTCATGTTGAAATCGGTTTCCGTCACATCGTCGTCATTCCATATATCTAATTAAACCGTTACATTTCATCAGCAAATGCCTGCTCAAACAGCTAGGTCTTGACTTTCTTGCGAAATGTCAGGATGAAAGGGGGCTTCTAGGAGTTGGAAGACCAAATATTTGGAGGGCCACAAGTTTGCCACCTCTGGTTTAACCATAGAATCACAGAGTTGGGCAAGAGCCACCCAGTTTAAGCCCCTGTCATGAGGATCACCCAATCAAAGCATCCCTGACAGATGGCCATCAAGCCTCTGTATAAATACCTTCTGAGAACTCTACCACACTCTGAGCTCTAACTGTCAGGAGGTAATTCCTAAGGTCTAGGTGGAATCACTGTTTACGCAATTTGAATTCATTTCCCTATGTCCTAGATTCCAGAGCAGGAGAAAACAAGTTAGCTCCTTCCTCAATTGGATATCTTTTCAAATATTGTGTCCCCTCTCAACCTTCTCTTCTCCAAGCTAACATACCTAACTCCCTAAGCCACTTTTTGTAGGGCTTGGCTTCTCATAGAGCTTGGTCACACTTTCCTACACATATATATGAGCTGCACACAGAGACACACATATCTTCAGCCATCCAGTTCTGCTCCTGCCTTTTACTCCTTGATCAAGTGCATAATACACACTGTAGTGTTCTTAGTACTTGGCTGTCAATAAAGCAAAGAAAGAAAGAAAGAAAGAAAGAAAGAAAGAAAGAAAGAAAGAAAGATATGTGGAGTACACATCTGGCTGTGACAGTTTCCTTTCCCATGAGAGGTTTGTGTTCCCTGTCAGATGGAATGGTGTCTTTACAGCTAATTTGTTTAGTGGCCGTGGGCAACAAATAATCCTTGCCCAATGCCAAGATTACTCAACTGTGTAATCTGAACTAAAACCTTTATATTTCTAAAGCTGAAGGATTCATGTACAATGTTTTGTGTGTGTGCGTGCATGTAGACTTTCCAGAGATAAAAAGCAAATGTATATATTGCAGGCTCCAGGAAGTAGTTCTTCCCAGTTCACTATATAATGAGTTTCTAATTGTTTCCAAAGTTTACAGCCCATAAAATAGTTAATCTGTGCAATGACACAAAGGAGGCAGGGAAATAATGTGACACACTTGAATGAACTGTAAGGGAATAAAGTGCACAACATGCGATAATGCCATGACTCTGTGTTGCTGCACATTTCTGGGCTGAAAAGATATAGCTTGATGGGTAATTTGTCATGCTGTGCAATAGAGAACAACAGTAAAGAGACTTCAGACAGAAGAAAATTACACAAATAGTAGGGTGGAAAGGTATAATTGAAGATGGCAAAAGATTGAAAGAAAGACATTTAAAATTACTGCACTGACCTGCTAAATGCACTTGGGCGTGGAATCCTGACCCCACGAGAAGAGGCATTAAATGACTGCAGGCTGTGACACTACTACGGGATAATGCCAATCGAGCAAAGAGCTTAGAAGGAAGGAGAAGGAACCAGGCGGGTAAGGCTGGGGGAGGAGGGGGGGTGACTGCAATCAACTAAAGTTACAGGAAAGTTCCTGTTGGTTATTCACAAGGAATCCAATCTACTCAAGATGAAAAAGAGGGACAGAATACAGCCTGGCAGTTTCATTTTAGATTTGTGTCATTTCCAATCGTTTGATGATCAAGTATCACATTGTCTTTTTTAAAAAAATATAATTTTTATTAGTTTTTTTAAACATATAAATGAAACAACCATACAACGAACATAACAAAACAAGGTGCACTGTGAAAGTGTCTCCTCCACCCTCACAACCATCCACACCCCTCCACCCCTTGAGGGTTTCATCACTATTCTTCTTCTCCTCCTTCAAGCATTTTGGACAGCTTACATTACACGTTAAACAGTAGATCCAACTTTTTGCTCATATCTTGATCTCGGGTTCTCCCAACTATATATTTCCTTACCCGGTCCCATCGCCCCAACAGCTTCTGCAATTTATTCTCATCCAACTCATTAACCCTAATCTCCATAATTTCAAATTGGATGTGTTCTACCAGATATCGCAGCCAATTCTTGATTGTCCATTTGGAAGAATCTTTCCATCCTAGGACTATAACAGACTGTGCGCTATCAATCATGGCTTCCTTAATTCCCCCAGGTCACTCCTTTTCACCAATATCGCGATCTCCTTCGTAATTACCCAATTTATATTCAATGCCCTATTGATCTCCCCTTGTACCTCTTTCCAGAATTTCTGGACTACTACACATTCCCAAATCAGGTGCATATATACCCCTTTCACTTGGCACCCATGCCAACATCGGCTGCTCACATTCTGAAAGAAGTGTGCCAGTTGGGCCGGCGTCCGATACCACCTATGCAGGAGTTTCCTTCTCATTTCCCTCACTCTTGTGTTTTTCATCTTTGCAATATTTCCCATTATCCTTTCCATCTCTAATTCTGATACTTGTATTTCCCTCTCCCACATTTTGGTTAATTCTTGTACAGGGCTTTCCCCTGACGCTGCTAACAACTTATATATCTTTCCCACCTGAACTCTTTCCCCTTCCTTCCTTTCCCTGACCAACTTTTCAAAGGCGGTGTCCTCTCTTTGCATTGCCTCTCTAACCTCCCTTTGCATAAAAAATCCACATACTGCCCAGATTTGCAACCACCACCTTTGTCCCAGCCAATTCTCTAATCTGTCCCTCCTAGTTCTGCCCTTCATCCACTAATTGCTCCAATCTTGTGACCCCCTTCCCTCTCAATTCCCTTATTACTCTACTTATATTTTCCTCCCTTTTAGGGTTCATTACCTCTAACGAGGCTACCTTCGAGACTCCCGGTGCCATCCTCCCTTGCCACTTTCTCCACACCTCCAACGTGGCTCTCATAGGTCCTGTCAATTTATCCACTTCACCTTTTCCCCATCTCCTGAATATCAGTTCCTCAGGTCCAACTGCATTCACTTCTTTCTCCAATTTCACCCATTTTTTTCTTCCACCTGTAGCTCTATCAGCCTTCCTATCTGAAACACATCTCTATAAAGCTCTAAACTTGGGATTCCCCATCCTCCTTCCTTCTCACTTGCTATCAACCATTTCTTCCTTATCCGTGGTTTCTTACCTCCTTCCACCCAATGGTTCACTTTTCTATCCCATTCTTTTATCTTAACTCCTGAAAGGATTCCTGGCAGAGCCTGGGCTAAATACAAGAATTTTGGCAATATCATCATTTTAACCACTCTAATTTTTGCCATTCTCCTCAGACATTTATGTTTCCAACTTTTAATTTGTTTCAAAACTTTTTTCCAGACCTGTCCGTAGTTTGCGTCTATTATCCTGTCCACATTCTTATAAATCCACACTCCCAGATATTTCATTCTCTTTATTCCTAATTCTAACCCTGACGCTTTCCTCACCTCAATCTGTTCCCTTGGGCCTGTGTTTATAAACATTATCTCAGATTTTCCTATATTCACCCTAAGCCCTGACTGCCTCTCAAACTCTCTCAAAGTTCCCTTCATTGCTTTAACCATCTCCAAGGGGGTTTGGGTTAATATAATAGCATCGTCCGCAAACAAATTTAGTTTCATCTCTATCCCCCCCTATCTTGTATCCTTCCCACGTTGTGTCCTGTCTTATCTTATTCGCTAATATTTCTATTGCCATTACAAATAACATTGGAGATAATGGACAACCTTGTTTAGTTCCATTCAATATCTTGATCTTTTCCATTCTATTTCCATTTACTCTTCTATACGCCTGACTCCCTCTATATAGACTCCTAATCACCTCGCAAAATCTATTTCCCAAATTTAGTTCTTTGCACACCTCATACAGATACACATGATTCAACTTGTCAAATGCCTTATACACGTCCAATTTTAATATTCCTAGCTTCCTCTTGGCTTCGGTAGCATGGTGTAACACATTCATTACATTCCTGATTGGTTCACTTATCCGTCTTTTTTTTTACAAAACCATATTGATCCTCCCCAATAATTTTAGGTAGTATTACCTCCAATCTATTTGCCAATACCTTTGCAAATATTTTATAATCTTGGTTCGCTAAGCTTATGGGGCGATAGGCCTCGGGCAGGTCTCATCTCGGCCAGCCTTTGGGATTGTCACAATCTCCGATATCTTCCAAGTCTGTGGGATAACCTGATTAAACAATACTTCATTAAAGAGTTCCGTCAAGTATGGTAACAATTCATGCATATAGGTTTTATAAAATTCACCCGAATATCCATCGGGGCCCGGCGCCTTCGACGGTTTTAACCCCTTAATCACCTTTTCCACCTCGTCTTGACTAATTTCTGCATTTAAGTAAGTTTTATCCTCTTCACTTACTTTTTGCCCTACTTCTATTGGTGTCCTGCTAATCTCTCCTTGTCTATATAGTTTTTCATAAAAGTCTTTCATAATCCTTTCTATATCCTCCTTGCCCTCCGTTATTACTCCATTGGTGTCCTTTAGTGCCCTTACCCACGACTTCTCCTTTTTCTTTTTCAAATATCTTGCCAATTGTTTGACTGATTTTGTCCCCCAAGAGCTGGTTTTTTGCCTCATTACCATTCTCATCTTATTCCATTGCATTTCATCATGTTGTTCCAATTCTTTCTTTTTCTGTTTTAACAACCTATACCACTCTCTTCCCTTGGTCTACTTCAAATGGTCCTGTATTATTTCAATGTCCTTAATCCTATTTTCCCTTCCTCTTCTCCATCTCCTATTCATCTCTACCTCCAGACTTATAAGCTGGCCTCTTACGACTGCTTTGCAGCAGTCCCAGACCACTGCTTTAGACATTTCCCTTGAATTGTTCAATCTAAAATACTCTTTTATTTCATTTTGTATCCTACTTTTATCCTGTTCCATGGTCCCAGTTGCCATATTATATTTCCAGACCCTTGGGTTTCTCCATTGTATCATTCTCATTGTCACTACTAAAGGGGCATGATCAGACAACCACATAGCCTTCACTTCTGCTTTCTTCACCTGGGCCTTTCCTGTCCTATCCATTAATACATAATCAATACAGCTGAATACATTATGCCTTGCTGAGTAATATGTATTTCTGTTTCCAACCCCACTATGCAGATCTACCATATCAAGTTTATTTAAGTGCAGAGACCTTCTATTATTTCCTCCTACTGATGACAATTGCATGTTAAAGTCTCCCGCCAAGAATGTCGTCCCCTCCTTGAAATTATCCAACTTCCTTTTCATATTCATAATGAATTGTTTCTGCCCCACATTTGGCGCATAAATAGCTGCCACTGTCACCTTCTGTCGGTTTATTATGCCTTTAATAAAGACCCATCTGCCTTGCCTATCCTTCTCCCACTCCACACTCTCCAACGGAACCCTTTCATGTATCAAGATTGCGGTTCCCCTCACCCTGCGCGTCCCCCGGGATTCATACACCCATTTCCACTTCTTATCATTTATTAGTTGCTCCCAGTCCCTTCCTTTGTGAGTTTCTGGCAAAACCAATATATCAACCTTATTATCCCTTGCCAATTTGCATACCCTATACCTCTTAAAATCCGAGTTCAAGCCGTTCGCATTTAGGGCTAGTATCGTTAGATCACTCATTTCCCCTTATATTCCCATTCCCTTGAACTGTCCTAACCTGCTTGCTTTCCTCCTTCCTCTCAACCCCTTCCACCCTCAAGCCCCCGTGCCTCTCACGTGACCCCACCTGGTCCAGGTGGGGAGACCAGCTCCGCGCTTGCCCTTGTGTAGAGGCCCCCATCTGTGAGTGCGTTCCCACCTCCTGGCTCCCCTTACTCTTATTTAGGTTTCCCCCTAAACCCCCCTCCCTTCCCCCTCTTACTGCCCATTCCAGCTGACTTACTAATTAAACCACAACTAGCCCAAGATAGCCATAAACAGTCCCCAAACCCAATGTTCAGTCTCTTCTTCCTTCTTCTTCCAACTTCTTTTCTTCTTTCTTCCTCTGCTTTGCTTTGCTTTACTTCCGTTTGGCTTGTCGCAGCAGCAACCTCTTACATTCCTTTCTCATTCCCTCCAGTTCTTCAGTAAGTTGTCTCATGCGCTCATCCCTTTCAATAAGAGCTGCTATCTGTTCGTCCTCCGGCGTTCCTCTTCTGCTAGATGCCTCTCCCCTCTGTCCACTCAATCCACTAGAGGGCCTCATTTGCTGCTCAATGCCACCAACTGCACCTCCTTCTTCTGCCCCGCCTTCTCTCCCTCTTTGCTGCTGAGTCATTGAAATTCCCAGTCGGCTTAGCAAATCCAGCCCCTCCTCATACGTCCTTGCTCGCAGCGTCTCAGTCCCTTTGAAAACAAGGATGGCTGTTGGGAAACCCCATGTATATTTAACCCCATGTTGGAAGAGGCATGCTGTGATTGGGCGAATTGCCGCCCTCTCTCGCAGAGTTTGCTGAGAAAGATCCCGGAGACATATAACTTGATTGCCATCCTGATTAAGACCAGGGATGCTTCTTAGGTGGCGATAAATCTTTTCCGCCAATCTTTCACTTGCGAAGTATCACATTGTCAATTGTGCAAAACATGCTCACAAAGACTTTCCCTTATAATCCCACCTGATAGGTGAACTTACATGGGCCAGCTCTCATCATGGCTCAGAAAGTTACTTTTAAGAAGAATTAATATAATGCCATAATAAAGTGATCTGTAAATGAGATAATGATGATTATTTTTTTACATCCTGATTTCTTCCCAGCCTTGGGACTCAAGAGTGTTAGGATTCCAGAGCACTATCCTGGTCCATGACTTCCCCATGACCACAACTCCTTCATTTTCACTTTTTTCTTCTGCCCTTTTCTAATCATATCTGGTACTGAGAACCAAACTAAAGGTGTCCTTATGCTCTGCAGTTTTAAGTTAATTATTTATTTAAAACTATCAGCAAGATATGGCTTCTTTGAAGTGGTATTTGAGATGTGTTGTTGTTGGTATCTCTGTTCTCTGTCCCTGTAGGTTGGTGCTTAAAGGCAAGTCACATCAGCTGAAAACTATCAGATCTAAGCAGGCGGGTGGGAGGGGTGTGTGTGTGTGAACCTTTTCCTTCCTCACTGCATTACACACTTTGTTACTAAAGTCATAATGTGCAATGAGAGGGAAAAGACCATTGGCATAAACTTGGATACAATAGTTTTTCTCAGGACTACTGAACTGCTGTCTTCACACTTGCTCTATCCCAGGCATGAGCAAACTTCGGTCGTCCAGGTGTTTTGGACTTCAACTCCCACAAGTTGGTCCAATCCTGCTCTATTCCAATAATTAACTGCTTAGGTTCAGTTAATGTGATTTTCATTTTTTAAAATCTACACATTCAACGAAAATTTTACAAAATCTATACATTAAATGCAAATCCAGTCTGACTCTAGGTGCATCATTCATCCCTGTCTCTTCCTGCTCTTCCAGGGTTTCCCAATCCTTACCAGTTATAAGAAGGAATGCAAGATGGCTGTGTCTCCTATTTTTGAGAAATCTGTCCTACTTTTCAAAGATCTGTCCCCGAATAAGATTGCTGTTTTTATGTGCCACTAGGTCAGTTTTTGTTTCTAGATAATCTATGAATGAGAGAGCAGCAGGGAACTTTGCTATTATCTACCCTTTATCAAGGCAGGCAAAATTAATTAAATTCATTCACAGAATTTGGAAACAATGAGTTAACAAACAACATATTTGGATTGCATGCTGTTAATAATGTGGTGTACCTGAGACTGCCACTTAGTTCTTTTACTATCACTGTTTTTTTCCTTACCCACTTCTACAGACTCAAAGTGGGATAAACATAGTTAAAAGACATACAACCACAAAAACACATTTATCAGAAGAGGTAGTTATAAAGTTAAAACACATCAACATTATTCATCTCAGTTAAAATGCCAGTATAAATTCATAGTTTAAAATTTACTGGGACCTCATCTACACTGCTCTATAGTGCAGTGCAGTGCAGTGAGCACATTATCCTGTGGCGTCCAAACTGCATCCAGCTAATGCAGTTTAACCTGGAATGAACCTGGAAATTCAGGTTCATTCCAAGTTAGAAATACACCTGGAAAGATAGGGCTTTCCAGGAAAGTCCACATTTTCCTAGATATGGGAATTGCCTCACAGGATCACCATAAGTAATCCCAAGGGGCATTCCACACAGCCATCCATGGGTTCAGGCAGCCGGGGGAGCAGGGATGCAGTGCCAGCCTCCCTACACTGTCCTCCCTTTTGCCCTGTACTTACCAGGATAAGCCTCTAGACCGAGACTTACCTTTACTTTCTGGCAACGCGAATATATGCAAAAGACTTTGGAGAGGGAGAAAAATTTCCCCTTCCAATGCCCACTGGCATCATTTCTGGCTTGTCCTGATAAGTGCAGGGCACAGGTGAGGGCAAAGGGGAGGCTGGCAGTGCTCCTGTCTACTCCCCCCCCCCACTAGCCAGAAAGATGGGATTTCAGCCCCCTGTGTGGCCAAGAATGTGGATGGAATCAGAGTTTTAAACTCCCATTTCCCTTGCATTTTGGCCAATGTAGAAGGGCCCTGGCTAGGCTTGCCAGAAGAGACAGGACTTTAATTCTATTTTAAATTTGTTTAGTTCACAAATCTCCTGGCAGGTCATTACAGTCTTGGAGTGGCCGATGACTGGTGATAGTTGACAGCTGGGTTCTGCCTGATTGAAGTAAACATCTCCCAGAGGAGTTGAATGTCCAGGGTAGATTGTAAGGGAGAGGGTGATATTGCATAAACCTTAACCCAAGCCATATAGGTTTTTAAAGGTAATAGTCAACATTTTGTACTTTGCCCAGATACTAATTGATAATCAGTGGAATAATTTTAGTATAGGTGTGATATGTTCACTCCTAGATGTACCTTTAACCAATCTGGCTGTCCTATTTTGAACTAATTGAAGTTTCTGAAATTAGTACAGATGTGGCCTGATGTACAGTGTATCTCAGAATTCCAACTTTGAGGTTACCAGCACATGTTCTGCCATATTTAGGTTCTCCAATTTAAGAAAGGGATGCAGCTGGTGTATCAGCCAAAGCTGAAAGTAAGTGTTCAAAAACTTCAACTGATCTAAAAAGTTGCAGCCAGATTGTTAATTGGGGGTGGTTACAGGGATCACACAAACTCCCCTGTTACTTTGGAAGTAAAAAGTGTGTGCCGACATAACTTTTCCTATGTACCATAGTGATTGGGAATAAATTATCAGGAAAAATTCTTTCTTGCTTTTAAAGTTCTCTTTTATAGGCCTTTTTACATAATTTTAACACATTTTACACCATTCACTGATCACTCCCCAGAAGTTTTTTGATTGTTGTTTTCAAAAAGTGTCAAAAAGTAACAAAAAGTGTGGGAAGTGCAATGAGCAACACAATTAACTACTATTTAAACATTGCTACACATGACAATCACTTTCAAAACCCTACAATGACTAATGAGAATGAATTATTCATAAAAAGAAACTTCCAAATTTGATCCAGAGACTAACTATCAACCTAAAGCTTGGATTTTCTTTTAAACATAGATTATTAAGATTAATTCCAGAAGGGACAGGGGTCTAAGTGTTAGAGTCACTCTTTCCACAAAAGTGGTTTAGGCTGTCTCTTGGGCTGACCTTTTAATGTGATGCTTCCCAATTCACACCTCCAAGATATGAATGTCATTTGCAATGCATACTGAAATAAAAATAAAATGTGTTCAATAATGTGCCATGTGAAAAATGCACAGAAAAACAGGCCAGAAAAATTCATATATTTGAAAACTACACACAAAACACATTTTAATCAATGGGAAAGGATACAAATAAATCCACACATACTGCAAAATACAGGGGAAATGGTTTGACTTGCTTCACAAGAGAACTCATACAAATAATATATGATGTACACAAATTATTTTAAACATAGCAATACAATTCATGGATATAATAAAGTCTCTATATAGTAAGCTACCTCAGGAACATTTTTCCCTACTTCAAGGAAATTACGTCAAGAAAGATGCATGATTGCTTTGAGGTTCTTGATGACAGTCAATAGGCATGTGCGATTCCCCCCCCCCCCCAATGGTTCTAAACTGTGTTCAAAAGTAGGGGGCACTGGCACTTTGTTTCTAAAGTACTTACTAATAGGGGGGGGGGAATTTGAAGCTTTACAAAACATCCGAATCTTTGTAAGTACCTCATTAATGGAGGTCGTGAATGCCCATTAAGGAAAACATTACTGTCAGAGGGGAAACTTGAAAGGCTTCTCTTCCATCATTTTTAGCTATCCTGATGAAACTTGCTGTAGTGGTAGAACACATTTACCACTATTAGCTCACCAAATTTCAAAATGTTTGACTTATTCACAGATTTTTGGCAATTTTCTCATACATTTTTTAATAATAAAGAAAATCTGTTTCTGGATTGAAAGTGTTATTTCCTGTTTCATTGTATGGTCTTTACTTTGAAAGTAGTTGTTCTAATCCAGAAATTTTGTTTTCTGTAGCAGAAACTATGTTAAATTGATGGAAACTCAACAAAGCAAAATGTGCTACTATAGGATTATATCCATTGAGCAAAGACAAAGTTTTTCCAGTGTAATACATTTTCACCATGTTTTTATGAAAGACCCAATTAGGAAATGACATTTATAACCCAGGAATTTTTACTGTTGTTGTGATCCGCCCCGAGCCTGCAGGGAGGAGCGGAATATAAGATTGAATAATAAATAAAAATAAATAAATAAAATAGAAATCATAGTACAGACACCATCAAGGGACATCTAGACCAGGCATGGGCAAGCTTCTGCCCTCCAGGAATTTTGGACTACCTGTCAGGCCCCAGGCCTTAGTCTCCCTAGAACCACACTATAGCCATGTTGGCTTCAAGGCATCTTCCAGGCTTGCCTGCCTTTCTCCTGTGAATCCATCACAAGGCAGGTAGGGTGAAACGTTCAAGGCTACGACTGTTATTCCCGGCGATAAGCAGAGGCGCTTGGGACCAGGCGATGCACTGACTCCTTTCCACAGATGTGGGCTCTAATTGGGCTCCCATACCTTGCCGCTGAGGTTTACCAAACAGCAGCTGCAGTCCATCGTGTGAACCATGACACTCGATGCAACCACGTCATAAGTTCAAAAGGTTACAGAATTATAACCGTTTGGTCTTGGAAGGGCTCTCCATCTCGAGCCAACTTTTGCACCTCAAGATCATGGATTCCTGAACAGGCTTTGCGGCCTTCTTGCTTAAGAACCTGCCTGCCCAGCTTGCTGGCTGCCCTGCTTGGATCTAGCCTGCTTGGGCATCAGCCTTTGCCTCGTTTGCTTTGTTTTGGACTGCTTAAGGAGTGTGGCTCAATGCTGCCAGTGAGAGACTTTGCCTATCGAATCCTGCTTTGAATCCTGATTGCTACGGGACTATAATCCATTGCTACCTTCCTGGAAACTGCTGCTATTTCACTGGTGCTGGTTTAAGGCATCTTAGATTGACTTCTAGTCTCTTTCCTATACCAGTTATTCTAAATAAACCTTTTGTACCTCAGCTGAACTCTGTGGTTTATCAAGGGAGGTTTCCAAGTGCCTGGAGGGCAACACTACCAGCTGTTAGGAATTGTTGGAGTTGAAGTTCAAAACACGTGGAGGGCAGAAATTTGCCCATTCTGATCTAGACTGACCCCCTTCTTCCAGGCAGAATGGCACAATCCAATTTCTCCTAATATGCTTCCCCTTGACACATAACCAAATAACTACAATTTAGCACAGATTTATACTATTGCTTACTTACTTTAGCCCTCTTTGCAGATTCCATGATTTTATTTAATAGACTGACCAAACACCATGATTTGCTGCTGCAGTCCAATGCATTCTGGGAAATGTAGTTTAGCGCAGGCATATGGCTTAAATAAAATTCCTATAAATGGGGCTCATCTCTCTCTTATTTTAAAGCTATTGGGGTGAAACTTGCTACAATGGTAGAACACATTTTCCACTCTGCCTATCTAGTTTTTCATAACATTTAACTAATGCATGGATTTTTTGGGAATTCCTCCCCCTCCCTCCCTGATTGGCTGAGAGGCATGCCAAACTATTTGGCTTTGCCTCTCAACAGGTCTTGATTGTCCTGCGACTTTTAACTCTATCACAGCTACATCTGAACACATCTGAAGATTAAAAATCAAAGGCTCCTTCTGATTCAAATTCTTAATGGGGGGGGGGCAGCAAGCAGGCGTGTCAGAACTTGCTTCAAAAGTGCTAAACATCTGAACTAGATCTGAATCAAAAGGTATTTCCACATCAAACACACAAGTCTAATAGTCAATAAAGGCCAGCATTCTTAAATAGGCCATAGAAATAGGATGTGTATGGAGTATGTGTTTGTGTCCACGCATGTACAGGAGCAGGAGGGAGAAGAATGACTATTAAAATAATAATGGGAAGGCAGATTTTCCAAAACAAGAATGCACACCTTCACTTATTTTGCTCTTTTTGCAGGCAAGATCAATCAACTCCAAAAGTTTGCAATTGCAAAGGTTTTTATACATTTTCAACATTTTTGAACCGTTTTTGCAAAAGAAAAATGAAAAAACTGACATTTATATGCAAAAAAGCAGTATGTTTTGCATTAAAAATACTCACTTCTATGCCATTTTTAAAAATGTTCATAAAACATTTCCCAGTACAAAAAATATTTGCGTAGTTGACCATCTTTTCAGCAAAGTGTCTTTTATTGATCAAGTTTAAAACCCTCATAAAATTCAGAGAATGGGATGGAATAGTAGCATAATAAAAGACTTATCTGAAACTGCCCCTATTGTACACAAATCTTTAAAGTACTAGAGTATTCAGATTCACATTCACAAGAAACAGTCACTCACACTACCTCATGGAAAAAACAGTGTATTTGACTTAGACTTCCTGAAATATCTTTTTTTTAAGGTACTAAGCTTTTTTCCCTTCAATACACTGAAAAATTATTAATGTTAATATTATTTTATGGAGTCTCTCTTCTGCCACTCCTTCAAAAACCAGAGATGGGTTATAAGAAGATTCAAATGTTTTGGTTTAATTTGCTTACAGACATGAAAATGCACTTTCCTTCTTTAACCTCAGATAATACAGAGATCCTCTAAGTCAGTGGTTCTCAACCTGTGGGTCCCCAGATGTTTTGGCCTCCCAGAAATCATAACAGCTGGTAAACTGGCTGGGATTTCTGGGCGTTGTAGGCAGGTTGAGAACCACTGCTCTAAGAGGTGTGGAAAGTGTTAGGTTCAAAGAAACTGCTTGACACTTCAGACTATGGAATTTTGTCATAGCAACTGCCTTCTCCCCCTTCTTTCAAGGTGAGGGAAATGATTTTATGGGATTATTCAACTGCACAAGTATAAGCCAGTAGGTTACAACATGGTTGCTTTATATGTGGGACTACTAGAAAGGTGAAGTGACATTTAATGAGGATCACACAGTACAGCTGGACTGAAAAAATAATTCTTTTTCTAGAGGAAATATCTAATTCAGTGTTTTCCAACCAGTGTGCCGTGGTACACTAGTGTGCTGTGAGCGATTATCAGGTGTGCCGTGGGAAATTGGAACCTCCAATACCCTTTCTTTTTGCCCCACTTTGCTCATGCTGCCGCTTCTGCGGGAGGGGGGGAGGCAGGAAGACGTGACCCCTACAGGCGCTACTGCGCAGACTCGCCCCACGTCTTTCTCCCTCCCCTCCACAGTGCTCTCTGGATATAGGTGAACTACAACTCCAAAACTCAAGGTCAATGCCCACCAAACTCTTATAGTATTTTCTCTTGGTTATGGTAGTTCTGTGTGGGAAGTTTGATTCCATTCCATCATTGGTGGAGTTCAGAATGCTCTTTGATTGCGGGTGAACTATAACGCCCAGCTGTTGAGTAAGACCTTTGTGTGTGTCTTTCTGCAATTCCTGCCAGGATATCTATGTTGTGTTCATCGAAATAGGCCCAGGTTTCACATTGAGTGTATAAATACATCTAAAAACATATTAACTATATGTATTACTGTGTTAGAGTGTCATTTTGTGTCATTTTGGTTGGTGGTGTGCCCCAGGATTTTGTAAATGTAAAAATGTGCAGTGGCTCAAAAAAGGTTGGGAAACACTGATCTAATTGACTAAGTTCCATGTATTGTTGTCTTAAAATTTCTCCTACTGAAATTAGTGGGGTGACAAAGTGCTTCATTACACTGCCTTGGCTGCATCATGAATGAAAACAGACTTATTTTTGTGAAAGGAAATAATTTTTAAAATTTAAATATTTTGTTCTTCTATTTTATACACCATCTCATATCATGAAAGACTATGTCCTGTGAATACAGGAATGGTTCAAGGGAATGTGGCAGGTTTTTAAAAAATATTAAAATAGCAATTGGCCATCATATTTTTTTCTGAGCCACTGCTCTCAATATGGTTCCATGGAGTTAGGCACAACATAAAGAATAAGAAATCTATTGGTCATCCAGATGTTGCATAACTAGAACTCGATTCAGGTCTGACTACTAGTCATGTTAACAGGGACTGAATGGGAATTCAAGTCCAACGACATCTGGACAGCCACATTTTCCCCATGCCTTTGTGTTACATTTTCCATATATTCACGTTCATGTTATGGACAATGCGTATAAAGAATCTGAAGAATATACAGTGTTCCCTCACTACTTCGCCGTTCTCTTATTGCGAACTCGCTGTTTCGCAGATCTCAAAAAATATTAATTTAAAATATATATCATGGTATTTTCACTGTTTTGTGGGGTTTTGCCGCCGCCACCACTCTCCAAGGTGCTTTCCCTCCTCAGTCCTCCCTCCAGCCTTGAAGGGCCTTTCCTTCCTTTCCTTTCCTTCACTTTATTTTAAGTTTATAAAGACTTCAAATAGTATATAACTACTAAAATAATGTATAAATATTAAAATAAATACAGCATCCCTACATCACAGTTTTTCACTTATTGAGGGAGGTCCTGGAACGTAACCTCAGCAATAAGTGAGGGAACACTGTACCTCAATTTTTTACATAAGGACCACACTAGTGTGACATTTCTTATAGTGACAGTCACAAGGAATATTCTCAAGACTCTGTGGGTGAGTAGTAAGAAGACCTTTAAGTCTGTCTCATCCTTCTAGACCTTGCACAATATTATCTTGTTGAAGCTGCTGTTTCTGTCCTACAATAAATACCCACTGGCATTCTACAACATAAAGACCCTCTTTATGGTTATAATTTTTATTAGGATTTTGAATTACAAACTCCCGATGTGGTTGCATGCAACCACCTGCTTGCCTACAGCCAATGAGGAGAAAACGCCTCGCAAGGGGCAGAAATGTAATGCCAAAACTTTTCCGAAAATGGCAGTGGCGGCTTCGAATTGGCAAATTCACTTCCGGGTTGCTTAAATTGCTTTAGAACCGCTTCAAAAAGGTGAATTTTATCCAAATTCATCTCGATTTTAGAAGCATTCTGACGAGCCTAACCAGGCCTACTGTGAAGAGAACTGACTACATTAACTATCCATACACATATGATGTTGCTGTCAAATTAAGCAGTAAAGCAATGCAGTAATCTACATAACAATCAAGTTTTATAGTCTTGGATTTTCTATGCTCAACTTCTACATTTTTAGTATACTAAATAAAGTGAATGTTTCAATAATGCAAGATTTCTGCTTTTGTTTAAAATGCCCAATGCATTTTAAGAAATGTCCAAATGTTATTCTGTGGCGGCAGAACATGCCAAACAGTCCATCTGCTTCTGCAAAACTTGGCTCCAAACCATCTACTTTAAGCAAATTAAATTAATTAAAGATCATAGCTCTACCCTTTGGCAGTAAACTGAAAATCTTGCCAGGTTTCAGCAGTGACTGCCCTATTGATCTCAACAGAGTGGAATGCTGATGCCTGATAGAGGACATTGAAATGGGCAACCCTGTAAGCCAATTCCATCACTCAGGTTTTGCAGCAGGACAAATAACTCTTGCACATTTGCAGGAGGTTTCACTTGACTAGAGACTAGAGGTACTTCTGGTTAGGCAGCCACAAACTGATTTCCGGATTTTAAACATACATAAATAAAAGAAGGTGTCTTTCAGCTGGCAGAATGACTCAGCCGGTACAGAATGAATGTAATATGCAAAGACTTTGTTACAAAGAGTAGAAGTGAACAATTCTGAAATGATTAAGGAGCATTTCACAGGAAAGTCTTCAGTTTAGTTTAACTCTCTAGGGATGTTGGGAGTTACAGTCCAACAACAGTAGTAATAGTACTAGTAATAGTACTAACAGTGCACATTATTACCACTGAAATTATTTTTGTTAGTTTTTTTCCAGTTGGAAAACAGGTCTGTATACTTTAAAATGTTTCCTGCACAACATTTTAATTCTTAGCATATATGTCAAAGGAACAATATAAAGTGAGTTGTAGCTTGGAGTTTAACTGTTGTGCTTCATTAATATAGCAAGCAGTATAATGGAAGGCAGTTAGGTCTAAATATTCAGACTAGAAAAATATGCATTTTATTAGAGCTCAGCAATGCTATTTCTTGAAATGTTGTGAGGAAAACTGATAATTGTTCACAACATTCTTAACACACCTATTCTCTTATTTCTTGGGAAACTAAGTAGATTCATGCTTTATAAGTACCTGTATGGGAGAAATCTTAAGGATCTCCAAGTAGGGCTAGAAAAAAAATCCTAGCTGAATTCCTAAAGAGTCATAACCACTCAAAGTTAGTAGTGGTCTGACCCAGAATAGGACTGCCGCCTTTACTTATCAAGGCTGGGATTCATTGTGGCTGATGTGAATCATAATCCAAAGCATCTAACAGAAAACACATCAAAGAAAGCTGGCCAAAGGCAATGCTTTTGCTTATCTCTTTTTGGGATATGAGAGCCCTTCCACACAGACATATAACACAGAATATCAAGGCAGAAAATCCCACAATATCTTCTTCGAACTGGGTTATCTGAGCCCACAATGCAATATATTCAAGTTCAAAGCAGAAAATGTGAGATTTTATTCAACTGTGTGGAAGGGGCCTGAGTCCCCAAGAGTCTTCGGTCAGATTGTGGTGGAATAATTATAATAATCTTTATTTATACCCTGCCAATGGGGACTCGAGTCCCCAATGGGGACTCGAGGCAGCTTACATGAGGCCAAGCCCAAAAATGCATTACAAAAAATAATACAAAACAAAACACAAGACAGCAACACGATAAGGTAAATCATAAAAAAAATTAGACAATATAAAATAATACAACAAAATAAAATCATTCAGACACAGTAACAATGAGCGGACCACATGTAAAAGATAAAATGTTAAAAGCCAGGGTGAGATAGGAGTGGAGCAGAACATCTGTAGGGGAGCGACTCATAGAACCTAGTCATAGAGTCAGGCCTTCTAATAGCTGGGGAGAATTATTCTATAAGGATAAGCATTGAAGGTACAGCTAAAAAGGGGGATGTATGATTAATCTCCGAATACAAAACGGAAAAGCCAAGTTTTAAGATCCTTCTTCAAAGTTGCTAAGGAATAGGCAGTGTTTTCATTTTTTGGTTTTAAAACCCATCACTTTTTAAGTTTGCTTAATCACATAAGCACATTTTCCATGGGAATATTTAGTGTGGACAATAGAAGAACAATTCTCCTGTGCTTTATTCATATCAAACCTCTACACACAGTCCTTGCTGGAATTCCTTCATGAGAAGTTTGACAGGCCATCAAGCTCAGCTGTGCTGCAGGAGAAAGGAATGTATGCTCTTCTCATTTCCCTTGCTGAAGACATGTGTGCCTCAATAAATGTCAACCTCTCCCACATTCATGCAGCATTCCTATGTCTTTGCATTTTTAATATGCTTTTGAAGGACAATGGTCGGCATCAGTTAAGTAAAAAAGAAGACTGCAGCAATCCAACAAACAAATGCTGAGTTGGTGGAAAAAGCATTCCTCATGTTTCAAAATAATATCACACAGACCCAGTCATGTGATGCACTCTGAACAGATAATTAGAGCAGATCAATGAATCCTGGAAAGATATGTGACAGTTGTGTGTCATCAAAATTGTACTTCACCTGTTATCAAATCCCTATGAGGAGATGGCCCTGGTAAGTACTCTGAATCAGCAATATCTAACCAGTAACTTCACAGGACACCAGACTAAGGAATCTGATGTTTCCACGGAAGCTGTTCTTACATATTGGTTAACATGTTACATTTGCACAGTCTAACCCTTTTGAATGGTCATTTGAGATTTATATGTATAGGGCTGTAATTCCTCCCCACTGCTTCAGAAGAGCGCATACTAGTAAAAAGTGCTTGTGTCCTTGTGATGAAGCCAAATTGCCTTTTGTATATGCTGTGTGTGAACAAAGTTAGGTTTTTTTAAAAAAGGAAAATGAATTTTATTCTGCATGTAGACATTGTGTGCTAAATGCTGAAAACTCAATGTAAAAATGCTTGGCATTTGGGTCTCATTTGGGAGGTGAGAACTCATGAGGGAATAGGAGTTTCTACTGCACTCCAAGGCAGTGAGTTCCACTGTTGATCAGCTCTCATTGTCAGGAACTTCTTCCTAATGTTCAGGTGGAAAATCCTTTCCTAAAATTTGAACCCATTGCTCTGAGTCCTAATCTCCAGGGCAGCAGAAAACAAGGCTACTCCCTTTTCCTTATGACACCCTTTCACACATTTATACATCTATCATGTCTCCTGTCAACCTTCTCTTCTGCAGGCTAAACTATCCAGTTCTTTAAGGTGCTCCTCATAGGGCATGGCCTCCAGGCTTGTGATCATTTTAGTTGTCCTCCTCTGGACATGTTCCAGCTTGTCAATATCCCTCGTGTATTGTTTTCCCCAAAGCTGAATGCAGTATTACAGGTGATGTCTGGTTCATATTAAACTAGTGGTCTGCCAAGACTCCATGATCTTTTTTACCTGGACTGTTTTTGAGTCAGGTGTCACCCATCCTGTACCTGTGTATTTCATGTTCTCTGCCTAAGTGTAGTATCCTACATTTCTCCTTGTTGAAATTCACTTTGTTAGTTTTGGCCCAGCCCTCTAATCTGTTACGGTCATTTTGAATTCTGATTCTGTCTTCTGAAGTATTATCTATGTAATACTACCAATTTTGTATCATCTGCAAATTTGATAGGCATGTCCTCTATACCCTCATTTAAGTCATTTAAAAAGATGTTAAATAGCACTGGGCCCAGGACAGAACCCTATGGCACCCCACTAGTCACTTCTTTCCAGTATGAAGCGGAACCATTGGTGAGCACTTTTTGGGTTCAGTCGCTCAACCAATTAAGATCCACCTATCAATAGTGCTGTCTAGCCCACGTTTTACTAGTCTGTGTGCAGGAAGATCATAGGGGACTTGTCAGAGGCCTTACTGAAATCAAGATAGGCTACATCACAGCATTCCCTGCATCTACCAATTGTGTAACTCTATGAAAAAAGAATATAAAGTGGCTTGTTTTTGAGAAACCCATGTTGACCTTTAGTGGTCACAGCATTTTTTTCTAAGTGATTACAGACTGCCTCCTTAATGATCCGCTCCAGAGGCTTTCCTGGTATTTATGTCAGGCTGACTGGATAGTAATTGTTTGGACCCTCTTTTTTCACTTCTTGAAGATAGGGACAACATTTGCACTCCAGTCAGCTGAGACTTCTCCTGTTCTCCAAGAATTCTCAAAGATTGTTATCAGTAGTTCTGAAATTACTTCTGCTAGTTCCTTTGATATTCTTGAATGTAATTCATTTGGCCCTGGAATCTTGAATTTGTTTAGTAGCCAGGTATTCCTGGAATACTTATTTACTAGGCATGGTTCCGAACCCAAAAATAGGGAATCAAAAATCTAATTGGGGGGGGGGGATTTTTTTTTATTAGTAATAGAAAGACTTACAAAAAAATTCCAAAAATTTCTAAAATGTAACATAATTACTAACGAAATTCGTTAGTAGTTCTAAAGTAGGCAAAGCAGGGAAACAGGACTGATACTGTTTTAAGCACAGGCAAATCAAGGGGCAACATTTCCCTTGGTTTCCTTGCAGGGAGATATAATGCATTAATATATTATTATTAATATTATTAAATACCTCTGGTGCAGGCCTTGCTAGAGTTCTCCTCACTCCAGCTTTTTCCCATTCAGTTTTACCATAGCAGTCTAGGACCTCCGTTTGAACTCTATGGCTTTTCTTGATTCTGAACTCTTCCTTCTCCTCTCCGTGCTCTTTTCACTCCTGCTGCCCTTCTCTCAGCAGTTCTTATGTCCTTCTACTCTGTCCTTCTATCTAAACCCCCTTCCTGGGTGTTTAAATCGCTTTTTTCGTCAGTCCTCCAGCCCCTCTAGGAGTCCCGATCTGGATCTCTCTATGGTTTCCGGCTCCTTTTTCACTTCCTGGAGGAGGCCTTTCACTCTAATTAGGCTTCAAGCATGGAAAGGCCCCGATTTGACTGTGAGTTATGTCTGCAAAGCTATTTTGGAGGGGGAAATTTTCCTGTTGGGTGGGCATCCGAAATATTTAATAATCTAACAAAATTTTGGGCCTAGGGAGTGCGAAAAAGAAAGTCCACTTCCGGGATTGGCCTTGCGATCCGTATAAACTTGAAAGTCCCATACATACGAATCCCTTCCGATTTCTTTTCATTTTCATAACTTTTTTCTCATGCCTATTATTTACCTATCTAGGGTTGCATTTCCTCTAATCCATCATCTGCAATTGCTCAGGTTGAACAATAATTTCCTTTTGAGAGAAGACTGAGGCAAAGAAGGAGAGGTTAAATAAATAAAGAAGTTCTGCCTTTTCCCTATCCCATTAGCATTTCACCACCTTCTCCATGCAGAAGCTCTAACATTTCCTTTTTTCTCCTTTTTCTACTGGCATAACAAAACACACCCTTTCAATTGTTTTTAATCTCTCTGACAAGCCTGAGCTCATTTTGTGCTTTAGCCTTTCGGACCTTTTACCTACATAAGCTGATTATTCAATTGAATTCCTGTTTGGTGTTTTTTCCCTTTTCCATTTCTTGTACATGTCCTTTTAAAATCTTAGCTCAGCTGAGAGTTCTTTCCAGGGGTGCCCATTCCATAAATGAAGGTCTTTCTATTTATGGGAGGGAATACAATTGAGTATAAATTTCTATTGGCGAAAATAAAGGAATGCAGTACTTGTAGCTCACCCAAATATTCCAAAAAATTAGAAACATTGGAGGTAAATTTCAAGCAAAAATGGGCATGATCAAAAACAAAGATGCCAAGGACCTAACAGAAGCTGAAGAGGTCAAAAGAAAGTGGCAAGACTATACAGAAGATCTGTGTAGGAAGGATAATAATATTGAGGGTGCCATGCCTCAGCCCGGTTCCCGCAACAAACCAGACCGATGCCATGTTATAGTCATGGATTCAATCCGGCTTACCAACAGGTTTAGGCCTTTGAGTGATCCCCAAATGGCTCCAGAGAGTCACGACCCTATTGCTTTCCGGGACAATAAGAACCCTTGTCACCATGGAACGTCAGATCCCTCTCAAAGCTCTGATGTTCAAAGCACAGATGTTCACACTTCCACACTTACATACCAAAGGAGTGCCGATAAGGTGCTAAAGGAAAGCTACTCGTCTGTTCCCGTGAGAGCGCTTCGGCGTAGTCAACGCCTCTTGGATCATGGCGGCCGGAACCTATAAAGGTCCGGCCCGGACTCCACTCGGAATCTCGAGTCAACGTTTTTAGACACCTTGCCACACTCATGGAACTTTGTTTGGACCAGGAGATCCTCCTCGTTTTTGGACTCTAAGTTTTACCAAGAAACCTTGCAACTAGCCAATGGCGACACCAAGATCACTGCTTTCCTGGGAAGACTCAAAGACTATTCTTGTTTCAATTGATTGCTGAGAACCTTACTGAATTATTTCATCTTTGCCTTTGAACTATCTACTTATTCTAAATAAAGCATTTATTTATTTATTTATTGGGCTTCTATGCCACCGACTCCCGGAGGCTCGCGGCGGCTAACAAGAGCCGAAGGCACAATAAAATACAGAACAATAAAAACAGTTAAAAACAGCAGCAACACAGTAAAACAATGGCATAATTGAAGCAGTGGCACAATTAAGAATGCGCGGGCCTACCCGCCGAAAGCCTGCTTAAACAAGTAGGTTTTACAAGCCCGTCTGAACGGGAGCAGGTCCTTCACTGCCCGGGTTTTGGCCGGGAGGGCATTCCACAGCGTGGGAGCTATGGCAGAGAACGCCCTCCAGCGGGTAGATGTCAGTCGTGCCACCTTCGCCGAAGGTATCTCCAAGAAGTTGGCATCCCCGGACCGTAGTGATCTCAAAGGGCAATATGGAGTGAGACGGTCCCTCAGATACGCTGGCCCCAGACCGTGCAAGGCCTTAAAGGAAAGAACCAGCACTTTGAAGGCGATCCGGTGCTCAATTGGCAGCCAGTGCAGATCCTGCAAAACAGGTGTTATGCGGCAGCCTGCTGGGGTGCCAGACAGGAGCCGGGTGGCAGTGTTCTGCACCAGCTTGAGCTTCTGGGTCGCCGACAGAGGAAGGCCAACATAGAGCGCGTTGCAGTAATCTAGCCATGAGATGACCGTGGCTTGGATCACCGTGGCCAGGTCGTTCCGGGAGAGATAGGGGGCCAGCCTCCTTGCCTGTCGGAGATGGAAAAAGGCAACCTTGCTGACCGCAGAGACCTGGGCCTCCATGGTCAGCTGGGAGTCCAGGTGGACTCCCAGGCTCTTCACGGAAGACGATGGGCATAGCGCCACACCATCCAGGGTCGGAAGCTGGACATCTACCCCCCGGGCGGCCCAGCCACAAGATCTCCGTCTTCGCCGGATTCACCCTCAACCTACTGGCTTGCAGCCATCCAGTAATGGCTTCGAGGCAATGTTGGAAATTATCGGGGACGGATCCCGGCCTGCCCTGCATCCTCAGGATGAGCTGGGTATCATCCGCGTACTGGTGACACTCCAGCCCATAACTCCGCACCAGCTGTGCAAGTGGCTGCATGTAGATGTTAAATAACA
This sequence comes from Anolis apletophallus, assembly GCA_030556195.1. Classification (NCBI taxonomy): domain Eukaryota; kingdom Metazoa; phylum Chordata; class Lepidosauria; order Squamata; family Anolidae; genus Anolis; species Anolis apletophallus. The sequence goes on along the minus strand of JARBWK010000006.1, from coordinate 54,080,926 downwards.
GAGGGGAGAGAATGGCCCCCTGTGGAACTCCACAAACTAATGAGGAGCCCTCGGAGACCACCTCACCCCTCCTCACACGCTGAGACCGCTGGTGGAGGAAGGAGGTCAGCCATTTTAGGGCTGTCCCCCTCACTCCAGCCATGGCCAGGCGGTGGATTAATAGATTGTGGTCGACCGTGTCAAACGCTGCCGTGAGGTCCAATAACACGAGCAGCGCAGACCCGCCTTGGTCAAGCTGGCAGCGGAGTTGGTCTGTGATGGAGACCAGAACCGTCTCCGTCCCATGCCCCGAACGGAAGCTGGACTGGAAGGGGTCTAGCCATGTTGCATCATCTAGGAAGGACTGCAGCTGCTCCATTACTGCCCTCTCAACTACCTTACCCAGGTACGAAAGATTCGACACTGGTCGGTAGTTGGAGGGAACCGCGGGGTCTAATGTCGGTTTCTTCAGTAATGGAGCTACCACCGCCTCTTTTAAACACTCTGGAAAGACTCCTTGCTCAAGGGAGCTGTTTATGATATTCAACAGAGGCCCACGTAACCCCTCCAGGCAAGATCTAACAAGCCAGGAGGGGCACGGGTCGAGGGAGCAGGTGGTAGGCCTGGCTGCAGCCACTATCCTATCAACAGCATCTGCGTCCAGTGGCCGAAACTGGTCAAGGGTGGGCCCGGCGGAGGGCCACGGAGTCTCAAGCTCTCTTACTGTCTCAACCGTGGCTGGAAGGTCCCGGCGGAGGCTCAGTATCTTGTCTGTGAAGAAGCTCTGGAAAGCACCGGCAGTGAGGCCTGATCGCTATTTTTTGGGACAGTAGGGACCGTCGTCAGAGACCGAATTACCTTGAACAGTTGGGCCGGGCGTGAGCTGGCAGACGCTATCAAAGCGGAAGAGTACCCATTTTTGGCCGCCTTGACAGCACGCTCATAAGCCTCTTTAACTAGCTCATAAGCTGATACTGAGGCTCCGTCGCGGAGTTTCCTCCACTCGCGCTCTAGCCATCTCCTCTCTCGCTTCATCGACCTAAGGTCCCCTGTATACCAGGGGGATCGGTGATTGCGGGGGCGGAGAGGGCGCCTAGGGGCAATCTCGTCGAGAGCTCTAGCTAATGAGGTGTTCCAGGCCTGAACCTGCTCATCGACTGAGACGCTGATAGACTCCAGATCCCTCAGAGCATTCAGGAACCTTTCGGGTTCCATAAGTCTCTTCGGGCAAACCAAAATCTGTTCGGCGCCCTTGCATGGGGGAGGCGGTTGCTCAACCCGGATCCTTAGAGCACAGTGGTCCGACCATGGGACCTCTATTACAGAGGCTAGGTCCACTTGAACCCCCGCGCTGAACACCAGATCGAGGGTGTGCCCGGCCGAGTGTGTGGGTCCCGAACTAAAGAGGGAGAGGCCTAATGTCGCCATGGTCGAAATTAGGTCCGCAGCCACTGTGTGGTGATTTACTAAGGGTCCGGCCAAGCCTAGGTTTTAACAGAGGGTAGCTTTGATGGTGTGGTGAGTGAATTAGAACCAGATATCCTGAGGAGTGAGGTTGAACGGGCCTTAAGAAGTATTGCTAATAACAAGGCAGCAGGAGATGGCAGAATTCCAGTGGAACTGAAATTTTCATACAGTGGCACTTATTTCACATGCCAGTAAAAGACTGATCAAGATCCTGCAAGGTATTTTTTTTTGTTTGAAAATAATACACACCTAATCAAAAACAATTATGAGTACCGCTGGGGGGAAATTCAAAAAGATTTGGAAAGATGGAGCAATCAAAACATCTCCCTTTTAGGAAGGATTGCAACCATTAAGATGAAGGTTCTGCCCCAAATGTTATACTTATTCCAAACCCTGCCGATAATAAGAACTGAATACTTATTTAAGAGATGGAACACCGACATTAGAAAATTCATCTGGAAAAATAAGCACCCTAGAATTGGCTTGCGCTTGCTCATGGATGACAAATCCAGGGGGTGTACCTAGCCTCCAAACATACTATGAGGCTGCAAACCTAATAGCTATCAAGGAGTGGGCTACCCTCAAAAATAAGAACTTACTTATACTAGAAGGATACAACTTAAGATATGGATGGCATGGGTACCTTTGGTACAAAAAGAAAAATGTGGAGAAAACTTCAGCCATCATATTATCAGGGCAGCCTTACACAAGACCTGGGAAAAATATAGATACACACTATTCCCCAAAACCCCGCTGTGGATATCTCCAATGGAGGCTCTACATAAGAAAGAGCTAGCCACGGAAGGATGGCTAACGTATAGGCAAATACTAAAAAAAGACTCCAATGACAAATGGCATATTAAATCTATGGAGGAGATAAAAGAAACCAACCTTAATATCAGTTGGTTTCAATACCACCAAGCACACCAAATATTCAAAGAGGATTCCAAAACAGGTTTCCTAGAGAAGAACAGCTTCTGGGACCAAATGATTAAGACACAGAAAAAGGGTATAAGCTTGGCATACAAAGTCCTGCTTAAATGGATCACTGCAGAAGAACAGGTTAAGGACTGCCAAATCAGGTGGGCAAGGGACCTTAAACAGACGATACTCCTAAATGAATGGGAGGAAGTCTGGAATAAAAAACTCAAATACACAACCGCAACTGATGTCAAAGAAAACTGGTTTAAAATGCATTATAGATGGCACCTCAGCCCACACAAGCTCGCTAAGTTTAATAAAGGCATCTCCAGCAAATGCTGGAAATGCAGCAAGGAATTAGGCACATACATACACCAATGGTGGGAGTGTAAAAAAGTTGTAAGATATTGGAAATCAATCCACAGGGAAACACAAAAAATTATTAAAGCAAAATTCAAAATTGACCCAAAAATCTATCTCCTTGGCCTCACTGGACCTACACTAACAAAAAACCAGGATAAGATGCTCTTCCTCCTCAGCACTTGCGCCCGAGTGACACTAGCTAGAAAATGGAAACAAAATGGCGTTCCGGACATAGAGGAATGGACGATGAAGATAATGGACTTTATACAAATGGACATCTTATCTCAAAAACTATGCGGAGACAGAAAAAGAACTGACTGGTCCACCTTCCAAAGCTACATGCAAAATAAGGGAAGACAATTTGTGATTAATATAGATGATGTTTAATGTACAAAGAAGAAACAATGCAATCCCCCCCCTCTGTCCTCACCCCTCCCCCATCGTTACATTACTGTGATTATTAAGGAAATTGTATAATCAATGAACATTCAATGTAAACAAAAGAACACTTTTCCTGAGATACTGTTGGGAAGTCTTTTTAACGCCCCTCTTTCCTTGCTTATCCATTACCCCCACCCCCACACCCCCCTACCCCGAACCCTCCTCTCCCACTTCTTCCCCATTTGACAACATACCATCTTGTGTCAATGTCACTGAAAAACTGCAATAAAAATCTATTACAAAAAAAAAAAAAGATCCTGCAAGGTAGAATCCAGCAATACATGAGGTGAGAGTTGCCAGTTGTACAATCTGGGTTAAGAAAAGGCAGAGAAATGAGAGACTAAATTACCAATATCTGCTGGATAATGGAGAAAGGCAGGGAATTTCAGAAAAACATCTTTTTCTGTTTTATTGACTATTCTAAGGCCCATGCAGTCATGCGGGGCACATGACCTCGGAGGTGTCTATGGACAACGCCAGCTCTTTGGCTTAGAAATTAAGATGAGCACCAGTCCCCAGAGTCGGACATGACTGGACTTAATGACAGACGACAACCTTTAACTTTACCTAACATCTTTGACTGTGTAGTAGATCATAATAAACTGTGGCAAGTTCTTGGTGGTATGGGGATACCAAGTCACTGTGTCTGTCTCAGGGGTGGTCATGGCTGACAGGGAGCTGTGGTGTGGGCTGATCCATGAGGTCACAAAGAGTGACTGGATGAATAAACAATGACATTTATGCCCTTTCTCATACCTTTTTTGAGGCTCCACCAACTCTCTGGGACAGCAGATTAGGGGGCACAGAAGACTGCAGTATGTACTGAGTCACTGTATTGTTTTCCTGCTGATTGTGCTCCTATATTTCACAGGTATAACTTGTAGAATAAAGGTAAGTTTTTCATTTAGGAACTTCTTGAGATACAGTGTAAGATATGGAAACATTACTGAGAAAAACAAATGTTTAGTTCTCAACTTTCATATTTTTAATACTGGAGTTCTGATTTGCCAGTAAACTACATTTTGGCTTCAATTTACAAAACTTTGTTTGAAGTTGCTAATTAATTATTTTCTTTTTTACACCTAGTTCTTTAACCTAAAAATATTCAGTTTTATAATATAACTCTTGGCAAGCTGAACACACAAAATAAGTAATTAGATTCTGAAATCTACACTATTATATGAAACAGTAAATAGCACTGTTATGTTCTGTTCAGTTAAACTCCTGCTATGCTTATAAAGGACAAAATGAATATTAATAATAATATTAATAAATAATATTTACGGTAATGTTTGCTGGATTTAAGCTAATTATTTTGAATTTTATTCCAAAAAACATTGTTACTACTCCAAATTAACAATGCAATTATATACATACCCAGTTGTGTTCAATTTCACTTGCTTCTAGATGAATGATATAGGACTGCACCCAACAGTCTGGATCCAATTGTTAGTCCCAATTACAGCAGATTTATTGAACTAATGCTCAAGTGTTGACTTATTAGGTTCCACTGATTCAATGGGTGCACTGTAGTTGGGACTAACAATTAGATAGAAAAACCTTACAATGTCTGAACATTCTCCCTGCAGAATATAAGTATCGAATAGCAACTGCAGTTTACCATGCTGAATAAGTAGAAATGGACAGAAAAGAACAATAGGCTTTTCACATAACACAGTTATACCGCTTTGATTCCTCTTTAAAAATTATAGTTATCATAGGGCCATATATGTGAAAGGGCCTCTTATTAAAATCCTAATACCTTTCCTCATTTAGATTTTTGGAGATTTGTATACATTCAGATATTGAATAATCAATTTTAACAAATAAAGCTTCAGTTTAAGAGCAAACGTTTAAAACCGTAATGGTTAAAATGCATTACTTTGTGAAATGGGTCATTTTGGACTAAAGTTTGAGCCATCTAAACAATTTGTAGGTTACGCCATGCCATTCCTTTCTATTTCCAATTTCCTTAACAATGTTTTGTACTACTGGTCATTTTGTGATTTGCTCTAAGCATATCCATACTTCCCACTTATGGATGGACAATGCTTTTTTTTACTACATAAAGAGTCACTCTATTAGTAGGTCTAATACCAATACAGCAGTAATGGAGCCGTCAAAGTGTTTAACAAGTTTAACTTTTGAAGAGAGAGGGGGGGGGGAGGTTTGTCTTGACTGACCAGGCTAGTTCTGCTTTCATTTGAGAAGAGACATCTGGAAACTAGCCCACAATAATGACTCAACTAAGCTTGAGAACTGCTAATTGTGATAATGTGGTAGTTAAAAACTAACTTTGCATAAACCACAAGCCTTGCCCAACAAAATTCAATCTGTCTCATCTCCAGAAAACAAATAACACCTAGCTTAGGAAGTCCCCAAAATATCATAGCCTACAAGCTCATTCATTTGCAGCCCCATTTCTCCCGTGATAGAGTTGTATGCACATTTCTGCAATGCCCATACACAACTAGATGTCATATTTTGATCACATCCTCACTTGGCTTTTAAATTCAATAACCATGATACTTATACAGGTAGGAGTGGGAGTCTTAATGGAACTATTATCATTCTGACACAGGCAAACTGAAACCAACATGTTGTCTGTCTCACGCATCTGAATTGCAATTATTTTTGTGATTTGAGGAAAGGGGTGGCACATCATATTCCTCTTTCATACCAGAAAGCCTTATTAAAAATGCTCCTACATGAGCAGGAAACCTTGTGGTTGGTCTGAAGTAAGTTTGACCAGCTCCAAACTCCGTTGTAGTGTTTAGATAACCCTGTTGCTGAACCACATTACTAGTGGGAGCAAAGCCCAAACTTTCAAGTCAGGCTGAACCTGGTTTGACACAACTGAACAGCCCCCTTATCTTTGTCACTGTTCATCTCTGCAGTAGTAGCCACAAAAATCCAAAGAACTAATCACTCATCATTTTAACCAATATTAACAAAGGTGCAATGCAACCGGCGGAGGGGAGGCATGTGACAGGATGTGGGGAAAGCAGTATGCCCTTGTGAACTATATCAGAACTGGCCCAGCTGTTCACACATACCCCTGAGGTGTGGGGCTGTTCCAGATCTTTGGGGAAGCTTCAGAGCATTCTCAATTTTGTCTAATGTATTAGAGACAAGATGACTGTGCATCCTGTGGGTGGCATACAGCCCTTTCTTATTAACCCCATTGAAACTGTCCATACTACTGTGACATCAGGGCTGATCCAAATGCCTGAAGGAGGCTTTTGCAGTTCCCCCTTCTAATGGATCCACACAGCTATTTTGCAAACTACTTTGAGAAAAACTGCTAGCTGAAGAGACACCTTACATTGAGGGTTCTATTTCCTCCTATCACTATATAATCTGATTTTACTTCAGTTAAAGCTCCCCTAAAAATAATCTAAATAAAATTAATATAAAATTACTATGCCCCTTTATTATTGCTCTTTAAAAGAGTCACATTTCCGCTCAGAGATGTTTTAGTTGTGGAATCCAGCACTGGAAGGGTGTGGGATTAGAGAGTCTTTTGGATCCCTTCCAACTCTATGATTTTATGTGCTTCTGATGAAAAGCTTGGCTTTTACTAATTCTTAAGACTTCCTGGTTTTTGTACCATGTAGGTGAGATCTGGAAAGCTTGCACACTTTGTGAAAATAAAAATGGTGCCTGTTCACATATCATTCATACACAAACAGAAACCAGAATTGCTATCTGTGTTTTTGTTTGTTTGTTTTTATGATATACTCGACATCCCCTGCCACACGTTGCTGTGGCCCAGTCTGTGTATGTGTTTGTGTGTGTATATTTGTGTATATGTGTTTTGTGTGTGTGTGTTTGCATCTATACATGTGGTTTTGCACATGCATTGTAATTTTTTCTGGCTTTTAAGTCCCTTCTGCTGTGTTTTTCCAGTGTTTTTAAGAGTGATGGTCAATTGTTGGCCTGATACGTGTATTGTGTCCAAATTTGGTGTCGCTTCTTCCAGTGGTTTTTGAGTTATGTTAATCCCACAAAAGAACATTACATTTTTATTTATATAGATTTTAATTAGAGTTAGATGAGATATCTGAAATTTTATCATTTTTGCCCAGGCTTTTTATAAAACCAGAAAGAAAGACAACTCAGAAACGAATTCCTAGCCAATCTGATAATGACTCTTCCTCCTCCTTCTATCATTTTATTTCCCAGTCTTTTCCCAGTCTTGGTGGCTTATAAAAGTTAAGATATACAATGTAAAATCACATAATATAAAACTGAATATGTATCCAACTAACAAAAGACTTGAGAGCTATTAAAAGTAGCATTTAGTTCAAGGGAAATCATAGTCACACTCTATTCTGCTTTGGTCAGACCACACCTGAAACACTTTGTCCAGTTCTGGGCCAACACAATTCAAGAAGGATATTGACAAACTAGAACGTGTCCAGAATGATCAAAGGTTTTAAGCCAAGCCCTATGAGGAACAGTGGAGGAAGCTGGGTATGTTTGGATTGGAGAAAAGAAGGTTCGGACATGACAGCCATGTTTCAATATTTGAAAGGATGTCACATTGAGAGAAAACTTGTTTTCTGCTGCTCCAGAAACAAGGACATGGAAAATTGATTCAGTTTGCAACAAAGGAGATTTCACCAAAACATTAGGAAAAAACTTCACGATGATAAGCGCTATTTAGCAGTGTAATATACTGCCTTGGAGTGCAACGGAGTCTCCTTCTCTGGAGGGTTGAAAGCAGATGCTGGCTGGCCAACTGTCAGGAGTGCTTTGATTGGGTGTTTCTGCATGGCAGGGGGTTGGACTGGATGATTCTTGTGGTCTTGTCCAATTCTAAGATTCTATGACTGTTCTGATGTTGCTTGGCCCCACCTGTCCCAGTTTTCGTCTGTGAAATGTTGGAAGGTATGGTCTTGTGATGGATTTTATTAGCCCTCAGAATATTTTTCTAGTATGGTGCAGGACAGTTTCACTAGCACCTCTAATTGTAAAAAGCTAAGTAGCAACCACAGGGTTTCCAGTGCATTGACCCAGACCTCTAGCAAATGAAGACCTCATGCTTTTACCTGTTCCATCTCCAGATCTTGCCCTGACTCATAAGATGATCCTGAAGATAATATTGGTATTTCTCTTCTGTCCTCTGTCACAAGACTTCAAGGCAGTATGCAAGTAAAATAAATATAAACAGAGAACTATAATTTATAACAATTTGTTGTTGTTTATTCATTCAGTCGCTTCTGCCTCTTCGTAACCTCATTGACCAGCCCACGCCAGAGCTCCCTGTTGGTCGTCACCACCCCCGGTTCCTTCACAGTCAAGCCAGTCACTTCAAGAATTTAAATAATTTAAATAATTTAAATAGACTAAAACCCATTAACAAGTTGAAATGGCTTTAAAAGACTAAAACAATTTAAAACCATGCCTATAAACATTTTAAGTAGATTAGTTTGGTTTCGAAGGTTTAATAAACAGACATATTTCACTAGGTGTCTAGGTGAAGCTAGTGTTGGTAACAGTTGGGATTCTGAAGGGTGGACATTCTCCAGTTGGGATGTCACAGCTGAGAAGATCTTTTCTCATATGTATTGATTTTCTCTTACAATGCATTGACCTCATTGGTCAGGACCCAGCATTATCCAGAAGAAGGTCAATTCAACAGACTTCAATCCTCAGACAGGCCAGCATGTATGAGAAACAGCTGTTTACCCAATTTCTGCACCCTAAAATAGTTACGGCAGTCATGCTAAGGAAAGGGAATTTGTATTTCCTGCCCTTGAATTCCTGGGCACTAAGCTACGCCCCTGGATTTCAACATTCAAAGGGCTCTTTGCACTCTTTCACATTATTTTGTTTTAAAATTATCTTTTGGAAATTTATAGATATTATGATGTGTGCATGTGTGTGCGCGTGCGCACATGCACATTGAACACTAATAGTTATGTGCTGGTGAAAACATTTAAAAGCAACAGCCCTGTTGTAAGCAAAGGAAACCTATAAAGTGCAGTGTTTTTCTATTGCAATGTCTCCTCCATTCAGTATATGGTTCTACATGTTAGAATATTACAAAGTCGACACAGAAATCCTCAAAGAGATGGTCATTTCAAAATTCTTTAAGAGATTATACCATTTTTGCAAAGTTGTATTATCATTATACTCTTTAAAAAAATTCTGAGAGTTGTGCAAAGACTTGGTACACAGACAGACCTACAGTGGTGTAGAATCAGAAGCAGGCATGTGGTAAAGTAACATTTTTATTGCAGTAAGAGAAGTTTAATATAGAATGTCTGCAATACCATTCTGGCTTATTGAGCGGAGAATCTGTGGGAGCGTTCATGCCATCTGCACTCAGCAGGGACGGGTTGCTGAGAAAAGTTAGCAAATAAAAACAATAAAGAAAGTAAATGAAAATAATATGCAGAGTGATAAAAATAGGGAAGCCAGAACGCTAAACCAGTTGGATTTCAGTTGCCTCCACTGGATATTTCTACAGAGAAGTGTATCTTTGTAATAGTTTTATTTAATGAAACGTGACTATAAGAACCTGATCCAGGTGGGGGAAATGCTATTTACCTGACTGAGGCCACAATTCACAAACTACTTAATCAGGAGTAGTCATGGGAGTGTCAGGAGGATTCATGCAACATGAAGCTAATTTTCAATAAGATGTTTCATTTTGAGTGGTAATAGATTAATACAGCTCAGAAATACACAAGTAGTTCAATTTCTTGCAACTGGAATTGTGCAAAAACTAAATGTGTTAAAATCTTTTGTAGTTTCCTACCTTGCCTTATTTTATTTTTAAATTAGAAAACATTGTTGGACCTTTTTCTGTTTTTATTGTTCCCAGTTTACTCCAGATTTTTTTTAAAAAAAAACACCTCAAAAGATTACTGAACTGTCCAGATCTTTTGAGATGTTGAGCCTGTGGGGATTGATTCTCAGAACCACCATCCACAATCTTGAGGGCCAATCTCCATTGTTATCTCTCTTCTTCAGACACTAAGAGCCTGAGTGAGCAGGATGGTGCCTCCACCCTCCCCTCCCCTCCTCCATTCTAAATTTATTGGAGGTCCTGGCTTCATCTTCAAACCCCTCAGAGTAACCTCCTGACACATCAAAATCCTCCCTCCACTCTCCAAAGCTCCTGATGTGTCATTTGTATGCTTTAGAAATGCATTCTGAGGGGCCTGAGGACTCAGCCAGACCCCTCCAGTAAGGTTAGAGTGTTAATGGAGGGGGCAGAGGCTGGCTGGATGCCCTCCTAGATCTATCTGATCAATCCGGGAGAGCATGTAGCCACACACACACACATACCTAGAAAAAAATCTGGGATTTAGGCCTTTTGTGGGCCAAAATCTCAAAAGGAATCAGGATTTGAAATCCCGGTACCTTCCACGATTTGCCCTTTCTGAAAGGGCCCTAGAACAGTGGTTCCCAACCTTTGGTCCTCCAGGTGTTTTGCACTTCACTGATCTAGAATGTGGTCTTCCTCTTTTCCTACTGACTTCTACTTTATCAAGCATTTTTCCAGTGGTTCATCTCTTCTCATGATTTGACCAGAATATCACAGTCTCAGTTTAGTCATCTTGGCTTCTAAGAAGAATTAGGGCCTAATTTGTTCTAGGATGCATTTATTTGCCTTTTTAGCAGCTTACAGTATCCTCAGCATTAGTTTCTTATTTATAATACTATTATTGTTCAATGTTCTGCTTTTGCTTCATCATCTCAAAACTCATAAAACTATGAATACAATACAATTTCATTTCAAAAATTCTATATAACCTATCTAATACCTCGAAAGAAAAAAGTGCCCTGGAGAAAAGAATATCTTTGTTACTCTACAATATCTAGTTTGGGGGAGATTTTCCTTGGGGAAGAGATTGAACTATTGTTTAGTAGAAATACAGTGATGGAGAAGTACTTGATCCTTACATGGTTAGATCTCACGTCTCTGTTGCATGGACTTCTAGGTCAGGGACTGATTGTTTTAATATGTTTGGGAATTTCCAGAACATGAATGTAGATGGCAGTTCTTTAGTCTCAAGCAGAGAGCATCAATTGAAAGGGAGACCCTTGTGAACATGGATGATGTCTGAGTATCCTAGAACTTTAATAGGGTTTGGAAATTATGAAACTGTCAGCTAGCTATGCAGAAAATCCACTTTCTCCAGTATGAGATATCTAAAATAAGCACTACAATACCATCTGGATTCACCTTCAACTTATTGACCTTTATAAATCCTAGACTGCTCTTTGGCATCCACCTGGAACCAAAAAATGTGATAATAAAGGTGTGCAAGATTCTAATTTCCGTTAACAAACTGTTACAGATAAAATCTTACTACTATATATTGTTAGGTCTCATGGTGGCTGTGGAAATTCCGGGAACTTCAGCCCAAAGAAATAAGTTTATGCCCATGATTACATTCTATCCATATATAGCTAAGACCTCCTTCTTCCATCACACACACACACACTCAATTTCTACATGTCTAATTTCAAAAACAGCGTGTGCAGTTTTAGCCTCTCCTTCTGTTCAAGAATTTCATGTGGATAATTTTATGACCTAATACTAAAGTTTGGAAAAGCTTTTAAAATCTTCCTAACATAGCCTATTTTATTTGCTTTGGAGTGAAGGAGAATCTAATGTACTTCAATGAGAGCAGTGCCTTTGCACTGACAAAACAAAGAAGTATGAGTGCTACTTTCTGACAGTAATGGACCTTCAATAAGTTTTAAACTCCCATTCATTAGTAGTTTGAGAAGGTTGTTTGTCCTTTAGGGAGAAAAGGATAGATTGAGGGTCTGAACCCTAAACATATGGGTTTTTTAAAAATATGATGAAAACATAAGGGTTTTGTTATGGTACATGCAACAACCAAGAACCTGTTTCCCTTTAGCAAGCTTCTAAAAAATATATCCCATATAATTACTAAATGAAAACATTCACTTACCCAGTACTCAGACTTTATATCTTGAACAAGAGACATGTACTCAGAAAGAGGTATTTACCATGTTTCCATGGATACTGGATGATGCCAATCAGGTCCATGTTTTTTAACCAAAAGTGGTACCCAGCAGAGAAATAGTGTTTGCTGAGTAGCTGTTTATGCGCAGTAAGTAAATAAGAGGCTTATTTAGTTGACAAAGGGTCTGTGACCTAGACGTTCCTCCTACCCAATATCCCTTGTTCCCTTTCTCTCCTTCAGGATTCTTTAACAGAATGAAAAGGGGGGGGGGGGGCAGTGTCAAATAGTTTGTGTAGTTTCCTGCCAAATTAATGAAGATGAGGACTTGGTCACACTGACTGGAGTTCATTTCCCTGGCATTATTCCCTTGAATAGTAGTTTGTATCTATATGGGGTCATAGTAACTTAATACCTGCCCACCAGGAAATTGAATCCAATCCTTCTCCAGCTTTGACAAACTACTATAGTACAAAAAGTGGTTAGGTTCCTTTTCACAATCCCCCCTTCTTCTGAGAGAAAATGGGGAAGCAAGACAGGGGCAAATCTTCATACCTTAATTAATTTATTCATGAAAGAGAAATATCCAAAATGTAGGTTTCCAGGATTAACGTGTTTCCTTGAACGTTAGCAATTTTGTGAAATGTGTCTCATGCCTCAAATTTTCCCCCAATGCCTCAACAGCATAAATGTGTAATTTTGACATGCAATCTCTCATCAAGACAGACTTTCTAATTTTGGGAGTGAGCTTATTGAATCCGCTCGGAGAAGTTTTGGGTTTCTAATATTTCTCTGAATAAAAGTAAGAGCAAAAAAAGAAAGCAACCCCCTTTATGTTTCCTTCCATCCAAGCGTCTTGTTCTAAAATTATTCTTGGAAATTCACTTTTTAAAATCGCCATAAAGGAAGATTTCTCCTTGGCTTTTTAAAACAAGTTATTATTATTATTATTATTCATCAGAAAATCATTTCATTTTGCCTCCTCTAAAGGAGGGAATTTTGGATCAAGCTACTGATTTGATCTTTTCCAATTGAACTTAACAGCATGCTTTGTGGAGAGGGTAATTCTATGTTCCTTTGCCAGAGCTGACAAAGGTCTGGTTGTCAGTGATACCTTTTACAGCTAAATTTACTCCAGAGTGACAGGAGCAGGTGGGACCAGGCCTGCCAGACACTTGTGCATAGAAATCACGCATCTTACAGGTCAACAGCAAAGGGGAAAAAGCCCCTGCCTTTGTAGCAGAGGGTGAGTGAGGCAAACAGGACCCAAACTGGGGGGTTTCTCTTCAAAGCCAGCTGGTCTGGCTTTATTCTACAGGAATTTTTTACCTGTCAGTTTAATCAACGGAGCCCTCAGCAGGTGCTGACGGGGACATCTTCCTGGAGAAGAAGGGCACTGGTGAGTTTTATAATAATTTTTTAAAATATATATATAATTATATAAACAGATAGACAGTCAGGATCTGCTCATACTGTTCTAGTGCAATGTTTAGGACCACAATCCAGAGGTGAGTTTTTAAACATTTTACTTTGAAAGGAAATGAATTTGGTAGCAGGCACCTTTTGAGTAACTGCTTTGAGAAAATAAACTTTCCCAAAGAAGGTCCAAACATCTGCTACTTTTTGGAAAATGAACCCTGGAAGACTTAAGTACCGGGAATATATCCTTCAAGCCTACAGAAGAATTCAGTGGGGAAAACTGAATATACAGTATATATTTCCCAGTCACCTCTCAGAATTACTTTTTTAAACATTTGAAGTGAAAAATGAAATAGTAGTTTTGGTCGTGGTTTGTACTGATCATGCTTTATCTATATTGCTCTCTTCTTTGACCACTGACTATTTCATGTTTTAAAATGTCCTTTTAATACTATATCAAAAGCTAACTTTTCAGCCATGAGTGTAAATGTGGAAGGCATTTTTAATTTTTTTTAATGTTCCACTTATTACTCAAAAGACAGTTGTATGGGACTGTTGCTGATTTTGCCAGGGGAAGAAACTGAATTGTGAAACAAAAGTAATGCAGGAATATAACTAGCATTTTTTTTACATTGCTATCACTTAAAGTCCAATGTGTGTCTTGCTGTGTGCGCAGTTGTTAACTTTGTAACGCCACCAAGCCTCAGCTGTTAGAGACTGCAAAAGAGAACATGTTTCAGGGCAATCTTATTTTAATTATTGCAAAGACGTGGGAAAAAAAGATCAAATGCGAAGGCATACTTTGGGACGACAGGATTTTTTATGATGAATTTCTGTTTTCACAAGCTTGTGCTTTTAACTGTACTTCATAGCAGATCTTGCAAACTGTCAAACAAATTAAAAGCATTTCTGTAAACAAGTAATCAATTTTGGAGGGTTTTTTTTAAAAGCCCAATACTAAGTCTATATACAAAACTGAACATATGAAATTACTTTTAATAACCAGATTCCATACTGACATTTCCCCTGGCATGAAAGTTTAAAGAGCACTCAACAACAGATAGATAAATTATGACATTAATTTGGCACTGGAGGTTGTTCTGCTTGGAAAATAAGAATGTGTATTCCGCAGTACAGAGATTTTATAACTAGTACTGTTTAGCGACTCTAAAAAAGTTTTTCATGAGAAGTATTTGTGTGCTGTCCTGTGTACATAAAGCATAAAGTCAATTGAATATTGATGTCAAGAGTTATGGATCCTGTTCTTAACAATTGCAGATTTAACCAACTTTCTTTTGAAAGTAAACTTTATTGCCAACCACTGAGCATGTTATATCTACATTCCGTACATTCAGCTGGGCTGCTATATTGGTTACATGGATCTTTTAACTAATTATATTTTTAATAGAGGTTGTTTTATCCAATTTATATACCTGGTTTATGTAATGTGTTATTGTTTTCATGTTGATGTATTTTATTTTATGTATTATGTATTTTATGTATGGCATCTTTGTGTGCTATTTTGTCAGCCACGCTGAGACCCTATAGGAGATGGTGGCGGGGTATAAATAAAGTTGTTGTTGTTGTTGTTGTTATTTATACCCCACATTTTCCTCTCCATAAGAAGACTCAAATCTTCTTTGTCGCAAGCTGTTAGTGCTTAGAATTACAGACTTGATCAGTTTGTCTCTGTTTCTGTCTTGTCCTTTTTTAAAGTGAAGTATATAGAACAGCTGATTTGTCTTTATATCTGTCTTAAAACCATGCAGCTGCCCAGGACAAATACCACAAGCCCAGGCATTTGCAGAGAGACTTTATGATTTGTTAACTGCCACTAAAGGTCATTAATTCCATGCACCACCACAAATTTTGTTCAGGGGGAAAAGTACAAATAATAATATATGTAACTCAGCTTGTCATTCAAGAAATCTAAATGTCGGAGTTTCCTCCAATCTGAACCTAATACTGCAGTCTGATACACCCTTGATTGGAAAAAGTTCCATTGAACACTGTTTGTCTAACGTCTGAGTACACAAGCATTGCATTATGCTGCACTTTTATAGAACTATACACAAATATGTGGATAAAACTGAACATCTAGCACACCAAATGCTTCTTTGTCTAGAATGTCATTTATACTGTGATCCTATAATCAGTTCCTTGGGAGTAAGTTACATTGCATTCATTATTTCTATACATATGCAAACAATATATAGTATTAATATTTAGCCTTAGAAACACTATCATATCCATTCTCCTGAAAAAATAACAATTCTAGAATGTGTTGCAAAAAAGACATTTTTAAAATCTCTGAAAACTTTCAAAAGTCTGTTAAAAATATTAACTTTTAAACTGTTTTTTAAAAAATAAGTTAGTCCGCTTTCTTTTTATGGAATTGAGGCACCTGAGCATCTGTTAATGTGATTCATTTAATTAAATTCTTGGTAAATAGGATTTTTTTTCCTTCAGTTCCTTCTGTTTTAAAAAGTCAACCTATTTTGTTTCACCTGAAATAGCAGTTTTTAAAAATGACACAAAAAACATAATTTTTCTTCTTCAGAATCAGATATATTTGTGACAGTTACCTGTCTTTATGTTGATTAACCTTTTGTACCTGCTTTAGATGCTTTACCATATTAAATAACAAACATACAACTGGATAAAAATGACCTGAAAGGTTGTAATTAAAATATTTTTTCTGTCTGTAAATTTACATCCCTCACAAATAGACCAGTACTCACATACTAAATTATTAATAATCCCACGTAATCAATCATAAATAAGATAATAATGTTAATACAGAAATGTCTTCTTTGGTGCTTTCCAAAGTACATGAAACATGTTAATTTCACATAATATTTGTATCTATATGGGGTCATAGTAACTTAATACCTGCCCACCAGGGAATTGAATCCAATCCTTCTCCAGCTTTGCAGTCAAAGCTGAAATTTGTGTGAATCATGTAAAGAAGCACAATCCAAAAACTTATTTGGTGGTTTGTTATTACAGATTTCTTCCCATTTTTAATCTTGAGTATTTGGATATGTAATACCAATTTGATATATCTGATATTCAGAAGATACTACGTATGGTGTGTTGTAGACCTCTTCTGGCTAAACTATATGAAAAAATGCCTTTGGAAATCTCTCATTCATATCAATGGGATTTCTATTTGAGAACTTCCCAGTCATTACAAGTTGTTTTCCATAACACCACTTTAGACATTCAAAGAACTATCCATGTGAGATCCATAAAATATTTTTGTGGGATTTTATACACTGTTATTTCAGACATTCCAGGTATGAATAGTCTTGCAGGTCTGCTCTCATTAATCTGTCTCAATTTAGAACATAACAAACATTGAATTCCATTTTAGAGAAATTATTTTTGGGCTAAACTTCCAAAATCTGTAATCCATCAGTGGCTGCATTGACTGAGAGAATTCTACTACGTATGTTTTATTATTTAAAAAAAACCCTTAACAGTTGACTAGGAATGTGAGTCAATTATTTCAGAATGCACATATATAGAGACCCTAACCAACCGTTTGGTAAAGATTGAAATGTAGTAGACATATGTATACTATTCTTTACTCCAATTATAGTATGTAGAATGTATCGCATATTTTCAAAGTAAATTGTAACTTGCTTTTTATAAATTGTTGCCTTTGTAAGGCCACTCTGAGTCTCCTTCGGGGTTGATAAGGGCAGGGTATAGATGTGGTAAATAAATAAATAAATAATAGAAATGCTCAGTGATTAGACAATGAGATGAATAGAAAGTCTTGCAAGTTACTCATTTCAGAAGGAACTGTTACCCATTACAGACCAGTGGTTGGGCACATAACTCCTACTAGAATAAATAATTCATTCGAACCAATAGCTTTGCTTCATTTATTTTCTTTGTATTTAAAAGTCAGACAGAAAAAAGGAGTACACAAATGGAGTTAACACTGATGTATTTCTAAAACACAGTTGATAGATTTTTCTTTGCCATACTCTCTGGTTAGGACTTCCCCTTAACCCCTGAAGTTTCCTTGATAATTTGTCAGGTTTAAGATTATACGACTGCTTCAGTGCATCTTTTCAGTCACTTAATTTTCCATGTTTAGTGACTTGCTCAACCATCAGATTTTATTTAGACATTAAACATGGCAATGTACAAACTACCTGTTTCTTCGGCCTTATGGTTTTGTGCCATATAACACATGGAAGGGACGGAGCAAAGCCAATTCCGAAATATAAGCACAGCTAAGTGCCTTTTTTTTAAGTAAAAAGAATAGATATACATTAAGAAACCAATAATATAAAAACTACTTAAAGAACCTGAAAATTTCAAGAGGAGTGAAAAGAGCCAAAAATCAAAGCCTTGTCTGGAAAACTGTGGTATGTTTTCAGATGGCACTTCAGTATATTGCCTTGGAATGATCTGAAGCTATTGTGCCCGATCCATGTAGGCTTCTCAGAAAACATATTGGGGTTCAGAACTATTGACCTTTACCTTATTTTCCACAGAATTAGAAGCAGCGTTCTTAGATAGTGGACATGAAATCACAGAGAGAGAAATAAAGGCAGAATCCTTGTTGGTGGGGAAAGCTACACAGTAGGATGGAATCAAGATCTTATTGGAAGTTCATGACAAAGCTTATTTTTGTCAACATGTTTTGATGTTTGTTTTGAAGTCAATTTTAAGAGAACTGTATACTAGTGGGTTGTATTTTCTTTCTGGTTATATCTAGAAATATTTACTCGATAAATGATTGTATGCCCCAAACTGTCTCACTCGCCTGAAAATAAGTGAATTTCATATTCATGAGGCTTATATCTAAGCAGGCATGTATAATACCACACTAAAATTGCAGGGGAAGACCTATTGTATAATGAAAATTCTAAGTGGACCAAGTTCCTTCAGTAACTGCAACTGAATGTTATTAGCTTGAAGCATTCTTGAAAAATGACTAAAGATTTAAAATATATAATTAATTTAGTTCTGAAGAATGTTTTGTGTTTGAGAGAGAGACAGGGAGAGTTTTATTTTATTCAGAAGTAAATCTCGGTGAATTCAATAAAGCTTGTTCCCAGCTAGGTAAGAACACTTAGAGGTGTGTACTGCTTCCTCTCATAGCCAACAGCATGGAAATTCCCATTTGCTCTGTTTTGCTTGGGGAAAAAAGGCAAAAACTTCAAAAAGTTGCTCTTTTGGGCAAAGACTCTGATATCGTGGGTATATTAACTGCAGGACTCTATTAGGCTTACACCTAGAAAAATAGCTTTTCCAAGCTCTGGACAGAAAAGCTTCAGGGGTCCTCAAACCTTTTAAACAGAGGGCCAGGTCACAGTCCCTCAAACTGTTGTAGGGCCGGATTATAATTTGGAAAAAAAACCCCATTATTTAAATTCCTATGTACACTGTACATATCTTATTTGTAGTGCAAAAAACCACTTAAAACAATACAATAATTAAAATGAAGAACAATTTTAACAAATATAAACTTTTTAGTATTTCAATGGGATGTGTGGGCCTGCTTTTGGCTGATGAGATAGGATTGTTGTTGTTGTTATTGTTGTGTGCTTTCAAGTTGTTTCAGACTTAGGTTGACCCTCAGTGAGGGCCGTGTAAATTAACTTGGAGGGCCGTATCCAGCCCCCAGGCCTTAGTTTGAGGACCCTTGAGTTAGCTCTTGTTTTTCATCAGTATCACATGCACCTTGCCTCCATGTTCTATGACCCACCAACTATTATATAGTAGTTTTTGCTGCATTGTTACACTGACCTTATTTACACCTAAAATTTTGTGTCAGGACAGACTGAAACACAAACCCTCCCATTCACATCGCTTCCTGGCTTTTTACACACCCAGTCCTGTGTTTGCCTTCATTCCCAAGAGTTTGTGTTGTGTACATTGGTACTAAACCCTTTCAGTGGTCTCCAAAGCTGCCTTGTTTTCCTGTTAAAAATATATCTTACCAATATTGAAAGTTTTGTGGTTTGCAAAGCCATGAAACCTTAGAGCAGTAAGGGTTTTTGTTTTGTAACTCATCTCACCTTTAGAGACAGCTGTGTTTCAGGATGGATGTGTCATTAGGCAAAATGCGCTTCTAAGCAGGGCCGTAGCAAGAGTTGCATTGAGCTCTAGGAGGACTTCACTGTGAAACAGGGGGTGGGAAATTCTGTGACCCCTTTCCAATTTTTTTCCTGAATTCCAGCATTTTTACTGGCATTGGCTCTATGCCAAGGACAGCTAGAGTTGCAGTTCAACCCAGAAAACTACACAAATTTCACCTCTGCTGGCAAGAATTGACTGGTCCCATACAACCCCTTAGTCATTGGGGTTCTTTTCTAACTCTGCTGAGCTCTCAACATAGTTCCCATATCCTTCATCCCCTGAAAAGTCACCAAATGTGAGAAGCAGAATAACGTGTAATACTAGCTGTGATGGAATCTCTATCCAGGCTGACGCAACAGTTCCCACCAGTGAACTCAGGAATAATTGACTCTCACCTGTTTTGTTTTGGATCTTTTTATGCTGCAACCATGTAGTATCCATGATGCTTGGACGATTTGAGAAACTGTAGTCTTAAAATGCTCAGGTTCTGCTAACGGGTAGGCCTGTTACCGATAATCGGATACATCCTATTATCGGTAACAGGCCTACCCGTTAGTAGAACCTGAGATCATCGGAAGTTTTTTGGGGACTTCCGATATTTGAACTGATATCGAGAACAGCGCCCCAAACAGGAAGTGGAATCGCCATTCCGAAACCTCCATCGCCATTCTCAGAGAGGTCTCGGATGTTATTTCCGATGTTATTTCCAGTTTGGGCAAGGCTTCCCTCCCCTCTAAGGCAGGAAGGAAAGCCATGACGTAAGTGAGCAAAACGCCTGCTTTTGCCATGGCTTTCCTTCCTGGCTTGGAGGGGAGGGAAGCTTTGCCCGAAGTGGGAGTTTCACTGGCTTCAGGCAAGGCTTTCCTCTAGTAGCAGTAAAAAATGGATGGAAAGGGGATTCTCCATATTTCCGATAACTTCCAATTATCGGAATACATCCAATTCCATTTCGATAAAATCGCTTTAAAAATCGGAAGTAATTCAAATCCGAAGCCAGAGCAAATCCAATTTCCAAATCGACTTCCAAGAAGCATTTTTCCATTCGGAAACAGGCCTACTAACAGGGCATGGGACGTTTCTTGCAGAACTTTTATGTATCCATTTTCAGTTCCATAGTTTAAATGTGGATTGTAGGTTGCTCCCTGTTCCTGAAAGCCAGGCTAAGGCATCTTCTAGTCTAAGCCTGCACAGCCTGTGGCCCTCTAGGTGTTTGGGACTCAGACTCCCAGAAGTCCTAGACAGCTTGTCCAATGGTTAGGAATTCTGAGAGTTGAAGTCCAAAACATCTGGGTGGACACAATCTGTGCAGGCCAGGTCTAGCCTAAAGTATTGAAATAAGGTAGTGGAGGTGAATTTCCCCTACAACAGGGTTTCTCAACCTGGGGGTCAGGACCCCTGGGAGGGTCGTGAAGGGTTCTCAGACTTGTCGACAAAGATCATAAGAAAACACAGTATTTTCTGTTGGTCATGGGCGTTCTGTGTGGGAAGTTTGTCCCAATTTCATTGTTGGTGGGTTTCAGAATGCTCCTTGATTGTAAGTGAACTTGATTGTAGGTGGTCCAGATCCATCATTGTTTAAGTCCACAATACTCTCTGGATATAGGTGAACTATAACTCCAAAACTCAAGGTCAATGCCCACCAAACCCTTCCAGTATTTTCTGTTGGTCATGAGAATTCTGTGTGCCAAGTTTGGTTCAATTCCATCGTTGGTGGAGTTCAGAATGCTCTTTGGTTATAAATTAACTATAAATCCCAGCTACTACCACTCCCAAATAACAACAGCAATCCCCCCAACTACTTCAGTATTCAAATTTGGGCATATTGGGTATCTGTGCAAAATTTGGTCCAGTGAATGAAAATACATCCTACATATCAGATATTTACATTACGATTCATAACAGTAGCAAAATTACAGTTATGAAGTAACAACAAAAATAATTTTATGGTTGGAGGTCACCACAACATGAGGAACTGTAGTAAGGGTTCACAGCATTAGGAAGGTTGAAAAACACTGCCCTACATCAAGTTTAGGAGATTTATGTTTTTGGTTGATGCACAACTGATGCTTTGACAAAAGGAAAGTCCTCCAAATTAAAACCATCACCATAACCATCACCCCTAAACCATCTAAAGAACTCTAGACTATAGTTTCATGATTGGTACTGTTTAATCCTCTGCCCAACCAACGTTAGGCACAGCATGAATGAACTGAATCCCCTTCTGACCTGCACTACTTTCAACCTCACAGTGTAAATGAATAGACACATGGATCACTTAGTTACTCTGTGTAAAGCTTGGGAATTGCAGTACTAGAAACATGGTCTTTCCATGAACATGGGAACCACCAGTCACCACTGACTAATTGTTTTTCCCCAATAAATTTTTGATCCATTTTTGCTCCCAGCTCAGTTTCCTCTCCATTTTTCCCATGGTTGAGATCCACAAAGTCAACTCTCCTCTCACAAATAACAGAGGCATTTAACAGTCACACTTACAACAGGACAGTTTGAAAACAATTAAAACTACTCATGTAAACTTGGATGAAATCGATCATATCCACAAAGTGTGAGTAGGAGACAGCCATGTTTATCATCCCTGGATCTCAAACACAACTATGACTTGTCAACTGCCTTTGAACTACATCCACATAAAGTAGGCCTTTACAGGTTGTGTGTATGGGTTTGTATGAATACATCCTAAATCTAACTGAACAAAACAAATGGAAACTGGGTTAAAACAATTTATGGCATTGTGATTTCCACTTTAGTTGCCATGGCTGCATCCTATGAAAGGCTGGGGCTTGCAGTTTAGTGGGGCACTAGAGCTCTCTGGCCTTGAATTCTAAATATTTCTCCCTAAATTGCAAATCCCAGAATTCCATGGGATGTGGAATCAAAGAGTAACGTGAAAGGGCCTCAAGAGACAGGACATAGAGATACTGAGTATCAAAAACCATGAAGCTATAGCTTTCCCCTGGAAATATAGAAGACCACAGTGATAATGATAATAATACAGAACCAATCAGGTTGTCTTTCATGAACACTGGAATCTTATGTGCTTTACAATGTCATTGGCATATGCCCCACTTAACACAATAGGACTTAGTTCTGTGAAAAAAGGGTGAGTGCTGGAAAGTTTCTGCTAAGGAAGCAGAAGTTTGAGAGAGTATTTCCAATAGAGGGAAGGTTGGATGAAAGGGGGGGGGGGGGGTAGAGTCCCTTATATTTTTCCATCACTTTTCTGTACTTGCAAAGTGATACTTTCTACTGCTGGAATATTCACTTGTTAACATTCAGGCCATGGAAAATATGCAGCTTTTAACTGCCCAGACTGTATCAACACTTCTAAGGTCCTTTCTACGCTGTCCTTATTTCCCAGGATTTGATTTGGCGCAATAGGTTAAACCCTTGTGCCAGCAGGACTTAAGACCAGTCGGAGGTTCAAATCTCAGGAAAGCGTGAATGAGCTCCCTCTGTCAGCTCTAGCTCCCCATGCAGGGACATGAAAGAAGCCTCCCACAAGGAGGGTAAAATATCAAATCATCTGGGTGTCACTTAGATAACATCCTTGCAGACAGCCAATTCTCTCACACCAGAAGCAACTTGCAGTTTCTCAAGCTGCTCCTGACATGATTTTTAAAAAATCACACAATATTTATTTATTTATTTGCAGTATTTATATTCCACCCTTCTCACCCCGCAGGGGACTCAGGGTGCATTACAATGCACATATACATGGCAAACATTCAATGCCATAGACACACAACATATATAGACAGACACACAGAGGCTATTTAACATTCCAGCTTCATGAGGGTATGCTCGAATTATGGCCACCAGGAGAGCTGTTGCTTCACCCACTTGTGACACTGATGGAGTACTTTCACATTCTTTTGCACGCTGCTGGAGATTTTTATGATGTTGTAAATTACTTAAATTAGCCTCCCTGCATAAAGCGGTTCCTACTGTTCCTACTTGACAGTTGCAACTGTCTTTCGGGCTGCAAAGGTCGACAGCAAGCTAGACAAATGGCCGGGCGCTTACTCCGACCCGGGCTGGCTTCGGACCCATGACCTTTCAGTCAGTAGTGATTTTAATGCAGCTGACTCCCAACCAGCTGTTTATCCCAGATTATATGTCAGTGGTGATTCATATAATCCAGTTCAAATCAGATAATCTGGGACCAGATGCTGGGATATAGGGCACTGTAGATCCAGCCTAAGTCAATGGGACCATTAAAAATGCCAGAGGCAATTTTTTAGAAGAGGGTGAGTGTGACAAATTCCCCAGTGACACAGAATGGGGTGCTGCTTAAAGCCCAAGTAGGCACCAAATACCATAAAATACATTTTTAAAAAGGTGTCCCCTCGGCTGGATCTACCAAGCGGATAAGCTGCTGCCCAAATGTGCATGAGCTGCTTTTAGCTCTCGGTATCCATTGGGGTTTGGTTTCAGGATCCCTGGGGATACCAAAATCCATGGGTGCTCAAGCATAAAAAGGCAAAAATAGATTTGGATTTTAAAAAATCTTTTCAAGTCGTGTATGATTGAATCCACGGGTGCAGAATGCGTGGATTCGGTGGGCATGTATGCAGTCAGCCTTCCCTTATTCCTATCTCTCCCCCCCCCCCCCCAATCCTGCTCCTTTGCTTTGCCTTGAGAGCTGCCTTCAGCTGTTCCGGCAATGGAAAGAGGAGAGCTGATCCCTGGCGCGTGGGTGTCAAGGGAGAGCAGCCGGCCAGGTCCTTAAATGGCTCTTCGCTGGCGGATTGAGAAAGACCGGGAGAGCCGCCACGCATTGCAATGCCCACTCCTTTCCCGGGAAGAGGAGTCTGGCTTGGGCTTGTGTCTCCACGCGCGATCCAATCCCACGGAGGGATCCCACCCGCCCTGCCCGGTACCTTCGCCAGAAGAAAGGCTCTCTCTCTCTCTCTCTCTCTCTCTCTCTCTCTCTCTCTCTCTCTCTCTCTCTCTCTCTCTCTCGCCACCTGTACTTAGCCCTCCCGACTCAGATCCGCACTGTGGCCGCTTGGAGAAGCAACTGCTTCAAGCCTTTTCCCGGGTCTGCCTTCACGGAGAGAAGAGAGAAGAGCCCACGCGCCTTCTCCTTTAAGGGCTCCTTTAAAGCCAGCGTGCCTTCCCTTCCCGTTGCAGAAAGCAGAACCTGTGCGGCTTCGACCTCTAAAAAAACATTCCAAGTTTCCCTCTTGAGCTTTGACCACTCTCAAAATAAAAATAGGGGAAATTTTGCTTTTGCCCCTATTTTTTTTTAATTTACTTTTTTGTTTTTAGTGTCTCTTTTTGGGAGGGCGCTCCAGCCTTTCACAGCTGTCCTTCCTGCATTTAGCAGGGCATCTGAAATCTAGCTTTCCCCATCAAGGCCTTGCCATGCCTTGGAGGCAGCTTTTCCTGTTGAATGCCTGCCTGCCTGTCTGCCTGCCCTGCAACAGAGAGCAATAGTGCTGGAGTCCTGCCAGCAAAAGGGTGGCAGTCTTAGTTTAGAGGCACACAAAATGGGTGGATAATTCAACCTCCATAGGGACAACTGCACATTCTTGCTCAAGAGGCACCCATTTCGTCTTTTCAGGCATGTGCTGCCATGTTTTTCTTTTTCAGCAGCCAGTAACAAAGGCACTCTGCTTCCCCCCAGTGCACACACATGTGACATTCTTCCCTCATTCCCAAGCAACACAAACAGACACAAATGTCTGTTAGGGTTTATAGATACCATTTCCTATTGTGCATCCTACCTGTGTGGCTCAGAGCCTTTGACCACTTACATGTTTATAATGTGCTAAAAGGTAAAGTTTTCCCCTTGACATTAAGTTTAGTCATGTCCGACTCAAAGAGCCAGCATTGTCCGTAGATGCCTCCAAGGTTATGTGGCCAGCATCACTGCATGGAGTGCTCTTACTTTTCCGCCGGAGTGGTACCTATTGATCTACTCACATTTGCAAGTTTTCGAACTGCTAGGTTAGCAGAAGCTAAGGCTAACAGTGGGAGCTCATCCAGCTCCCCAGATTTGAAATGCAAGGTCAGCAAGTTCAGCAGCTCAGTGGTTTAATCCGCTGTGCCACCAGGGGCTCCTTTATAATGTGCTACCTTTTAAAAATTAATATAGTGCCACATCATCCAGCATTCATAGAGCCATAAAGTTGGAAGAGATCACATGGGCCATCCAGTCCAACCCCCTGCCAAGAAGCAGGAAAAGCACATTCAAAGCACCCCCAACAGATGGCCACCCAGCCTCTGTTTAAAAGTATCCAAAGAAGGAGCCTCCACCACACTCCAGGGCAGAGAGTTCCACTGCTGAACAGCTCTCACCATTAGGAAGTTCTTCCTAATGTTCAGATGGAATCTCTTTTCCATTGTCCATTGTTTGAAGCCATTGTTCCATGTCCTAGTCTTCAGGGCAGCAGAAAACAAGCCTGCTCCCTCCTCCCTATGACTTTTCCGCACATATTTATACATGGCCATCATGTTTCCTTTCAGCCCTCTCTTCTGCAGGCTAAACATGCCCTGCTCATTGTTGTAGGAGTGCAGGCAAAACCCTTCTCTCCTGTTGCCATGTTTGTGTACTCAGAAGTGAGTCCCGAAGTGTTCAATCAAGCTTATGCCTATGAAAAAGTCAAGCACATAGCATTCCAGCTTCAATTAAAGATGTCACTCTGATTTGTCCCATATTGTTATCAGGGTCACTGAGGTGAGGTCTTCTTGTATTGTTTCCAAGAAAGAAACTGTACCTTCACCCTTTCATCCTTCAAATTAGAGAATGCTCAATTGCAAACCATTCTGCAGTAGGGGCCCTTTCATTGTCTTCAGCCCTTGTCCCACTTGATGGCGGGGTCCGCCTTCCTGGTTTGTTGTTGCCATTTCACCCAGTCCTGCACCCAATCAGGGTGTACGCCAGCAGTTCGGATCACTGTGCAACATATTCAGCCAGCGTTGCTTCAGTAGTTCCTTTTGGTCTCTTGCTAGGCACTTCTAGATCAAGAGCAATTTTGTGAATGGACTCATCTTCACCTCTGAGAGTATGATCATACCATCTGAGGCGTATCCGAATTGCTCCAACTGGTCACACCATGCTTGCACTTGATGTTCAAGTTCGTCCTTGTCCTCAGAAGCAAGCATTATGTTATCAGCATACAGCAAAGTCCAAGGTGCCGGTTTCTGCAGATCTCTAGTAACTGCATCCATTACAACAACAAAAAGGAGGGGAGAGAGGGCAGAGCCCTGATGCACACTGATGGTGATGGGAAACTCCAACAATGTGCCAGCAGCGGCCTGCATCCTGCTTTCTGGCTAGCTGTACAGAAACTAGACCCAGTTGATCAGTTCTTCGGGAACAGCATGGTCTCATAATGTGTACCACATTACTTCATGAGGGACGCGATCAAATGCTTTCTCCAAATTGAGAAAGTAGGGGCCCTTTCACACTGCACAATTGTATCACTATGATTCCATTTTAACCACCATGGCAGCGTCCTATGATTTGCAGTTTTGTTGTGGGCCTCCAAATAATTTTTGATGTATAGGGTCCCTAAGGCAAACATGTTTTCTTGACAACCTTTGCTGAGAGGAGGGTTTGCCATTGAGGCTGAGAGAGTGTGACTTACCCATGTTTACCCCCTGGTTTTCCATGTTCAAGTGGGGATTTGAATCCTGGTTTCCTGGAGTCTGACACTCAAACCACTATACCCAGACAAGGTCTCATTGGCATTTTGAAGAGAGCTATTCAGAATATTTTGCCAAGTAAAGCTCTGTTATCTCACCAAACTCCAGCTTTAAGATGCTGCTATGAAGTTAAAGTGGAATCATACTGCTGCATTTGTTTATGAAATGCCCCAGAAATTAGCCATTTGTGGTCTTCCAGGTGCAATTGGACTATGCATTTCATTATTTAGAAACCCCTGAATAACTGGCTATGAGAAATAGAGCTGATTAGGGTTGTAGTTCAACAGTATCTGTATAACCAGGCATGTAGCCAGGGGGGGGGGCTAAGGGGGCTTCAGCCCCCCCCCAAATTCTCAGGGTGGTCCGCGAAAAGGCCTTACTGGTACATTATTTAAACTGTTATGTTTATTCATATCGTGATCTGATCACCATGCTTATTATATCCCACATTCATGGGGTTATTGGGATAACAATACAAAAGGTTTGCTAGGGTAGACCCTCTTCCACCCAGTCTCAGCCCCGAACCAATCTTAGCCCCCCCAAATCAAAATCCTGGCTACGGCCCTCTGTATAACAGTTGTCTACTCCTGATCTAAGGGAACACATAGAGTTGATCTCAGTTTCTAAGTCTACAACTTATCTAAAAAGAGGAGGAGATTATGAATCTCCACCAACTACATCTCAAAATGGCATCCTTGAACCTAATTCCATTCCCTCCATCCGTGACTCATGTTTGATTCCTCACCTGCACCACATAAAGATTTTAGGATCCAGGATTTTACCCTCTTGGTATTTCAGAATATGTAAAGAGCCCTCTGGGTATATCAGAATATTCAAAGACCAGTCATCCTGTGAAAATGGCCATGCCTACACATCCCTGCCACCTAGAATAGTTCTGTGCATACACTATGTCTGCACAGCTGCACTGAAATGTGGGAGGAATTAGTTATCTTGCAAGCCTTTCAAGTGGCCTCCCCTGCAAAGGAGGAGAAGTACAAAAAGAACAAGCAAAGCAGAACACAAGTCAACAATATTTTTTTTAAGGTGGGGCTGCAGCAGTTGGCATATTTTGACATAATAACTGGTGAATCAAGTGGACGTTGATTCTAGGTTGACAAAGGTGTTAATCCCAATATTCTCATTTAGAATAAACCCATGGAATCAATGACATCTATATAAGTGTAAACTTACCTTTCGGCAAGTAATTCAATGTCAACATTATAACTGGGACTAACAATGGGATTTAGAGCATAGATGGGGTTACACTACCCCTGAGGACACAGGCCTTGGGGGTCCTCCTGGACTCAACGCTGTCATTTGATGCTCAGGTGTTGGTGGTGGTCGGGAGGGCCTTTGCACAATTAAAACTTTTGCGCCAGCCGCAACCATACTGTGTTAAGTCTGACTTGGCCAGGGTGGTCCATGTCTTTGTTACATCGAGATTAGTCTACTGCAACGTGCTCTACATGGAGCTGCCCTTGAAGACGGCCCGTAAATTCCAACTAGCACAATGGGCAGCAGCCAGGCTCCTAACCAGAGCTAATTATAGGAAGCGTACAATGCCCCTATTGAAACAGCTCCACTGGCTGTCAATAAGTTGCTGAGCCAAATCCAAGGAGCAGGTGATGACCTATAAAACCCTAAACGGTTCAGGACCCGCCTATCTCTGTGATCACATCTCCCTTTATTAACCGGCGCAGACACTAAGATCCACTGGGGAGGCCCTCCTCTCACTCCCACCACCATCTCAAGTCTGGTTGGTGGGGACAAGGGAGAAGGCCTTCTCGATGGTGGGCCCCTGCCTCTGGAATCACAGAATAATAGAGTTAGAAGGGACGACATGGGCCATCTAGTCTAACCCCCTGCCATGAAGGAAAGCACAATCAGCCTCTGTTTAAGTGTCCAAGGAGGGAGCTTCCACCACACTCTGAGGCAGAGTTCCCCCTTCATTATGACACCCTTTCACATATTTATACATGGCTATCATATCTCCTTATACATGTCAATTTGTTTAAGCAATACTATTTTTAAGTGGAATGACTGCTTTTCAACATTTTTACAAATAGTTGTGTGTTTTGACAGGAATGCTATGAATAATCCATCCATTCTGTGAGGAACATGAGAGGCCAGTGCATTATAATGTCCACACTGAGAAGCAGTCACACTACAGATTTTCAAGCTGTAGTCTTTCTGATACTTGTCAATAGGGGCAGAGAACTAACCCAGGGAATGTCTGCATGGAAAGAATGGTATCCTTCTCCTGAGTTATTGAGCTAATACAATAATAAAATATTTCCTCAAATAAAACGCAGTTCAATTTGTATAGTCTATGCCAGGGCTGTCCAACAGGTGGCCCGGGGGCCATAACGGCCCCCAGCCTGTTGGGCATGGCCCCCGCTATGCCCCCGGCCGCCATTTTTAATTTTTTTTTAAAAAAATGGTGGCCAGGGGGGGAGGCGGTGCAGGGAGGAGGAAGTGAGCCAGCTCCTCCTCCCTGCACCGCCCTCCGTCCCTCTCTGCGCCGCCGCTGCGAGATCGCAGCGGGGGGGGGGAGGGAGGGGAGGAGGAGTAGGCGGGGCAGGGAGAAGGAAGGGAGCCAGTTCCTCCTCCCTGCACCGCCCTCTTCTTCCCTCTCTCGCCGGCGCCTATGCATACCGGTTTGCATCGGCGCCAGTGAGAGGGACAAGGGGCGGTGCAGGGGAGGAGGAGCTATCTCTCTTCCTCCTCCTTTGTACCACCCCTTGTCCCTCTCAGTGGCACCGATGCAAATCGGATCACATCGGCGCTGGTGAGAGAGGGACAATGGGTGGTACAAGGAGGAGGAAGAGAGCTGGCTCCTCCTCCCTGCACCGCCCCTTGTCCCTCTCTCGCCGGTGCCGATGCAAACTGGTTTGCATCGGCGCCAGTGAGAGAGGGACAAGGGGCGGTGCAGGGAGGAGGAGCCAGCTCTCTTCCTTCCCTTCCCACCGCGGCAGGCGGCGATCTCTGGCTGCAGCGGCGGGGAGAGAGGGGCGAGCCGTGGGGAGAGGCTCCCCGTGGCTCATCCCTTCCTCCTAAAGCCGTGACATGCCGGCTTCCTCAGAAGGGCGATTTCGGCTGCTTCGCGCTTCTGAGGAAGCCGGCATGTCACGGCTTTAGGAGGAAGGGGCGAGCCTCGGGGAGAGGCTCCCCCGCAGCTCGTCCCTTCCTCCTAAAGCCGTGACATGCCGGCTTCCTCAGAAGGGCAATTTCGGCTGCTTCGCCCTTCTGAGGAAGCCGGCATGTCATGGCTTTAGGAGGAAGGGGGGCGAGCCGCGGGGAGAGGCTCCCCCGTAGCTCGTCCCTTCCTCCTAAAGCCGTGGCAAGCAGGCCGCCTCAGAAGGGTGAAGCAGCCAAAATCGCCCTTCTGAGGAAGCCGGCATGTCATGGCCGGGGGAGGGGTGGGGAGGGGGCGGAGCTGGGAGGGCTAAGGAGGGGGCGGAGCTGGGGGGAGGGGCGGGGAGGAGGCGGAGCTGGGGGAGGGGGCAGACCCTTCGGCCCCCCAGATGATCAATGACTGGAAGTCCGGCCCCTGGGCCAAAAGATGTTGTACAGCCCTGGTCTATGCCACCAGTTACCTGTGTCCAAGCAAGGGACAGGCCTCATCTTAAAGCTGTGCCATAATTATTTCTCCCCCTTCCTCCCCCACCCCCAAAAACCCCACAAACCTGGTGTATATGTGTGTTTACACTCTCTACTTCCACTGGTTTCTGTCAGAAGACAATAATAGAAGTTTACTGTAAAAACAACAGAGAGTGGGCACCTTAAAAACTTGTAAATTTATTTTTTCATGCGATATAACAAATTTGTCAGTCTTCAATAGGATTGTAAATCTTTGTAAATGTTGTTCTTCCAGACAAGAACAAACACTTTTGCTATTTTTCTCCTGGAGAAAGTCATTGGCAACCACACAGTATTCAAAAACTGTGGTTCAGTACATATTCCATGCCATGAAAGAAAGAAGGAAAAGAAAAGAAAGAAAAGAAAGAGCGTGTGGATTTTCTTCATTACAGAAGCAATATTTCTATGTAGAAAACACGTCTTTTTGGCATAGCTGGATCAGAAGACAATGTTTGTTTGACACTGCCTTCTTCCAAGACTGAAAGAGTGAGATTTCCCTAAGGTCACCCAGTGGGTTTCCATGGCCAGGCAGATCCGACCACTGGTCTCTCATGGTCCAATACCATATTGAAAACCCTTGAACTAATCATTATCACAGGGCTGCTTTTTATTTTTTATTTTTCTTTCTAATCTGGGCCTCTTTGGTTTTTTCCATCAAGGCAATTGAAAAACTGGAGGAAAGGAGGGTCATTATACTTGATCCTGAAGCACATTTATAATGGCTCATAGTAAAAAAGAAGCCATTACAGTGAAAGCCTGGTTGAATTTGGTGACTTTCTGGCCACTGTAACTCTGAGTGGTCATCAATACCTGTGCCTTGGTCATTAGAAGACAGAATTACTTTAGATCAGAGATACCTTGTCTTGCAACAATAAACACAAGCAAAGTATTGTTGTTGCTGTTAACTGCTATCAAGTTGAATTTGACTTATGGCGATCCCACGAATGTGAGATCTCCAAGTCACCAATCCTCAATAGCCTTGCTCAGGTCTTGCACACTAAGGGCTATTATTTATTTAGTTACTTACTTACTTACTTAATTACTGTATTTGTATACTGCTTTTCTCACCCCTGGGGGGACTCAAAGCATTTTCCAGCATAATCATGGCAAAATTTAATGCCAACATACATGTGAAGAACCACAACATAAAATCAAACAATAACATATAACTGTGACTTCAACTATTAAAACCATATTAAATCATAAAACGTAAGCAGCATTTAGACATAGGATTAAAAACATATTAATATAAACATATGTTTATTAATATAAACATTCCTCTCTGTTGGCGCCCCCTTGTAGTGGGGGAGAGGCTTGCATACCATAATGAAGTTGTGAGCTATGCTGGCAGTGGCAAAATAGCCACTGGTAGGGCCTCCCATGCCAGACAGGTCACAACTGAAGGGTCTGACAAAGAGTGTCAATGGGCAGGCTGGGCTCTCTAACTTTTGGCAACCATCCTAGGAGAAGGAAACCTCTAATTTCAAACCCGGGCAGATGGTGCTTGTCTAACCCTGTAAGGTCAACCATCTAAGAGAAGAAAACTCAAACCAAACCTACAACCTGAGGATCTCGTTGCCACCGACCAAGCTTGCTAGGCCCCGGCAGACGAACTTTTGGTTTAAAGGGTGAGGCCAGTTCTGTGCACGCTGCGCTCCACCAGAAAAATCCTCCAAAACTCTTAGTCATCAACGCACTTGTAGAGAGTGTGGGATGAGTCCTTCCTGAATCTTCGTTCGTGAAGAAAAACTAAGGAATATAAACATTAAAATCACATAATCCAAAATCATGACCTGAGGCCATTCCAAGTGTCAATTGCACACAATCCCTATTCATTTTTTGTACTGCTTACTAACCAAAAGCTTGGTCCCACAGCCATGTCTTTGCTTTCTTTCTGAAGGCCAAGAGAGAGGGCGCTGATCTAATTTCACTTGGGAGGGAGTTCCAAACCTGAGGGGCCACAACTGAGAAGGCCCTGTCTTTCATCCCCATTAACCGAACCTGCAGAGGAGGTGGGACCAAGAGCAGGGCCTCCCCAGAAGATCTTAATCTCCTAGCTGGTTCATAGAGGGAGATGCATTTAGACAGGTAAACTGGGCTGGAACTGTTCAGGACTTTATAGGCTAACACCAGCACTTTGAATTGTGCTTGGTAGCAAATTAGCAGCCAGTGGAGCTGATGTAACAGGGGAGTAAGGAATCTGGCTGTTGCCCATTGGACCACTTGGAGCTTCCGAACAGTTTTCAAAGGCAACCCCACAGAGTGTGTTGCAGTAGTCTATTCAGGATGTAACAAGACTGTGGACCACTGTGGCCAAGACCATGGCTCCCTTTGGTTGAGACTAAGATTTCAAATGGAATCTTTCACTTTTCCTTCTGGTTTCTGACTTACCGAGCATTGTTTTCTCTTTAGTGAGTGTCTTCTCATGATATAGCAAAAGCATGACAGTTTCACTTTAGTCATGTTGGTTTCTAGGGAGAGTTCAGGTATGATTTACTTTAGGACCATTTGTTTGTATTCACACAAAATGGAGGCCTTATCGCCAGCGCAGTTGAAGGTTGTGGCAGGCAGACTTGGTTTATAGTAGAACCCTGAGGTTCACCAACTGGAGTCAAAAGCAAAATACATTAATAAGTTAATACTGGTCCACAAATTCATTCTGATTATCAGAAGTAAGAGAAAATCACAGTCCCTTCACACTAAAATCCATACCAGGTCACTCCATGCAGTTCATTTCAACAGTAACATTTTGGGCAAAGGACTAGGAGTGAGTCATTTTGTTGCTTGTATTGTTTAAGGGGGGAGAGGGTCAGTAAGTCCTTTCTGATATATTGTAAAGCATTGAGAAGTCTGCCAGTAAATCCAGATCTAACTTCTGCTCACCTTCTGCAGCAGGGGGTTGTCTGTTTTTCTTTGCTTTTGATACTCTGTTCCTATTGCCTGCTCACATAATACTAATACCAAAAAAGAAACACAACTATACTGACTGAGGACGTTTCCCCATCTTTCCTTCATATTTGCCACCTGCAGCGATGCCATGATGCTTCTGGGCTAAATGTGTTGAGCACAAAGTATCTGATCCATATGTACTGAACACAATATACACTTTAAAATTCTATGTGTATTTATTCAGCATGAAATAATGGGTTTAGCAAATTGCAGCGTGCATAAAATATCTCACATGTGTACATTTTGTTCAGTCTAGCATTTCAGACTTTGTCTAGCTCACTATTATGATAATTCAGCATCCGCAAGACAGAATTCAAATAGAATTCATGGAAAATGCTCCATTTTTAATGGTGGTTTATAATGTATAGTTTTGGAGCAGTATCGAGTGTTTTCCAAAAGCTTTGCCGGAACTGTTATTTTCAGTTTTTTAAACTTATTTAGTTCACTAATAGAAACCTACATTTTTACAATGTCTTACTGTTGTGCTTTTAAACATTCAAGGTGCCGACTAAGAGTTGTAAACTGTGAAGTAACTACCATGAAACAGATGAAGTAAAGAACGGAAGGTGGATGATTTTGAACATAAAGAAGGAGTATGTGGTGAGTGTTACTTTTCTCTTATTTCCATCATTTGGCATGACAAAAAGCTCAATTTATTACCCTCTTTCTTTTCTGATTTAGGGCTCAAGATAAACTCTGCAGTTGTGTGTACTAAAAGGTATACCAGTCACAAAGGTTTCCTTCTAATAACTAATTGCACATTATACCGTTTCAGCCATGGCATGCCACCGTATTTAATATTCACGTGTCACCCATCAGCACCTGCCTTTGAAAAATATCCTTTACAATTAATTCATTCTACCAGAAATTATATACATTTTCATTCTCCCCTATGGATTATGAAATATTTAAATTACCCTCCTGGAATCTATATCCTATTATAATGAGATTTTGGGAATTTATATGTTATGTGCAATTATAAAAGCAATATGGATTGAAAGCATATCCTGAATGACTAGAGAACAAATACAGTATTGTTGAATAATCTTGTGGGGTAGATCAATCTATAGCCTCAGTTCCTCTCAGGGTGGGTTGCTGTGGCAACCGCCCCAGCTTCCTTTAAAACATTTTCCCCCTAAAGCTTACTTCAAGAGCTGTACCCAGCATGGGCCAAGCTTAAAAGCAGACAGATATAGGAAGAAGTGCTTTGGTGAATTGCTCTTTTAAAGCAGGGCTGTGGTAGGGAAGAGCAAAGGGAGGAGTGGGGTGGGGTCAGGGTATGAACAGAAAATGGAAACCACATCACCCCAGGGTTAGGATGCAGAAAACGGGGTTTATTTTCAATATCGCCCTGGCTCTCTATCATTTAAATGTCACTTCTATGATGTAAATTGGCAGGCTCGTTTCTTTCAAAAAATAAACATTTGACTATCATTCCAAATTGGGGAGGGGAAAAGAACTTTAATAATTACTGGAAGGGGATGTTAACTGAGCTCCCCGTGAAATAATCAGACTTACAAGGGGGGAAAGACGCTTGGCTGCACCTCAGCCTTTGGTAAGGTTATGGAAGGGTTGATTATTCCAATAATTACACCTCCTGTTGTGATTTTTTTTTTTTGTTTAATTCCGATGTCAGTTTCAGGTGGAGGACTGGGAAATGGTGCAAGATTTTCTGTTTCCTGTTGCCAGCAGGCCTGTGCCTAACAGGAACCCTTAATATTACCTTTTTGGAAGGAATCCAAAGGGGATTTGCTGCCAATTATTGGCTGTTTGTAACACATGTTTTTAAAATATGGTCTGGAGGTGCTGGGGTTTCAGTGTAAATTATACTGAATGCTAAATGACACAGGAAGATTCTACAGGTGTGTAAAGAGCTATTTTTATTTGTCTACTAAAATGTGACCTACAGAGATTTGAGAATGAAGGAAGTGATTTGGCTCCTACAAAATTTGTCTGTGAAGGACTGAAAGACCTTTTAAACAGAGAGACAGAGGGAGAGGTGCCTTGTTCTTTGCTCTGAGATTCTTCGCTCCTATTGAAAAATAATACTAGCACAAACCACTTGAGCACCAGTCCTCAGTATAAGGTCATCTCTATATATAGACTACTCCCTAATAACCTAAATGTGTAGATGATGCACAGGCATATGAAGCCACTGTATATATTTCTTTTGGCATGGTCATTCTCTGATTTCAGCCTGTCTCAAAGTAGTACCAACCTTTGCCCTGTCAAACCACTTTTGTAGTTTAACCTTTTATTTTTCCAAATTTACATTTTTGCTTGCTTCACTTCCAAAGGCTTTGGTTGTTGTCACAATTCCAACTTCCTGCAAAGTTATGTTATGCTTTCTCTTTGGAAAAGTATCAAAAGGATAGGTAGAGATAAATGAATGTCCCTGCCCCTTTCCAAAAGTGTGCCATTTTGCTGGAATTTGCTGGTATCTAAAACCTTCAGTTAACTTTCTAGATGGGAACTGGACTTATCTTGGATACAGCTGCATGAAAATACATTTCAGAATCAAATGGATTACTTCCATTGGATTTCCCACATGTTGTAGAATTCGCCAGTGGTGGATGTTGCCTCCTGCATAATTGAGTGGTGTATCCATTCCAGGTTTTAATGTGAACCTTAAAGATGTCCAGTGTGCTGAATCCTACCCCAAAACAGAGAATAAAGTTCAGATATCTCATTTGATCTTTGAAACTAAGCTGATTTGAGCCTGGTTACTACTTAGATGGGGACCCATCAAGAAACGTCAGGTTCTGGAGACTATATTTCTGAGGAAGGCAATAGGAAACCCCCTCTGAGAATTCTTTATCCTAAAAAAAAACTATGGCATTCATGGGTTGCCATAAATCAACAAGTAACTTGTAAGCCCATATACACACTGAAATGGAAAAAAAATGGGGGGGGGGGGGAATGCCACTTCTGTCTAGGTCCTCTGTGCACCCCTTCAAGGTTTGATATTGAAGACTCAGAAAGCTTCTGGAGTAAGGTTTTGGCACAGCTGAGAGCTCCATGAGGATGGGAAGAGAATTCCCAGTTTTGCTGACATTGGATATAGAAATACCCCACTGGATACAAAGCACAGCTCTGGATCTTTGCCATAGGTCTTGAATGGCCGATGCTTTGGTGAGGAATTGACCATGCACTTCTTATCCTATGATGAGAGTTACTAATCACTATCATATACAGTTCCAATTATCCAGATTGTGTGACCCAAATCAGTGGAACTTGGAAATGGTTCAGCAGTAGCTTTCTTTGAGCATTGTTCTCAATATATACCTATTTGAAAGCAAGCTCCTAAATATTATCTATTAGTCTTAATGAGTACCTCACCCCCCACCCACCCCCACCCCATTCACAAAGCAACATACATGCATACACATCAGAAGAAAAGAATAAGCAAACTATGGTAGAGGCAATGTATACCTGTATTTATATAGCAAGATGCTATTTAAAGTAGTGGTATGCACACACACTGGGGTTATTATGTGTCCTGGTGAGAGACCACACTTCAAACGTGACTGACTGGACATTTGGAACCTGTGTATGTGTGTTAAGGTTAGGGGCCACATTAAGTCAATGGGCCATACTTTGCCCATTCCTGTTTTAGATCAATATAGCCACTTACACATTTGGAATCCCATAGTCGAGGAGTTGCTATGTGTCCTGGTGAGGGCACTTCAAAATTCACTGCTACATTTTTTTCATGTTTTTGTTTCTCTTGATATAACCACAGATCAGAGGGACAGATGGGCATGCATAGGAAGCTGATGGAAGGCATATCTTTGCCAGTTCGGCTGATAAAGAATAGACCTTGCCTTATATGACATATACTAGGGAAGAACAGC
The DNA here is from genome assembly GCA_030556195.1 of Anolis apletophallus. Classification (NCBI taxonomy): domain Eukaryota; kingdom Metazoa; phylum Chordata; class Lepidosauria; order Squamata; family Anolidae; genus Anolis; species Anolis apletophallus. The sequence continues at coordinate 54,043,161 of JARBWK010000006.1, read as the reverse complement.
CCTTTTCTGAGAAGGAAAAGAGCACACCTTCCCACATGTTCCCCTATTCCCAAAGCCAACTGGCATTTAATAGTTTACACATCACAATTAGAGATGGGCGAATCTTCAGATTTCAGATTACTGTATTTCCTATTTCCCAGGTTGCAAGTTGCCATTAGCCCATTTTTTCATCAGTTATAAAACAAACAAAAAAAAACTCCATGAAAATCTAGATACCTATTTTGTATGCATTTTTCCTAATATACAGAGTACTGTGTATTCTTTTGCAAGTTTTCTTGGGGGGGGGGGGGTCCAAACATTTTGTCTGATATAATGCACATTTCTGAATGTTTCCCCCTAATATATTTGTTTGGTGTGTTCTTCCGTTAGTATTCACATTTGCTGTGTGTATCCTGAAAAGCTTACAAGTTTTGGCATATAAATTTAACATATCCAGATTAGTTCTATTTATACAAAAATTGTGACATCCCATATTACTCCTATATCCCAAATTGCAATACACTATAGCCAAGGTTCCATCAAAAAAGCAATGATTGGAAACGAAATTGTTTTGAACTGCAGCTCCTTGAAACCTCAAGCAAAGGTGGCTAAATTGCACTCCAGAAACAAATGTTCCATTCTTTGTCATTCCATTGCACCCAACTAAAAAGTCTCTCTAGATTTCTACAAAAAAGAGAATTTGCTAGATACCATATCTATTTCTGAATATTTTCATAACTATACTTCACCAAACACATATGATGCAGAAGTAAGTATGCCATGAATAGGGCCCATTCTAGACACGCCTTTGAGGCCCTGATCTTAGATCACACCATCCCTTCCCTTTCTGTAACTTTTGAATTAACTTGAATGTGGATTGTATTGGTATTTCAACATTGTACGCTAGTAAAAAAATAGATAAGTCATTACTGCAGACAATAATAATGAAAAGAAGATAGAATATAGATGTTTTTAATGTTTAGAATGAAAGTCTAAGCTTTCATTGGGAACATGACTCACTGTCCTATTCAAATGTGTAGGATTAGGGGATAGGTCTATCTATGTTTGTTGGTTGCTCAGTGGCATTGGATGCACATTGAATAAATCAGTAATCAATTTTCATATGTGAACAACTAGTACAGAGGAAATACCACTATCTCATGCAGTATCAAGTGCAGTGCTTTTTGAACGAAACAGTTTATCACATTCCACCAAGTGACTATGTAATGCATTATTGAGTGACAGGCCCAGATTAACACTTTTTTTGCGCCCTAGGCCATACTTTGAAATTATGCCCCCTTTAAGCCAACCTCCCGCCACCTCCAAGGTCCCCATTCCCACTGGCTGGAAAGCTCCGCTGTGCTCTGAAGGTCTCCCCGGGAGTCGGGAGGCTTGGGGAGAGCACAGCAGGTGCAAACTCACTCCAAAGGCACACGAAAGAGAGAGTGCACAAGAGAGAGAGAGAGAGAGAGAGAGCGGGAGAGAGAGCGGGAGAGAGAGCAGAAGAGAGAGCGGGAGAGAAAGAGAGCACGCGGGAGAGAGAGCAAGAGAGAGAGAGAGAGAGAGAGAGAGAGAGAGAGAGACGGAGGGGACAGAGCAGAGACTTTGTCGGGAGAAGGAGCGAGGAGGGGCATGAGAAAGGGTGGAAGTGGGGCGCAGACCAGGAGTTTTTTTGGTCCATGATCTGCACACACAAACCCCGGCTTGCGCCCCTAGGCCATGGCCTCGTTGGCCTTATGGGTAATCTGGGCATGTTGATTGATGTGCCTGCATGCATAGGTGAATTGGGCCCCTGAAATGTTTAATTCTGACTAGATATTGAGCAATGTGATATACACTGTCATTTCGATAGACCAGCCTCTATCTATCACATACTCTCCAAATGTGCTAGACTGCAACTTCCATCACCCCCTATCCAATGCAGTATTTTGCCACACTGGATATAATTAATGCTGAATACACCAGGTCATGAGAGAGAAATCTGGAGTAGGGGGTGTCCCAAGGAATGTATGTATTGAAACATGAAAACTTAAACAAACTGAAGTGTATCAAACCTCATTGGGTATTGTCTCACTCATTCACAGAAAGTTATGTCCCCATATTGTTTGCACTGCACCGTTATTTTGCTTCAGCATATATAAGTGTGAGTGGGTGTATATGTGAAGTCTAATGGTGTGAGACAATTGATAAGTCGCACAATCCAACATGGTGCACACTAGTTAAGGACCAATAGATGTTGTTGATGTGATGGGTTTAGAACAGTAGTTCCCAACCTGTGGTCTGTGGACCACCAGTTGTACGCAATAACTTAAATGTAGTCTGCAGCCTCACCATTACTACACTGCTGCAATAACAGCGGATGGTCTCACAAAACCGTCTTATAATAATATAACCCTCTGAGGCTTACTAAATATGGTTTTCTGTGGGTGAGCAGATAGTGACTACTGGATAGCATATGTTCTGTATCAGAAACTAAAGCTGATGTGGTCTATCCAATGCAGTTTTCTGAATCAGCACCCCAAATAACCAAACCAAATTTAAAGCTGACCAAAAACTTTGGTCAACCTTTGGGTGCTGATGTTGGAAAGTGATACCTGGGCAAGTGGTCCCTGGTTAAAAAAAAGGTTGGGAACCACTGGTTTAGAATCTGCACAGTTTCTCTGCACTTTACATATAAGGTCTTATAATAGATACTTAAAACGACCCATCAAACCTACCTAGTCTGTAATGAGCAAAATTGTTGCACTGTTGCTGACACCCAATGTCTCTTCAGTTAACAGTGATGTATCTTCCTGCAGAAATACTAGATTTTGCAGAAACATACTGTATGGTGAATGAATAAACACCACATTACCTTGACCTACTGGCATCATCTCCATCCATCTGCTAATAATCTATTCTCTAAAGAAGATTCTAGGCATCTAAGACATAAAATATACCAAAATTAAACCCAAATGCAAATACACCTATCTACTTTGTTAACTAGCCAATACAATAAGAACATTTTTTTAAATTGTTGTGTACCTTCAAATCATTTCCAACCTATGGAGACTCTAAAGCAACCTTATCACAAGGTTTTCATGGCAAGATTTGCTCGAAAGAGGTTTGTCATTGTCATCCACTGAAGCTGAGAAAATGTGATGTGCCCAAGTTCACCCAATGTGTTTCATATCTGAAAAGGGATTCGAACCCTGGTCTCTAGAGTTGTAGTCCTGTACTCAAACCACAATTACAGGGTTAATAGTGCCTTACAATGATCCTAATTGAAATTGTATTCAGTAGTTCCCGTCCTTCATATTAAGTTTAAATCTGGACAATTTCTCCCCAGATAGTAAGTTCAACTATCTGATCATTTTCTTTTCTCTGTTCTTTCAACTCTGCCAGTTCACAGGTTTTCCCCCTGGTCACTTTGGCTTTTGTTCTATATATATATAAAGAACACATACATTCTCTTTCTTTTTTCATTGTAGGCTCTTATACATGTGCATAACTAGGGTGTCCATTTACTTCATAGAAATCATTCCTGCATTTGGAATTAACTTGTCCTAAATCCAAACTCTCAAAATGGAGAAGCACAGGGCCATACATCATTCTTATTCAAGAAATCACAGATTCCTCTTTTCCATCCTGTAGCCAGTGGGCAGAGTTCTGGATAAAGACAAGAAAAATCTAAATTTAAATCTCACTACCCCTCCACCACTATTACACATGCTTCTCCACCATTAGCAGCCTGAAATTGAAATTATCCCAATTGAAAAATTATACCAATTATGCCAATGGAATGGAAATTACACCAACAGAAAAATGGCTGAAATATATCTTTTAAAATCTGAGTTTCATACTCTCTGCCCATCGCCTACGCATGTAGAGATTCATTTCTTTATCTCCTTCTCAGAGTTTGAGAAGATTATTTTTGACTAGGACTAACAAACTGCCTGGGGATTCTGGAAGTCTCCAGATGTTATCTCTGAGATCACCTGCAAGAGGGTCATGCCATATGGCACCAAAAATACCATAATAATAATAACAACAACAACAACAACAACAATAACACACTCTATTTATATTCCACCCTTCTTCCTTGGGGGACTCAGAATGGAATAATACAGCATTTACATATATAGGAAAACAATAAATGCCTTTACAATCATATACAATGAGACACAAACACAAAGGCAAAGGCTTCTCCTTTCATTTCTGGCTTCTGGAGGCGGTGCTCATCTCTGGTTCTGGGGAGGTGCTTTTTCTCCTTTTTTAAGCCAGGAAGCCCACATTGTCACTTCCTGATGGTGTGGCCAGTAAGATTTTTTGGAATGCCTTTTCCCGCCAAAACGGTACTTATTTATCTACTCACATTTGCAAGTGTTTGAACTGCTGGTTGGTATGAGCAGGAGCTGACAGATGGGAGCTCACCCTGTCTCACAGATTTGAGCTGCCAACCTTCAAGTTAGCAGTTCAGGAGCACAAGTGTTTAACCCATTGTGCCAACTCAAATGTCACCTTCCCCACTGGCATAAAATGACCACTTTAGAGCAGTAATGGCAATATCAGTTTACTCTGAATTGTAAGTCATCTTCCCTTACCTTCCTACTTACAGCAGCCCATGGAATAGCCCGTGTTTGCTTTTTTCACTATGAGCCGATCAGGAGGGAATGGGATAATGTAAGGAAATTAAGCTGTTTTCCCTCACAGTGACAGTAAGGGGAAGGAGTTGGCATAAACTTGTATTTCTTCCTGAGACATTTCAGGGAAACAAAAGTGCTTAGGGTAGACTCCATTTTCTTGATCTCGTGTGTCCTGACTATGGTGGCTCTATTATTTCGGAAAATGGAAATCACCAGAATCTTTTTGGAAATGTTATGATCTTTGGTAAGGCATAATCTTGTTCGAAGTCACAGCCTTTTGAAAAAAATACGCCATAACCTCTTGGTAACAGCATGACCTGCTAGAGACATAACCTTTTGGGAAAATGGCATCCACCAGCATATATTATATACTAGCTTGGGGACCCGGCCCTGCCCGGGTTATTTGTGAAGCGCAGCAGGATGTAGAGTGGGTCATGGGGGCTCTGTGTGCCAAGTTTGGTCTTGATCCATCATTATTGGGAGTTGCAGTGGTATCATGAAATTACTGAAGGTAGTGCAAGTCCCATCATCTCTGTGTGTCCCCTCCCCCAAAGTGTAGTAGGATGTAGATTGGGTCATGGGGGCTCTGTGTGCTAAGTTTGGTCTGTATTGGTGAATGGATGAGGGATGCATTCTTTTTCGGAAGTGAGTGAAGGTACTTCAAGTCCCATCATCCGTGGTCCGTCTCACAGTAAACTGCACCAGGCTGTAGAGTGGGTCATGAGGGCTCTGTGTGCCAGATTTGGTGTTGATCAGTCATTGGATTAGGTTTGTAGCAGGATTGGGAAGTGAGGGAAGGTACTGCAAGTCCCATCATCCATGTTCTCTCCCCTCCAAACTTCAGTAGGATGTAGAGTGGGTCACTGGGGCTCTGTGTGCCAAGTGTGGACTTTCTCGGTGTTTTTGGGGGCCACAGTGGTCTGTGGGAACAGAGGGGTGTGAAAATACTACAAATTCCATCATCCATTGTCAGTCCTCCCCCGAACCTCACCAGGACGTGAAGGCAGTCATGGGGGTTATGTGTGCCAAGTTTGGTCTCAATCGGTAATTGGATGAGGGTCGCAGCAGACTTGGGAAGTGAGTAGAGGTACTTCAAGTCCCATCATCCATGGTCCACCCTCCTCCAAACTGCACCAGAATGTAGAGTGGGTCATGAGGGCTCTGTGTGGCAAGTTTGGTGTTGATCAATCATAGGATTAGGTTTGTAGCAGTCTTGGAAAGTGAGGGAAGGTACTGCAAGACCCATCATCCATGTTCTGTCCCCCTCCAAACTTCAGTAGGATGTGGACTGGGTCACTGGGGCTCTGTGTGCCAAGTGTGGTCTTTATCAGTGTTTGTTGGGGGCCACAGTGGTCTGTGGGAACAGAGGGTGTAAAAGTACTTTTGGATGAGGGTCGCAGCAGACTTGGGAAGTGAGTAGAGGTACTTCAAGTCCCATCATTCATGGTCCACCCTCCTCCAAACTGCACCAGAATGTAGAGTGGGTCATGAGGGCTCTGTGTGGCAAGTTTGGTGTTGATCAATCATAGGATTAAGTTTGTAGCAGTCTTGGAAAGTGAGGGAAGGTACTGCAAGACCCATCATCCATGTTCTGTCCCCCTCCAAACTTCAGTAGGATGTGGACTGGGTCACTGGGGCTCTGTGTGCCAAGTGTGGTCTTTATCAGTGTTTGTTGGGGGCCACAGTGGTCTGTGGGAACAGAGGGGTGTAAAAGTACTACAAATCCCATCATCCATTGTCAGTCCTCCCCCAAACCTCACCAGGACACGAAGGCAGTCATGGGGGTTATGTGTGCCAAGTTTAGTCTCGATCACTGATTGGATGAGGGTTGCAGCGGACTTGGAAAGTGAGTAGAGGCACTTCAAGTCCCATCATCCATGGTCCACCCTCCTCCGAACTGCACCAGGACGTAGAGTGGGTCATGGGGGCTGTGTGTGCTGAGTGTGGTCTGTATTGGTCCTTTTTGGTGGCCTCAGTGGTCTGTGGGAACCAAAGTGTTGGAAAGTACTACAAATCCCATAATCCGTGGGTCATGTCCCCCGACCCGCGCCAGGACGTAAAGGGGGTAGGGGGTTATGTGTACCAAGTTTGGTGCAGGTCCATCACCCCGCTGGTCGCTGTGGCCTGTGAAAGTGGCTGCCACATATCCGCCCTGGCCTGTGAAAGTGGCTGCCACATATCCGCCCTGGCCTGTGAAAGTGGCTGCCACATATCCACCCTGGCCTGTGAAAGTGGCTGCCACATATCCGCCCTGGCCTGTGAAAGTGGCTGCTTCCGCCCTTCTGCCCTCCCGCCCTCCGCATACACACATACAAACATTCCGTTTTATAAAGGTATACAGATATATATATATATATATATATATATATATATATATATATATAGAGAGAGAGAGAGAGAGAGAGAGAGAAGAGTTTTAGAAGTGTTTTTAGTTGCTCAAAAACATGTATTCTCCCTTAAAATATATTTGCCTTTAAATCATGTTTTCAAGAGACAAAAATAAGCAGACTTCTTTAAAAGTAACATAGTTGGTTTACTCAAAAACTTCAAGTATTTAGCATGCAGGTGCATTGCTTATCAATCCAATTACAAGGAGATTTGAAGTAGTTTCTCTGTGTAGGTCAGTGTTTTTCAACCTTTTTTGAATCGCGGCACATTTTTTACATTTACAAAATCCTGGGGCACACCACCAACCAAAATGACACAAAATGACACTCTAACTTACTATATTGTACTATACCATTATACTGTATTATTATTAGTACTATTACAAGTAATATAAAATACATAATTTCAATATTGTATTATTTTAAAAAGTGTTATCTTGTATTACATTATAATAATATAAATATTATAGGTACGTACAATATATTATCAGTAAAGCACAGGAGTTAATCCTGACTTATCATTACTCTCATAGTCAATAACGATATACACCATGACTATGACAAATACTGATAATATAACAATATAATAGCATATAATAAGGGAAAATAATAATATTATGTTAATACATAGTTCATAATCATAATAATGTAGCCCATGAGGCTCCTTCCACGTCACGTCACAGTCTCTGAGGCCCGGTAGGCCGCACGCGTACCTGCCCGGAGGCGAGCCTCATTGTTCCCCGTGTCGTGGAAGCAGTGGGCGAAGAGGCAGTAGAGCCGCGGGTAGGAGAGGAAGCCTGTGAAGGTGGAGGAGGCAGCACCAGTCAGGGCCAGGCTCAGGCTCAAGGGCTTCACCGCCCCGGCTGGCCGGAACAGCACCAGGCCCGCTGCCAAGCCCAGCACTGCCAGGCACACCCGCCGCATCGCCTCAGACGAGGCACTTCTGCTCCACTGGCATCCCCTCAGGGAAGGCGCTTCCAGTCCTGCCGCCTCTGCCATCTTGGTGCCGGGCAGGAGTTCAAGGCCACCGTGACGGAATTGGCCCATGGGGAATAAAGGGGCGTGGCTTATTCAAGACTCAAGAGGTTCCAATTTCCCACAGCACACCTGATGATTACTCACATCACACTAGTGTGCCATGGTACACCTGTTGGGAAACACTGGTGTAGGTAACACAGGGCATCTTTCTTAGAATCAACAATCCATAGTCTAAACAAAGCATCTCTCTGTTCTGAGAGTCTAATACAGTCTCTGTAGTCTGTTTCAACTGACTTCTAAAATCATATATATTGTTCCTGCATTGAAGTTTCTAAGCATACTGTTTCTGCTGGCATCTGAAAGCAAACTGCTCCTACTGAAGCCTAAACTGAACAATTTCTAAAATGGAGTCTGAACCCTGAACAAGCCCAGTTCGGATCACATGGACTGCAGCCCCTCCCACAACAAAGAGTTACCGTCAAATTGCATCCCAATACACAGATATACAATACAGTAAGCAATTATATAACAAATAACTATAGTATAGTCTCGCTTCTCCAACCTTCACTCATCCAACATTCTGTATTATCCAACGTCGTCTGCCTCCCACTCAGATTCACAGCTGTTTCAATATATTGTGATGTTTTGGTGCTAAATTCATAAATACAGTAATTACTACATAATGCTACCATGCATTGAACAGCTTTTTCTGTCAATTTGTTGTAAAGCATGATGCTTTGGTGCTTAATTTGTAGAATCATAATGTAATTTGATGTTTAATAGGCTTTTCCTTAATCCCTCCTTATTATCCAACATTTTTGCTTATTCAATGTTCTGCCGGCCCATTTTTTCTGGATAAGCGATACTCTACTGTAGTGGAGGCTTGAAGAAGTTTGCTATTTCCAACATATTCTGAGCTTACTGTTGACCTTTCTATAAGACCAAGAGAAAGTGACTTGCCCAAGGTCACCCAGTGGGTTTCCATGGCTGAACGCTGGAGGGATTGACTATAGACATATTTAATTAGATATACTAAGATCTAAATCGATTTTCATTATTAAAGGATAGCTGTATTGGTCCAATAAGAGATGGGAAAGTAGCAAAAACACAGGAGAAGTAGCTAAAACACCTCATAGAAGTGATTCAACTCTTGAGTTCCTTGGAATTTTCTTCAATCTGGATATTAAAGGGGAAAAAGAGGGAAAGAAAAGAGAAAGGAAAAGATCTCCAGGAAGTATAAACTTGAGCTTTTTTTTCTCCTCCATTTTCCCCCTCAAAAACTCTGGAAAAGTTGTGATGCTTGCTCATTGTTTTGCAACATTGTAATCAGCTTTCATGTAAAAATTTGAGAATGAAATTTTTAATTGTTCCACTTCATTTTATCCTAAACTGCCCAGAAAAAGTATTATCATAAATAAAATAAACAATACACTGTAACTTGTAGATTTAATCAGTTTTATATACCTTTGGTAAAGGTTTCCCCCTCACATTAAGTCTAATTGTGTCTGACTCTGGGGGTTGGTGCTCATCGCTAAGCGAAAGAGCCAGCATTGTCCATAGACACCTCCAAGGTCATTTGGCTGGCATGATTACATGGAATGCTGTTCCCTTCCCGCAGAAGCAGCATCTATTGATCTACTCACATTTGCATGTTTTTGAACTGCTAGGTTGGCAGAAGCTGGGGCTAATAGCGGAAGCTCACGTTACTCCCCAGATTTGAACTGCTGATCTTCTGGTCAGCAAGTTGAGCAGTTAAACTTGCTGCACCACCTAGAGCTATATATCTTATACCTCTCGATTAACCAGGTTGCCCATTGTCATGATTGTGAAACAAAAAAATAATATCTAGAATTCCAAAATATGAAATACTTCAAAATTTGAAACATTGGTAGCTTTGCTTTCCACTGGGTCACAAACATTGCTCCGTGCACAAAATTATGTAAGACATTGTGTATAAAATTACCCACTGTGGATGCGATGTGTATGTAAAACATACATACATTTTGTGTTTAGACTTGAGTCCCATCTGTATATGCTAGTATTCCATAACCCCCCAAAAAAAACCCCCAATTTTTCTGGCCACAAGCATTTTGGATCAGGGTTACTCAATCTGTACCCATTTGTGAATAAGTATTCCCATACATTTATCAATTTCCATAAATGTATCCCTGTCATCATGGTGTTTAAACTGCCTTTGAAACTATTTGATCTGAATGTTTTTTTAATATGACTGTTTATTTGGCTTTTCAAACTTTTGTATTCACAATTCCTAACAGCAGGTAGTTGAAGTCCAAAACACCTGAAGGGCCGAAGTTTGCCCATGCCTGTTAACAGCTTTTGTTTGATTACTTGCTTTGGATCCCACAGTGATCCCCTTTAACTTAGATATTGAGTTCCAGGTTGGGAGGAAAGCAGGGTGCACATCAATTAAACATATAGCACTGCCTCTCTTTACTGTTGGGGGAGATACTGGAGCATACCCTTCCCCCTTGCCCCCACTCTCATACAGGCCACACTCAAGGGGAAAAGTCCTAAACAGAATCAACTGGGGACTAACTGGTGGCTAATCCAGGCTTGGCGTTAAGGATAAGGAGCGCCTGAGGTCAGGAGGAGGAGGGGGCGGGCTTGCCCTCTTCCTCCCGGGGTCGCGCCACGCAGGGAGAGAGAGCGCGCGCCTCCCTTTCCACGCGCAATCCTCTGAAACCTGTCTACTCAGAAGTCAGTCGAAAAGGGACGGTCGGGGCAGGTAGGTGTGGATCTCTCTCAACCCTTATTGGGAGGGGAAAAGAGCAGGTTGCCCATGTGGCTTCTTGTAGGCTCTTGGAGTTGGCAAGGCAAAGTGGGCGCCTCTGGTGACAGGCATCCAACTCCTGCGCGCAGAGTGAGAGGGGCGAGTGCCTGCGAAGGAAGGGAGGGAGGAAGGAAGGAAGGAAGGAAGGAAAGGGTCGCTTGAGCTGGCCAGCCTTATCCTCGCCAGCATTTCCCCACAAACTTTGACACCCCAGAGACTCATTCCCTCCCAAGCCGGGAGAAGTCCAGGCGCCTGTTTCCTGCGCAGTTGAGATCCGCCACCGAGGGGTAAGTAAGTAAGTGAAGTCCCTTGGAGGTGTCGTTTGACGCGCAGGCGGTGGAGGAGAGAGGGAAGGAGGGAGAGGGAGGGAAAGAAGAGTCCAAGAAAGGTGCCAAAGCGAGAGGAGGGAGAGGAAATGTCAGGGCCGCGATAAAAATACCCCGCCTCGAGGAAGGAAGGAGGGGAAAATGTTTCCGAAGTGACTCGAAAGTTGGCCAGGGAGAGAGGGGGGGGAGAGAGAGAGAGAGAGAGCAATCTATTTGAGCCTCTTGCTCAACTTCTCCTCCTTTCCCTTCTTCACCCGGCGATCCTCAAACCCGTTCAGCCTCAGGGGCTCCCTCTCCCCCTCGCAACACAAGGGAGGAGTTGCGCTCTGTAGCAGCGCAAAAGAGCTTCGATGCTACACTTCAGAGGCAGGGATGGAAAGGGTCCCCTGGTCCCGGCAGCCACTCGCGCTCTTTTCCACGCGTGGCTGCTGGTAGGTCTTTCTTCTCTCCCCCCCCCTCTATCCTTGAAGTTTGGGGGGCCGATCTCCGCGGGTGGCCTTGGCCAAGCCTTGCCGACCCCAGAGACTTTCCCCAACGCTCCCGCAGCCCGCCCGCCCACTCTTCCACCCACTCACTTTTCCCCACCCACCCACGTTTTCGCTCTCTTCAGCTCCGATGCCCTTCCCGTGACGTGGGGAGACGCGGAAAGGAGCTTGGCAAGTGTGTGTGTCTCTCCCTAAGGCCGCCAGGGCTGGAGTGGCGCCGGGCACAAGCCTCTCCATCATCACCATCATCTTCTTCACCCTCAACCCCACCATCATCATTCTCATAAGAGGCACCCAGAGGGTGGCTCCACCGTGGCCTTTGGCGCTCTTCCGGCTCCCACTGAAAGCAACCCCGCCCTCGTGAACCCCCCCCCCCCAACCCAATCGAACCCACTCCCCCCATCCTGGTAAAAAACTAAAATTAGCCAAATGTCAGCCCTGGCGAGATTGATTCAGCCACGAGGCAATTATCATTTAAAAAGTGCTTGATTGAGGTGCCTGATGTTGGGTGATTTATTCTGCATACCATATACATAATTAAAGCCGGGGAGTGGAGTAATTTATCAATCTCGTTGAGACTTAGAAGAGGTGAGGGGGGCTGTGGAAGAGAGAGAGAAACCTCGCCACCTCCTTTTGCAACAACACTGCCGAGCTGCCCTCTCTCTCTCTCTCCCTCTCCCTCTCCCTCTCTCTGTTTGTTTTATTAAAACGCTTTCGGGATGTGATCCCGCCCCCTATTTTTTTTTTCCAAGAGTGAAACTGATGGTTTCTCCAGCTCGGCAAGAGAGAGTCATTCGTTTGGGATTGTGGGAGGGAAAGAGAGAGAGAAGAGGAGGAGGAAAAGGGGGAGGCCAGAAGGAAGAGAAGCTGTGCCGGGCGTGTAGTTTTGTATCCTCCTTCCTTGCCTTTCTCGCTCTCTTCTCGTCTCCCCCCTCCTCCTTTCCTTCCTTCCTCCCTCCGATCGGCGATGCTACAAAGCCCGTGAGCTGTGCTTTCCCATTCGCTTCCCGTCCCTTCCTTCCTTCCTTCCTGGACGCCCTCTGGACCAGCCCGCTGACTTTCCATCCGACCACTTTCGCGCTGAGCCGGGCAGACACGCGTCCAAGGCGAGCGAGCGAGCGAGTGGGCTTCGGGCTCCTCATTGGACTGGGGCGCGAGGTTGCGTGTCTCTCTCTCTCTCTCCCGCGCGCGCGTGTGTGGCTGCGTGTTGAAACCAGGTGGCGAACATCTTCGGAGACTGGAAGAACTGAAGGCTGCCTTTCCCCTCCCCTCCTCCTCCTTCCTCTTCTTCCTTTTCCTTCCCAGTCTCTTCAGTGTCTCTTTCCCCCTCTTCCCAAGAAGGGGAGAAGCCCATCTCAAGGACTAGCCTCATCATCCAAACCTTTGCAATGTAAGTACACGTGGAATTCAAATAGATTGCTCTCTCTCTCTCTCTCTCTCTCTCTCTCTCTCTCTCTCTCTCTCTCTCTCTCTCTCATCTGTCTGAGGCTTAATGCAAGGGCTGCAGTCTGTGCCTATGACAGTAGGTTTAACTTGTACCAGGGAATCTATGTGTGTGTGTGTGTGTGTACCCTACTTTAACCAAGTCCCTTTGCACTCAAAACCCAAATAGGGAACTTGCTGAGGTTTCTGCTCTCCCTGGCCTGCCCTCCATCCACTGCCTGAGTGTTTAAAGTTTCATGAAGTGGTGTGTTTCACGTCATCCGGTGTGTGTTTTGATATTGTGAAGTGCGGCTCAGGTTTGTTTGTCTTTTGAACGTTTCACCAAACACTTGTGACCTTGGCGTCCTTGCCCTGCCAAGTTATCCAACAGGGCAGTGAAGAAATGAGCTGGCAGGAAAACAAATGCCCTTTTCAACTTCATGATGCAGCCGGGTCACTGTTGTTTCCATTCTTTGGTTTGCGACACAGCATCTCCTCCACCACCACAATCCCCCTTCCCTTTCCCCAGCACATCTTTTCATTGGCACACTTTGTGTGTCTGTATTTTCGAGATAAAGAAACATTTGCAGGGGGGAAACAAAGCACTTGGAACAACTTTAGCTGTAAGTTCAGCAAGGCTTGATCACATCCTAGTGTCCTGTAACTCTATAGTTATTTTTTCTAGGTTTGAGCTGGGTGTGAGTGAGAAAGTGGGAACCTATGGGTGATATTGTTATATAACTATAAAATGGGAATATTTCCTGCATAGGACCTAGCTCCATAGATTTGAGAAGTGAGAATGATGCTACTTCATAAGTGTCACTTGTTTGCAAAGTGTAATGGGACTTTTAATATTGATGTCAATGGAGAAGCATTGGAAAATCTCGTCTCAGAGGAGCACAAATAGGTCTCTTGAAGTACAATACTTGGTGTGCTACTTTTTACCTGCTGCTGTTTTAAGATACTTAAGCTGCAGAAGGGGAATCTGTCAGCATTTCAAGGATGGTCCATAAATGCTTCGCTTAACACAAAATGCCTTTTAATGGCATATATAAAATGGAACATAAAGACCATTGTCTTAAAACTATATCAGTTCCTCACACTTGTTTTAATAGAGGATATAAAAGTGTCCAGCTGGCTAATTACATTAGACAAATATGTGAAGCCTATTTTTCTTTCAGTGGCACTTAGTAGGGCACTTGGGGAGCACAGTGTAGTCCTTTACATGCTTTATAATAATGCTCAATCCCAAGGCTTTATAGAGGCAAAACACCGGGGGTGTAATTACCTGTGACCCGGCAAACCCCTCTTTTCAAGAGTAATTTCAGGTTCACCCAGGCTACTGAAGAAATGTCTTCAGTTCTAAATTAAGGTCTCAGGATGTTCTCATCATAATACTAAAGTTAACCTGTTTCTCACACTGTGGGATGTTAGAGGCAACAGAATGTGCATCCTTTGAAACGGTAATATGTTCCCTGTATTCTTTGATGACTCTTAATATTGTATGAGATTACTTAGTCCCACTAGGAGAACTGAGAGATATTTTTCATGAGTAAAATCTTTGTGATATGGAAAGTCCTTTCTGTATTCTTTTAGGATGTGTAGAATAGATAGCTCTATTTTAGATCTAGATAAGGAATTGCTGTTCACTGTTGTATTACTTTCAGAAGAACCATTCTGTGATTCTGATCGCACAAAACCTTTACGTTAATTAGGTCTCCCTGATCGAATGAATGACAATAAAAAACTCATAGGAATGAATGAGTGAAGATTTGTAAAATCAAGCATAGGAGCCGGAACAAATATCAGTTTCCAAACATGTAAATAAGACTACTGACTTCTCTTTACTGATCATAAAGACATGTGTCCCTAGCTTTTCTCCAAAGTGTGTTACATTATCAGAAGTTGCACATATGTAACAGGTGAGATTTCAAAAAATGCGGGCTTGGATTTGCAGTAAGCAACGCGTACTGTAGGTTTGTCATTTTATGTTATGTGCTTGGAATTTATCCAGTGTGGAATATTTTTTTGTGTTTAAAATGGATCTACTTAAAGAAGTTTATTTCCAAATAAATTGTGAGTAAAAAGTGATAAGTAGAAACACATTTCCTCGCGTATATATTGCTTGTGATACCATGGTCGATGGCAGACTTTATGTGGGCATATAAACAGGTGTCTGTATATTTTAATTACATAATCAAAAAAGTAATCAAACAAAACTAATTTAGTCCTATGGGTGAAAAACATAACTACCAGGGAATAGAAATATTTTTCAGCCCCTATCCAGGACTTCAATCTTAGAATGCTTGAAATGCAAACTTGTTTAACTTCTATGCTTCCTTTAATCATGTGGGGAGAAATGAGTAACATCATGTTCCAAAACATCATCTTGATAACAAATTCCATTGGAGTCAGTAGGATTTGCTTCCAAATAATTGTATTTTCTAGCACTAGATTTTTAAAATATGTTCAAAGTTTGGTTGCTTTTAAAATACCTCAGTTCTAAGAAGTTTCTTTCTTGTAGTTGTTTGGGCAAAGGCATACTCATTCTCTTTACAACTCCCTATCCCCCAAGCAGAGCCTTTTTGGTGTTCCAGTCTTTCAGCAATACCGGATTTCATATTGAAGACCAAATAGTTATCAGACTTTAATCTACTGGACATAGAGCAACTTTTTAGTTGTGGGGTGTAATCAAAATTAGAGTAACATAGCTTTGAATAGTTTGAAACACTCTTTCTCTGTGAGGATGTCAAAGAAGTTATTTTTGTGGAAACAGAAATAACTTCTTCAACATTTCTATATGTCATAGTGCATTTGTGTCTGCAGATATTTTTTCACCTCCCGAAATCCTAGAGTTTGGTGTAAACACACATTTTAGTTTACCTGCAAATGAGATGGTTATTATAAGTGAAATTTAATAAAGTTTTGCACCTTTGTGCAATACCTGCCACAAACTTTCTTAAAAGTCTCGTATAGTGGGTAACACAACTTTTCATAACTAATCAAAATCGATTGTGTAGGTGCTGCATTTATATTTGTATAGTGAGACCTGCATAATTTAGAACTAGTTGGCATACTGCACATTGCAGAAATTGTGAAGTGAAATGAGCAAGTACTTCAAGCACATTTTTTTGCTTTTTGAATATAGTAATTGGTTAGCCACTCTGAACAGATTTAAGTTAATCTTCTGAGAGCTGACGGTCAATATGTTACATGCGGACAGGTGATTAAATCCTAGTATCTTGAGTCCTATACCTTAATCTTAACTGTCGCATTGACTGCAGTGCAGTAGGGCTTGGCTCTTCACTTGGATCTGTCATCTTTAGGAAATCAGAGCAGCTTATAGAGACAATTCACAAAACCAACAGTGACAACAAAGTCTTATGCGCCTTACAAAAGGAGGATTAGTCAGTTCAGATGTCAACTTGATTGGACAGAGATAAAAGCTGATTGCTGCTACATGGCAAGGCACACTTCATTTCCAATTGGTTATTTATTACATAAGGGGTGCTATTGCTTGATTGCTTAGTCATTGTTAAGTGCAACTGGAGACAAGGGAAACTCAATTTTTTAAAACAACAACCTCTAGGGTTTGTTTTGGTGCTGTGGTCATTCAAAAATGCAACTTATAGCCGTTATAGTACTTGAGAAGTCTCAGTGGTCATACAGTTACATAAACATAAAGTCTTCTGTTTGTGGAGCTGCCATACCTGGTTACATCACACATCTTCCAAAGATCTTTCAGAAATGCTCAGGGATTTCAATTTTCCTTAGAGCAAATTTCCTTAAGGCAAAGTACAACCTCCAAGTAACTTTTACTTCAAATAAATGCTATTAAAATTGTTAGGATTGTTTTGGAAGCATGCATTGCAGATTTGCACTATTTGCCTTTGTTCAAGATATAGCAAAAATATGGATCACCTTTAAAATACCTTCAATTCAGTTTTAGAATGGGGCATTCAATAGTATTTGGTGTTAACATCTAAGGATATTTAGTCAACATGTTTTGTACTAAAATTGGAATCACAGAGCACTCTCATTGGCTAATTGGCTAGTATGATTTTACCTTTTTTTAAAAAACAAACTTTGAAAAGCACAAAAGATGTTGCCTAGTGTCTTTCACATTACTGCACTAGTGAGTCAGCTACACATGTAAACATAGTGTTATATGAAAAATGTATAGTTATGCGATTAATGTTCTGTTTTTAGAAGGAATACTATTCACAGATTGATAACAGTCCTTTTAAATATAGATTTTCTTTCTTTTGAAGTGACATTTAGGAAATGTTGTTTCCTATTAACCCCCCCCCCCCCATATAAATGACCTTATTTTTAGGATTCACAGCTTGTTTCAGGTGGAGTATTTGTTTATAAGCTGATTTAGGTTTATAGGCTGTGATCCTAAGCATATTTACTTAGAAGTAATTTCCAGTGAAATTAATGGGGCTTAAAATAAATGCAAATAGAGTTGACAAGACCGTCATTCTGAAGAGCAAAGGTTCTTATGCATGTTTACTTGGAAATAAGCTCCCCTAAAACTAGTTGAATTTGTTTTTAAAGGATGAGTTACAATTGGGGTACCAGTCAATTTAAAACAGATCATTCGGGATTAAGTCGATTGGGGTGTACATGTGTTGTATATGTCTAGTTGTGAAAACATTGGCAAGATTACCTTCTTATTTGAGGCTGAGAAAAAATACAAACAGTATAATATAACATTTAGTACTTATCATGAGCATTCAAAGCACCATGCAGTAAAACGTTAAATGACAAAAAATATTGTAAAATTTGCTGTATTTTGTGAAATGTCATTAATTTAACTAATTTATTAAGAAAGCATATGCAAATTAAGAATACTTTTGACACTTATAGCACCAAGATTCAAAAGTTTGAAAGATGCCATTTCATTTTTGAAGTTGGATTGCATTTGCGATGAACCAAAAGAGACATTTACACAATTTGGGTGCGTATATGTTTGGAGATAGGATTTTCAACATATAGATGATGATTAGTAACCAGAATTCTCTGGCAGTTATTATTTTCAATGGAGAGGAACCACTGAACAGAAATCTCTCTCCCGTATTTCATACGGGTTTCTATGGATGGCCAAATAAATGTCTAACTTTATGAAGTGAATGTCACCTAGTAGTGGAGTGATAGAGAGAGCCCACTAATAAAAATTTAGCAACCTTGTATTGTCACTATAACAAAGTGTTGTGAGATTATCTTTTATGGGACTTCTGACCTGTACTTGTGTGTGTTTATATTTTATAGTGATAGGGATTTTGAGGAAACTGTTCATACGAACACCCTCAACATAACCTAAAAATAACAGGAAAATGTATTTTCCACGCCTTGAAGACTAATGCTTAGCTACTGTAAAGGTGAATTTTGACCTTAATTAGAAATAGAGAAGTTTTTTAAAGCAAGTCTTCCCATTCTATCTAGAATTTATACAAAAAAGATTTACAACTAACATTTTTTCTACAATTCATAGCTCCATTGTGTGTAGGTGCATTTGTGTGTTCTATTTCACATAGTGATCAATAAAGACTATTCTATGTTGCTTCGGGCTAAAATATGCCAGAGTTTACTTTGGAATCAAGAACAGCAAATTATTTTAAACCAGAACTTTGCCACTCTGTATCAAATATATTTACAGTGTATATGAAAAATAACATGATCCAGAAAGCTGCCGTTTATTTGTGCCACTTGTCACTTTGTAATTGTCAAGTTAGGCTGTTTTAACATGGTACCTACCTAATGAATAGGTCCTTGACAAGAATGCTTGTCTTGCTGTGTGTCCATTGCTTAGCTGACACAGGACTGTTTGATAATCTTGTGTGTTCTAAGATGAGTTAGATCCCCTTCTGTTCTAAGATGGCTTAGATTCCCTTGAATCTGTTGCAGTTTAAAGCAGCTGATTCTTTACAAGATTGTAAGCTTTTCTTCTCTCCTTTCTCCTCTTTTTTTGCACACCAGAACCAGTACTGAATGTGCAAAAACTGTATGTCTCCTAGGCAAACTGTGTGTGTCTGTTTGTGTACATATATCTGAACTCTTGTGCATGTGAGCATATCCAAGAACAATTATGTTATCTGTATGCTGGCCATGGATGAGAAGAGCCAAACTGTCCAGAAAAAAAAATCAAGCAGCTTAGTAAATTAGGAAGAAAAGGCAATACTTACCCACCCTTCCAGTAATACATGTGGCTTAGCATATGATAGGCCGGGTTCAAGCCTTTCCTAATTTATTGCAATTCCCAAATACTTGATTAAATATGTACATGCTGGGAGTCCTTCAAAATACATAATAGGGCTTCACCTTTTAGGCAAAAGCAAACAAAATGGGTTGACTACATTCTCATTCTCAGTTAGACTTTCTTCTTTTTGAAAATGGAAAGCTGACATTTTTAAAAAGCATGATCTTTATTGGGACATGGAATTACAAAGGTACAGCTAGAAGTTCCTGCAGATTTTTGGAGCAGATTCCTCTAAGCCAAGCAGACTATTTTTTTCCAAAACGTGATGATAGTCGTTCTGCAATAGAGATTAAAATAGCTGGGTTGGACTGGAGCTGTTTTAGTATATTTTGTTTCCTGACGCAATGCTTTGCATTAGGAAATTATTAAGGC
This sequence comes from Anolis apletophallus, assembly GCA_030556195.1. Classification (NCBI taxonomy): domain Eukaryota; kingdom Metazoa; phylum Chordata; class Lepidosauria; order Squamata; family Anolidae; genus Anolis; species Anolis apletophallus. The sequence goes on along the minus strand of JARBWK010000006.1, from coordinate 54,023,534 downwards.
TCAGTTTGGGATGTAATAAAAGTTCAAGGAGGTCTTAATAAAATGCACTGAGAAGTTTTCAACATTATTTATAGTATGCTCAGTTTCCCTCATCTATAAGGCATGATGACCCCAACCCAAATTCCACCTGGTGTGAGTTGTATCCGCATTTCTCCCTTGTCCAAGATTGCAGCCATTGCTAAAGAAATAAAAAAAATAATCGGTGTGCTAGACTGTTTAAACCACTACCCATATTCAGCCATATCACTGTCAAAGAGTGATTTCAAGGCTGGACAAAAGAAATGGAAATTCAGAGAAAAAGACACTTTAGGCTTTATAGTACTACAGGCCAAATGTAGGATACCACCGAATCACAATGGCATGGTCATGGCAGTTGCCATGAGCCAGGCCTTTGAGTGAGCCACAAGTCATAGCTAGGAATACACAGGAATGTAGTGCTTCTTGTTCCATTTCAAATAGGAAATCTTCATAACCTTTGCTGACTGGGAGGACCAATAGCTAAACGGAGTGGGCATAGCCATGTCCTTGAGTGACAACAATGGTGTAAGAGCAATGTTCCAAGCTTTCCTACATTAGGCAGCTGAACAAACAGAAACAATTTCTCAAGACTAGCTTTGCCAGTTGCTAACAGAAAATAAGGAATAATTGATAAGAAGAGGGAGGAAAGAGTTGAACAGAGCTATAAGCCTATTGCTAGAAGGCCATGTAATATTTTCCTCACTTTTGAGTGACATTCAGGATATATCAAACTTTTACCTTGCTCCACCAGCAAGTTGCATCTAAAAGGATGCCTGTATTGTATTTCATAAATGAAAGAAATGACAGATATTTGATACTTAGCTTTAACAATTCTTTGTAGTGATGCTCCTCTGAAGGAATGGACACTCCCCTTGTAATAGAAAAAAAGATTTCAATAGATCTAGTTATCTGGGGCATGACAGCACATAAAAAGTAAGGCAGATACAATATGTTAGTTCATTTAACAGGGTCCAAGATATTTTTTGTTGTAGAAGAAAGGCATACTGCATAGGGAGGGAAAATTTAGTGCAGAGAAGCAGCGGGAGATGGATCGGGGAGGCTCTTAGCCCTATTCCAATATGCTGTTTGTCCTTCCATTTTGTTCTTCCACTGACTTTGGTGTTCACCATATAGTCAAATTCATATCTGAAATGAGAGCCAGGAGCAGCAACCTGAACTGGGGCAAATGTGGGCTGGGAGAGAATTGTGCATATTGTCTCTCATCAGCTCAATTTATAAAGTTGTTTTGCTTTTTTTTAAAAGTCAAGGCATTTTTTCAACTCCTAGTTCATAAACTGAAAGTTATCCCTCCAGATCCAAAGTAGCAGTAAAAACAGTTGAGGACAGATTCTACCTCAACCAGTTTTGTGAAAGCATCCTATCCAAAAATAGGGACAAGTAACAAAGGTATCAAGAACAGGAAAGTCTAATGTCTGTGAAAGGTTGTTGTGCATACAGGGGCAGAAGAAAGGTAATACAACTACTGCAATGAATAAACAACAACAACATTGATCCATTTCAGATGACTTTGTGATTTTAGTCTTAGGTTTATTGCAGTTAATTTGAGGTTAATATGCTCTCCTAGGCTATTTGTGATCTGTCTTTTAGTAGTTTTTATGCCAGATATGTATACTCAATTAAAAACCGTCTTGTAGTTCATTTTATAAAGCACAGCAGGATGTGTGTCATTTGTGGTGTTCAACCATTGCCTCGGTTAAACTGCATTGTGTGCTTTTACATTTTCAATCAATACCTGTTAAAAGATATGGGAGGGGAAGACTTTGTACAATGGATTAAGAGGACTAATTGCTACAAACTTCACAGGTCAAGACAATCCTTTGGAAATGTGGTCTTTTAGCTGTGTAATGATGTAGCTATTATGGATCTTTCCTTAATTTTTGATTGTTTGGACCTGCATGAGTACACTAATGAAATTGATTCTGAACAGCTAAATGGGTCAAGTTGTTTTGTGCATTTTGTGACAAGCTGATTATTTCTTTATTGGAGAAAAAAGATCCAAGATGTCCCAGGTGGATGTGCTCCAAACTGTTATATTTTAACAAAGATTTGAGAAGTCTCCTTTTATATAACAACATAATTCTTTATATAACAGCATAATTATTAGTCTAAGAGTCCCAAATATTAACATGTACACTTGGACTGCTAAAGGCACACGGCAAGTAAATGATATCTGGACATCTATCTATCTGTGGATTTCTGGGCATCTGTGTATATAGAGATGTCCAGAAATTCAATTACCTGCCATGCCTTTAGGAGTCCAAGTGTTGGCCTAGTATCTACATCATTTCTGGTTGTGGAGGATTTCCAAAGGTACACTGTGAATATAAAATGAAAACATGGGGCAAATTTAATAGAAAATCTTATTGCTAAACTCTTCTGGGTTTATTTCTTCCTATAATATATTTAGGACCCATCTTTTATATTTTTATGTTTTTCATATATTTTGAGGGAATTTAGGAAGCAAACTCATATGGAGAGTTCTTTGTTGTTGTTGTTGTTGTTGCTGGGTCATATGGAGAATTCTTAAACACTTTTATCTCTTTGATTTTATTGCTCCAATTCCATGTTTCTTCCATATTCAAATAGCGTAGAAAGGTTTTCAGATGGTCTGTGGTGAAGTTACACATTTGTTATCAAAATACTGCCGTTTTGTGCAGCAGATGTCTCTGCTAAAGTTTTTAAAGGTGTTCCAGCTAAATTGATGAAGGAGGAAAAAACATTGACAGATCTGGTCAATCTGTGCTATCAGTTATACTATCCTTTCGCAAAAATTGCACCAGTCGTACTGTAACATGTGGTATGTAACTGTGTAGATTTGTTAGTTTTATGTATCTAAAATGTTTACATGTTTTATTTTTCTTGAAATATAACACCAATTGTCAAAGAAAAAATATTTTTAAAAACTCGAAAAGGACTGGGAGTGTGTTAACTCTGTTTTAAAAATGCATTTCCTTTGAAGAACTATGCTTGGAAGCACATTTTGATCATAATATACATGGCCAGAGAGCAAAGTGAAATTATGGAATGAAGAAGATGTAGACGTTATATGCTACAGCTTCAGGCTGTCTTGGAAATGCTGTAAACAAAGTTATTGTCTGCATTTCACAAAACACAAATGGATACTTTCTGGAGCTTTAAGTATTCTGTATATCACACATTTTAGAATAATAGTAGAAAGATTTATCTCCTGCCACTTGCCATAATATGCCGCTATTGAAATTACACTAAAATATAGGTAGGTATAAATTCACAGCACTGTAATATAACTGTTAATGTTAATGAGGTATCGTAACCTGATAGACTCATTAAATATCAGAGAGGATGAAACAGAATTTCCTTTAACATGGTGAAGAGTAAACATTTTGTTTAAAAAGGATTTCATAGCCTAGTGATATCAGATCATGGATACCGTTATTAAAATTGAAAGCATGGCAGTGTCAGCAGTGGAAGATAATTTTAAAGAAAAAGCACTAATTAGTGGGAAAGCACAGCATTTTTAAAGAAGCAATTGGATGTAAAGTAGGAAAACATTCTGCGAACACCTGAAACTGAGGTCTTGAGGGTATATGTAGCAGTTCTCCTTCTCAGGCTCATTTGGTGGAAGAAGGGAGGGCATCTTCTTGTTAGCCGTTCCCAGATTTTGGAACTGCACCCTAAGGAAGCTCAGGTGGCTCCCTCCTTGTTCTGTCTCAGTTGGCAAGTAAAATCAATGCTATTACATCAGGCTTTTAGGTACGGAATGTGATTGATTGGACTGGTTTGTTGATTTTTGATATGTAGCATGACCTCAGTATCTGTAGGGGAATACATTCCAGATCCCGCATAGACACCATAGGCAATAGTGAACCCTATATTTTGACTGTACTTGTGCTAGAACATACCATAAAATGACAATGGTGGTCCTAGAGACCCACAAACACTTCCGTGGGAGGGGCTATTTGGGGGGGGGATGAAACCATTGATATCGTATTCATGGATAAGGGGTCTTACTGTATTATATTTTAACAAATGTCAGTTAGTTGGAACACTACAGATTTTTTTGAAGAACTTTTATATATATTTTACTGATTTTTGTATGGTGTTAACCAGAGCTGATTTTAATAATTTGTAAGCTGCCTTGGGTCCTATTATTGGGAAAAAGGTGAGGGCATAGATAATTAAATAGTAACAAGTAGTATCAGTAGTAAATACAGCAGTAGTAATGCTACATATGATCTTGATTTTAAAAAAAGATATTCCAAGTGCCACCTACATCCAGCAGCAAATTCTGAACTACACTATAATGATTAGGAAATGGAATTAAACACACTACAGTGAAACCTTGATTTAAGAGTTTAATTCACTCTGTGACCGAATTCTTAATTCAAAATGCTCTTATCTCAAAGTGAATTTACCCCATTCAAATGCTATTAATCCATTCCGTCCCACTGACCCCCCATTTCTTGATATATGTTTTTAAATAAGAAAGTTTATTTTATAAATAACAAATAATCTATAAATGTGTATTCACATAGAATAAAAAAGAAAGATCAACTTTAAAGTGGTAGAAGGACAAAGTCATGGCAAGGAAGTACAAAGCACAAAGTGAAGAGGCAAAAGCATCATTTTCTTCATACTGTACTCATTCCAGCCTCCCTCTCTCTCTCTTGCTCTCTCTCTCTTCATGAAACCAAACATAACAGGAATAAAACCCACACAAAATCAACTAACCCAAAGTTTCTCAAAGTGGGTAAGAGCATGAAACACAGAGGCTGCTCACTTGAAGCCCTAAAGACCTGTGCTCTTGTGCTAGCACTTTCTATCATGCTAGTGCTCCCTCTGGCTCTAGCTGTAAACTTCAAGTGCTGTGCTTATGTCAAAGTGAAACCCGGGCCAAACAGTAGCTCTTAACTCAAAATGTTTTTGTTACAACACTAAGTAGAGGTTCCACAGTACATTCAATATTATAATTTAGTACTTTTAGTTCAATATAAATAGTATAGTGAAGTCAATTTAAATACATTAAATGTATTTGCATGTATAAGTATGTGAAAATATAATAATTAATGAAGTATGAGTGAAAAGATTATTATTTGTTGATGAGTTAGGGGATGTTAATTAATCTAATGATATGGACCAAATAATTAATTAACTTAAGGGAAACTGTTTCCTAGTTAAATAGGCAATTTTGTATTTTTGATGTTCAAAAGGTCTTTAAAAATACAAAGCCAAAAATGTTAACCCCAAACATCTGGCCAACCCGAAATGTGGCATCCAACTCCGTTGCCCAGCCAAATTTACATGAATTACTTAATTTCTGGCAGATTTCTCCAAGGAAGACGTTGTTTTTTACTACAGTATTTCTTTAAAAATATTTCTATCAGTAGTTTGAAAAACAAGGTTCAGGTTTGATACCCTAACTTGATTTTGTTTAAATTTCTATCAAAATTCTCAATTGTTCATTATCATCACTTTATGAAATTCCAGTTTCACATACCCTTTGAATTTGAGTCTTATTCCTTGGCATCTAAAAGTGGCTTTACTCAGGAAAAATATAGATGTACTTTTAAAAAGTTATCCTTCAGGACTGAAACATACATTTATTTCCTGTATATGAGCTAAGTGCCATCATATATATTTCAATATTATTTCCAGTGATGGATTTTTGTGTTATTAGCTCAGTTTACTTTTCTGATGTCTTTTGTGGGGTATATGTGTTCTATTAGAAGATCAATAGAAGAAAATATAATAGATAATAATGCTAGTTAATTTTTCTAAACATTATCATTTTGCTCCCTCAAACTGGCATGCTGAAATTACATGGACAGAAATTGCTTGGATGTGCAATTACATTGCACGGTGGCTTAGGAATTCTGGGTGCTATAGTCTAAAAAGGGATCTTTTTTCTCTCTCAGAAGCTTGCTATATGATGCTTAGGGCTGTGGGTGCCAGCATAGTAGTACTAACAGCTGAGCTACTGGGACTCTTATTTTCTAAACATGTTATGCAATGTGAGTGGGATCATCAGCTCCTTCCTCCCTCATCCCCAATCTGGGTGTCTCTGTAAGAAGAGTGGATGCTTTCTCATCGATCTTAAACTAGCCATAGTTTATACGCAAAGCAACAGAAACTAGGCTGAATCTCTACTGTTCTTTAGGTCAGTGTAGAGCTGGATCAACTCCATGGTAGTCAAATACCACATGGAGCTGATCTGGGGTAATGCAGGGCCCAGGCGTCTTTGCCCCTTATTAGCCAAAATTGAGGGAAGTCTGTATTCTGACCCAGAATTTGGACTATCCCTTGACTTGGACCTGGTGAAACAGTTATACAGTTCCAAAACAGAGCCAGCTGTACCTCTCCCCTCTGTCACCCTGTTTCCTTGGTTCATGCAACACAGCACAACAGTCACCGTTCCTCCCCTGTTTGCATTGTGGTGGTCTTTGGCTGCAACATGGGTCCTACCTTCACTTCAAAATACAAAGTTGCTATTGCCTGGTGGGCATTGTTTTATGAAATACAGTAAATATCCATATTTCATATCTACTGAAATTATTTAAGAGAATTTTTTTTCAGTGAAATCTTACCATTAAAAATGTGTTCTGTATTAAGACCAGGTTTGTTGCTATTATTTGATTATTCAGTATAACAAAACCATTGTTTTGCCTCCATTGACATTGGATGGGGTGACAGGGTGATCTGTGAAGAGAGAGGAGGGGGATTAATCCTCTCCACCCTCCCTTGTTCTCTCATAGCCAATAGCTAGCAGGTAGGGTCAACGTTATGGCCAGGGACTGCCATGACATGGAGAAAGAGGTGATAGAAATGTGACTTACAGTGGCATCGAACTGCATTAAGCACTACTGGTTAGTTGGGAATCTCTTTGTGACCCATATCTGGGGCTGATATGATGCACCACATTGGTCCCAGAGTATTGGTTTATATACAATCATATGGCTTCCCGTATGTTGTTGGACTGTAACTCCCAGCATTGCTCACCATTGGCTATGTTGACTAGGGTGGATTGGAGCTGAGTTCTGGCAGGATCTGGAGAGCTTCTTGATTTCTATTTCTGGTTTAAGAAAATCAACCAACTTTAGATAATGTTTCGTTAAGATCTCTTGGGGGAAATTCAGCCTTCCTCTCTATATTTAATATTTTTAATTTCCATTATCATAAGATTTTATGGCAACAGCACTCTTGGGGGATCCTCAACCTGGGGCATGGAACTGCTTCTTGACCTCGTACTGTTAGGCAGCAATAAAATATTTGAACACAACTTCAAAACACATTTACAACTCATTTGTCCTTTCAACCACATTGAACAATCTGCCCAATAAGGCCTTGAAGAAATATAACAATATCTAAAATTTAATGACGGTTTCTCCATTCACTAAAGCACATCTGACACAACAAAAATGGTGGAAGTGGAAGAAAACGTAGCTTTAAGGCCATTTTCATCTTCCACATGCTGGATCTCAATATTCCCCAATGAAGACTTGTAGTATCTTTGGCAGAGACAACTTTGTGAACAGACTGACACAAAGTTCTTGGCCTGTTTTTGGGACAGCTAATATTTATTGTGCTTAATGTTTGAGTATGAATCTGTACCTGATTTTTAGAGTTGGTTTTGTTATACTGAATAATCAAATAATAGCAACAAACCTGGTCTTAATACAGAACACATTTTTAATGGTAAGGTTTCACTGAAAAAAAATTCTCTTAAATAATTTCAGTAGATATGAAATATGGATATTTACTGTATTTCATAAAACAATGCCCACCAGGCAATAGCAACTTTGTATTTTGAAGTGATGTGAAATGTATAGATATAAATGTAACGATTAACTTCTAGAATGAAATGAGTTTATGTAGCCAGTCCAGATCTGTCTACATAAACTGCTTATTTTGTTTTCTAAATAGTTGGAAGTTTGGCCCAATGTTTGCACCATCTTAAATATATTTACTCAGAACCTTGCCCCTTTTGTTCAGTGGAATTCATTCCTAGATAAGTGGCTATAGATTTGTGAGTTGTGCAACGTGGGTAAATGATCAAAAATCAAACTTGCCATACTTTTGCCTTGATTGTTGTTTTGAGTGAGGAAGACACATTTATTTATTTGTTAAATTGATTGTACCAGGTTTTTCCAAAAATGGGGTTTAGTGTGGGGTACAGTTGAATTAAATCCAATAGAGTAAAACAAGAAATGAATAAAAACACAACAAATTAACAATACACGTGAAAACAGAGAATACAGCACCCACTCAGTTTAAAGTCCCTACCTCTTCAAGAAATGTACAGCAGCCCCTGTTATCTTCATGGGATATGTTTCATGACTCTCTGTGAATGCTTGAAACTTGGATAATACAGAACCCTATACCACTAATATCTTTGAACCTCTGTTGACCATAGGAAACTGAAACTACAAAAATCGAATATGTGAATTGGGGGGGGGGGGTCTGTATATCATTGTTTTCCTGCATGGCAGGGGGTTAGACTAGATGGCCCATGTAGTCTCTTCCAGCTCTATGATTCTGTGAGAATACAATTTGAATGCTATATTCGCCAGGCTTTAGAAATCTCTACCAAGGTAAACTGGATTGGCTTCCTCTCATTGTCTCTACCAGCTATTGCTGTTATTATTATTATTCCACTTTATCTCCCCAAAGGGCACTCAAAGTGGCTTGACATAAAAGCATGAGTATACAATTTAAAATATACAAATATACAAATATTAACACAGAATAAAACAGAAACACAAATTCAGTTAAAATCCATCAAAACACAATCAAAGTTAAAAGCTACAGCACCCCGTGACTAGATGTTAAACATTGTCATCTTTAAAAGCCTGTCTGAATAAAAAAAGATTTAGCCTGCAGCCTGAAGGACAACCGGGAGGGGGCCATTTTGGCTTCCCTGGGCAGGGAGTTCTAGAGCTGAGGGCAGCCACTGAGAAGAACGACCTGCTCTCTCGTCCCCACCAAATGAGCTTGAGATGGAAATGGGACAGAGAGAAGTGTCTCTTTGTGCAAGGTGGTCTTGAGCAAGTGACATATAAAAGGGCTTTACCTAGGTAATTACAACATATTTATTTTATTGGGTTGTGTGCATATGTAAAAAACATGTTTATGTATTCTGTGCTTTTACTCATTTTATGTATTTGTACGATTTTACTATAAACTGCTTTAAGCCTCATTACTGGGGAAATGTCAGGATATGTATAAGCTGAATAAATAACTAAAACTAATCCAAATTATTTTTCGGCCATTTTTTTTAAAAAAAGAAGCCAGGACAGAGAATTGTGGGTGTATTTGCTGTGACTCTTGATGGCCAGGCATTCTGAGAAGACGTTGAAAGTGTAAAAAAAATCTCCAACCTGTTGCTGGTTTTGTTATCTATCTGTCACTCGTATTTTGAAACAGGAACATAAGGATACACAGTGACAGTGAGAGAAAGCAGGCCTTTTTGCTGGCTCCAAAACTAGTAGTATCCATAGCACTATCTTCAAGAGTTATTCCTATAGAATGTCGTGTGATGCATGAATCGGAGAATATCAAACATTGCAAATGTAGGATGCCGCATATGCTGCAAGTCTCCCTCCCCTCTCTTTCCTGCAACGCAATATACAAATGAAGATGTTAAGAATTAAGTTGTGGATGTGGAAAATACAGATCACAGCAGCAGACAAAAGAAAGGAATCGTTTGTACTTAATGTAGAAACCCAGGTGGTTTCCAGAGAAGGTTTTGGCCAGGATGTACTAGGCTAATTTTTCTCAGATGGATATTTGGTCATCTCCCCTATGCAATGTGCAATGTGAAAGAACTAAGTGTTGGTGGTAAACTTCTGAGGATATTATATAGTGTATTTCAAGCTTTTGTGTAATTTAGGACTAAAATTAATATTTGAAAAAAGGAAAAACTCTGAAAATAAGGATCTAGATTGACAAGAATCACACATGGTTGTTCTGTGGGAAAAACAGTATTTTCTTTACAGAAAATAGTATTTCTAAGCAAAAGTATTATTTTCTGTACAGAAAATATTGTTTTGTATACAGAAAATGCTTTTTGTGCACAATCAGATTTGTAGTCTGGAATTGTAAATGAGCTTCTAAAACTGCATGGTTTTTGTAAGCAGCAGGAATAAAATTGCCAAAATGATTCATTGTGTCATTCAAAAAGAAACATAGTGAAGAAAGCATGCCGAGTATCCATTAACTTCAACATATCCCGTTATTACAGCTTTTACTATCATGCCTCCATCTTGTGGAATCTTGGGATTTTTAGTTTGAGAAGCATGTCGAACACTTCGGTAGCTAGCTCTATGGAAGGAAAGAGAGGGATATTAGAACTCTTCATAAGAGATTTGCAAATTTCTCATCAAACTACAAATGCCAGGAAAAGAGTTATCAGTTCATTTTGTTTAGCATCAAGCTATGAAAGGTAAAGTATAATTGCATTATAATGGTGGCTGCAAGCTGTGTAGCCTTGTAGTTTGGTGTGGTAGAAATGCCTTGCTTATAATTGGAGAATAATTGTACATTGAGTACCTGCCTGGTTGGAGCAACCATATGGGTACTTATGAATGAGCTCCTGAATAGCTGATCTGGTGTCCATTACCTCTCACTTTTGTTTGCAGAATATTTCAACCAATGGGCAGAAAATGTACTAGACAATAGATCTATATTATTCAAGCTTTTCTAGGTCATATCAAATGTTCAAGACACTGAGTCAAAAGAGACATACTTTTAGATGAAATGAAAAATAAATAAGGCCTTCCAAAGGAGTTATAGCCTTCCTTTTAAAGCCCATGTGCTCAGAGAATTATTCCCATCTGTCCTTCCTCTACTCCCGTTCAGTAACCTTGTTGCAAGGTTATGATTAGTGGGAAATGGATCTTAATCACCAGTTGTAATGTTCCTCTTTTTGCTGCAGCTGTTTAAGGCAGGCTAACGGATTGCAAAACTTTGTCTTCTGCATTCTTTGCTTTAAAGAAAACACTCATATGGAACACAAACAAGAGAGAAAATTGTGTAAGGAACATTTAAAGTCTTTATAATAAAGTTTATTTCTAAAACATGAGTGTGTGTGCATGCACGCACAGTAAGACACTATCGCTACAATATGCTGCTGATTTTATTTAATTAGAATTTTAACATGCTTTTAGTTGGGGAGGGTCTTCATGCTCTTTTTCGTAGTTATGCCAAGCTATCCATGTGAGTTTCTTCTGTTGTCACCTGTCTCATTCCCAGCAGATGCACACAATCTGTTCTGCTGTAACTAAGCAGAGTTAGGTTTAAGAAGAAGATGTTAGTACATGCTGTTGTTGATGTTGCAGTCGATGCATGAATCTTTGGGGAAGGATGGAATGCTAAAATATTACAATGTTATATCCCATTCTTTGTTGAAATGAAGTTGTTCAAGGTGAAGTGATGTCAGGAACTCATAAATTTCAAGTTGGTACCCTTTAGAAAATTTGGATGGCAAACTCCTTCTTTCTAAAACATTGACCATGTTGGCTGGAGGTGTTAAAATTTCTCTGTGTTTGATTTATATGTATTTTGAGTTTGTATTGTCCTAGATTCGAACCGCGCTGAATTGTTGCCAAGTGTTAGCCACTCTGTGTCCCTCAATGAGGGAGAGAGGGTGGGGTATAAAACAATAAATAAATAAATAAAATAAATAATAGGAATAGGACATCCAAGTGCCACCTCTGTGTTGATGGAGGCAGGCAGGATTTTCCCCGGGTACTGGTTGTGGGGGGTCGGGAGCAGGTGAGGGTTTTGCCCTCCTTTCTGCTAGAGATCCCCGTGTACAACTAGTGGGCCACTGTGTGACACAGAATGCTGGACTAGATGGGCTGAGGCCCGATTCAGCATGGCTCTTCTTATGTTCTTATGTTCTTATGTAATACAATATATCTGAAAAATCATAAAATAAGAAAAAGATGCCTGTAATAACTTTTTATATAGCACATCTTAAACCATGGACTTTGTGGCATATTTACTTATTTGCCATGTTTATACCCTACCCTTCTCACCCCATAGGGGTCTCAAGGCGGCTTACATATATAGGCAGCAATTTGATGCCATATGGGCATACAAAGTAAAATAAACACATATATTAAAACAATCATTAAAAACACATCAAACCTTAAAACCACTTATTTAAAATCACATTATCAAATATCATAGTCCGAGGCTGTTCCAGATTGTCATTTGTGGGATATGAACATATATTTTAGTTTATGAACTACCACGTTTCACATAACTCATTTCTCATTTTCTAATTTGATGCACAAACACAAGTCTTGATCATACATATGAAGCATTTTGTTCCTGTGAAAGATACATTCTAATGACAGCGCAAGGTAGTTGCAGGATTTCGTCCAAGTTTCTGAGTATATTTTTGCACCTTCTTGTATATGTCAGGCTTCCTTTTGTGGAAAGGAACTTTTACAATACCAAGAATAATTTACTAGGGCCATGAGAAAATGCTTCAGTGCTCAAACTTTCACATTGTCCAGTAAAAAACAACAACACAGAAACCCCAAACAATATGGCCACTAGTTAAGAATTCTGGGAGCAAATGTTCAACAGCATTTTGCAGCATTGTTGGTTAAGAATCACTGATGTAGGCTTTCTAGTATTTGTAGTAGTTCTGCTGAAAGCTGTTGGCATTATTTGTGGTGTTGGTGGGTTTCATTTGAGAAATTCTGTCTCTTGCCCTCTACGTGGTGGACCATATTTCATAGCATCATCTGATGGTGTTGCTCACTACATTAGACAGGCTCAAGTTGTTCCTTTCTAAGAGGGATGAGCCATGATAAAATAATTTCCAGAGTACTGAGAAATACATCACAACAGCTGGTGTGTGGTGCTTCCTCCCCCAGGCAAGACGTGGGTTGAGGGAACGTTGTCGCCCCTCTTGTCCACCATGAATTACATGCATTGAATTTACCAGGACGACTGCCTTCTCCCTGCTTTGTCATTCCAGTGGGAGGAAGGAAATTCAGAAAGAGTTATCAGTTCATTTTTGTATTGCCTTCTGCACAATTTTATAAAGGAGGTCAGATTTCCTGTTTAGTTCCTTTTCAAACGTCACGATGGGACTGATACTTCAGTCTACAGAGCTTTGCAACTAACTTTCACACAGTGTGCAGATCACTAGCTATAGTTATGTAAATAACCATAATCCTTGTTATGCTTAATCTACATGCATGTTAGCTTCTTACCCATGCTTCAGAGACTCTAGTCAAAGTGCAGGTCAAATATAATAAATTACACCTACTCCCCCATTTTAAAAACCCATCTGGAAAAAGAAAAAATGTGTATCTAAAGAATCCTATGGATGCTACTTGCCTACATAATTATGTGAGGCTATGTGGGGCAAACCTTAAACATGATCTAAGATTATTTCTTGGTTTAGAATGCAGTAGGAAGAAAATGTGTAGGAGGAAGGCACCTGTTTGTCTCCTGTTCGGCACCAACACCTTTCTCCAAGCTGCTACATTTCAAATATTTTTGTTTATAACTCACATGATTCTTCACTATGACCATGCTGACTGAGGCTGATGGGAGGTAAACTCCAAAATACCAGGAGTACAACAGCTTGGGGAAAGCATGCCCTGAAGGGAAGAGAATGAAATGTATTAAAGGATTAAACATATTTTCCCCAGCTACCCTACTTTTGGCCTACCAAAGGTTTGATAGAGAAAGGGAGTGTTTTAGGCTATGTTATTGATTCTTCCAAAAATCTAGTCCTTTGTAAGAACGGTGAATGTTGGTTGACCTGAGGATAGTTAATGTAGAATATTAGTTGTAAGCAGGCTAAGAATAGCTAATGTGGGATATTAGTTGTTAACAGGCCTTTTGCCTGTATTTGAAGAAAGGTTAAGGTGGAATTGAGATTACTCCTCTTTCCAACCATTAATAGTTTAAGGTGTTTTTAAATATATACATACATGTATGTCATGCTGTTTCAAGATCCTAGAACGAAATGCTATTGGGAACATAGTCTTTTAGCCCCCCCCCCCCTTTTTTTTTTTTTACAAAATTGTTAAACATTAAAAATGTGAGGACACAATGCATCCATACTGAAGAACGGAATTTATGTTACAAGTTAATGTCATCTCTAATCCTATTATTCACATTCTTAATGATAACACTTCTATCTTTGAATTGCCCTCTTTTCAGAGGAGTTGATTTCTTTGGGCTTTTTCGATAGCTAAAAAATTAATTCTTCAACAGTGGAAAGCTCCATTAATTCCCAAAATCAAAGACTGCTTTAATGAGCTTAGTGACTTGGCTGAATTTAAAGTAGCTGCAATATACATTTACATAAATTAAATATATTTAAAGAATTTGATCTCTATTTTTAGAGAGGTTTTTTTAATATAAAAATACTGTTCTACTTTAAGGTTGGTTGTCATTAATTTAAAACCCAGATTATTCATGGTTATCAAGACAAAAAAACTACTATGCACTTCTTGAAACAAACTCAGGTGATATGTTGAAAAAAATATTCAATGAAGACAGTTATGTCTGCAATACTAATGCCTATAGTCTTCCGTAAAAAAATAAATTGCTAAACTTGTACATGCAGGAAGTGGAATGTGAATCAGTTTTACAAGATGCAAAGTAATCTTTGCATTGCAATGTGAAAGCATAAAAACAGAACTTACTACATTCTCCTTTAGTAGAGTTAATTGCTAAATCGGTTAGGGGTGTTTTGATATTTTGGTTCATTCACAAATAGATAAAATGCTTAAAAGGGGGAGGGAAATAGCTCAACAAACTGAAATTTTGGGCTTACATGCCTAAGAACCAAATCACACATAAAGGGAGATATAATCAGACCTACTTTCTCTATTGTAAAGTAAAGGTGGGTGTGGTGTCCAAATCAAGCGCACTCACACAATCCAAAAAACAAACTTTGATTTTACCATTGCCATTGTATATAATGCTCATTTTACTATACTGTGACAAATTTATTTTTATTTTATTTAAAACATTTATATTCTGCCCTTCTCACCCCACAGGGGACACAGGGCAGAGCACAACATATATATGGCAAGCATTCAGTGCCGGGACAGAAACTATAAATATACACAAACATTAAAATCCCTTATATTGACATTAAAATCAACTGTTTAAAACCATCTCAGGACACCATTCTATTATACAAAGACAATTGAGTCATGCAGTACAGTTCTTCGTGCTATCTGTTGCATGATAACAATGCATGTGATCCTCCCTCTTTCTTCCTAAAGGGCCAGAAAAAATTGTTACACAGTTAAAATGTCAATTAAAAATATTATTTATTTACTTCATTTATACCCCCACCTTTCTCACCCCACAGGGGATGCAAGGTGGCTTACAGACGTTGGCAAAAATTCAATGCTACATATAAACATAACAATAAATAAACTTATTTGAGAGAGAGAATTTTGTTTATCAGACAAACTACACAAAGTCATTTTTCGTTTCTTTTTGCGGAGAGCACCAGCAGTGATACAGCGTTAGTTGTACTAGGCTCAATTTAAGTAATTCACATTACCAGATTTAACAGAAATAAGACAGTTCAACAGCACAGCCCCTCAGGTGTCTATAGGTTCATTCAGATAAAGATTGGAAGTTAAGAACACATCCTGTACCCTATACACATGGGAATAAGTCTTGTGAAATGCTTTGGGATTTATTGCCAAGTAAACAAACACAAGATTTTTCTGTAAATCTCATTAAATTCAATTAAAATTTAAGCAAGCAGTCAGAAAGATGAGGTTGTGTGAAACCCTTCAGATGATGTTGAACTCCAACTCACTTATCCCCATGCCAGCATAGCCCGGAAGGTCACACTTTGCCCATCTGTGCCCTAGAAAGAGCTCTAGTGCTGGGAAACTCTAGTAGGAGTTTCTTTGCTCAATAAAGCAAATATGTTTGTTCTTTGAGGGTAAGTGTGATGCTGGTGGTATACCGAAAGCCAGCACTGAGCAAAGAATCTTTTGCCATTCAGCAAAAAATGTTTTCCATAGCAATTCAGGACAATTCATTTATTATTTATTTCGAACATTTATATTCCATCCTTTCCAACCCCTTTGGGGGAACTCAGGGCGGCTTACAAATGGCAAACATTAGATGCCAACAACAACTTCAATCACATTACAAAACAAATTAACATTAGATAAGCAACAAGATTACAAATGTACATTAAAATTAAAACATTTAAAATTAAAACCAGAGCCAAGACCAAATCACAAAATTCACTCCCTCTTCAACGAAGGAAGTGGTGATATGTGGAAGAGAAAGAGTTGTACTTTCAACCACTAATGGACTCAAAGGATGTGTGATGCTTCTCTTAATCTGGGACATTTATTTGCATGCTTCTTTTCCACATCTGTTCCTGATGTGTTCTGAATCCATATTTGTGGGCATGTGAATGACTCCATCAGAATGAATTGCTTAGAAAGAACAATTAACATATTTCTATGTACCAAAATCTTGACTTCAGTATAATTCTATACAGTTTAATGTGGTTGCAAATCCATGGGGCTTTCTCCCACATTTGACTAAAGACAGGTTTGCTACTTTTAGTTTAAACCTTTTCATGTCACTTTGGATGTGAGATCTGCGTAGGCAAGCATAGGATTCTGTGGTTGATGTAATAAATTCCTCCTTTTTTAAAAAAAAATGTTTTTGTTTTGTTTTTTGTTATTATTTTGGAGCAGGAATATAGCATGCCTTCTTATCCTAGATCATATATGTTTAGGATACTATGTGAAAATGTTTGTGTAATGAGCTGTGGGAGTTGTTTCCATTGCTAGACTGTCAGTTCCATTGTCAAGCAAGTAAATATTCTAAAGACCCTATCTGATCTTGGAAACTAAGCAGTGTCCGCCCTATTTAGTACTGGTATATGAGATTGGCAGTAAACACAGTACCATGTGCTACAGGCTATAATTCAGAGGAAGGCAAGGAGCCCCCGGTGGTGCAGTGAGGACCAACAGGTCGTAGGTTCGAATTCAGGGAGAGTGCGGATGAGCTTCTTCTGTCAGCTCCATCCCCCCATGCAGGGACATGAGAGAAACCTCCCACAAGGATGGTAAAACATCAAAACATCTGGGCATCCCCTGGGCAACGTCCTTGCAGTCAGCCAATTCTCTCACACCAGAAGCGACTTTTAGTTTCTCAAGTCACTTCTGACACAAAAAAGGAGGAAGGCAATGGCTAACCACTTCTGAATATTCCGTGTCTAAGGAAACATGATTGAATCCATGAGGTTCTCATATGTCAACTGGTGACTTGAAGCCACGCACACACGCACACACACATTTCTGTTCTGTATGAGTATTATATGAGTTCAAAATCTTAGCAGTATTTGTCATAGATTAGTTGCATTGTAATCTAATTTGTTTTAAAATAATCCCTTCCACTGATTGGTGCCCTCCAGAGTCCTTAAAGAAGTCTGAACCACCAAAAAAGGGATGATTCAGGGATATAGCTATCGGGAACCACAAAATGAGGATACTGTACTCTCCCAGTAATAAGTCCACCTGCCCAATGAAATTTCCCATTTCACAAATTTCTATCGTTGCACTAACTCAAAACTGCCCTTGAGCATTTGGACATACAGTTTAGATGCCCAAAAAAATTGTGTACTTACACAGTATCTGCAAACCCCCCTTCTGTCTCCACCGCTGCTTTCTGACGTTTACTAGGAAGGCTGTGCTTTGTTCTCTTCCTTCAGTCGCCATCCAAGCATGACTTCCAGGTGCATCAACAAATGGTATCACTGCCTACTGCTGTCAAAATTCCTATTGATTTTTCTTTCCCCTTATCATCAGGTACTAAGCACAGTAATTAAAACATCGGGTGCTGTTTTGTAGTGTAATAGCATGATATTCTAACCTTTTACCTCCATGGCTGCTGAAAGTGGAGCTGCCATTTGCTCTCATGTAATGAAGGGGGAAGATGAGGAGTTCTGTGTAGGACTAGGTGCCGTAGGCTATATTTCACAAGAAGAAGCTGGCAAAACCACCTCTGAGTATTCCTTGTTTCAGAAAGCCCTGTGAAATTCATGGAGTTGTCATAAGTTGACAGATGACTTGATCAAAAACACACAGAAATTGTTTACACATGCATTTATGTGTGTCTTTTTCTTTTGAGCAGGTGGGCAAGTTGAGTTCATCATCCTGTGAATAGTGTTCAATCTCCTTGTGTCTGCCTGTGTCTCTTCATCCACAATGAACTTTACATCTCTCTATTATTATCTATTTGACAGACTGGATTGTGTAGGAAAATCAAGAGTCTTGACAAATACACGACAAAGTCTTATAGCACAGAGTGAATTCTCTTGCGAGGGATTTTCTTTCTATGATCAGGTTCTCCACATCTCATAATACTGGTGAGCAGGTCTTCAGCCAGCCAGCTGATCTTTATTAGCCAGGTCCAGCCCCTTTCATTGGCAGTAAATATAGTTGTATAGCTTTCAGCAACAAAAGATTTTTACATATATTTCACATAGTTTACAAAGTTCCCATATTATCATTTGTTGCCCCTAAATTTACGTCAGATGGAAAAACAATGTAATCACTACAGTTATGACATAGGAAATGATATTGAAAGAAAAAAATCAACAACATAC
This sequence comes from Anolis apletophallus, assembly GCA_030556195.1. Classification (NCBI taxonomy): domain Eukaryota; kingdom Metazoa; phylum Chordata; class Lepidosauria; order Squamata; family Anolidae; genus Anolis; species Anolis apletophallus. Next base: position 54,004,879 of record JARBWK010000006.1, on the reverse strand, counting down.
TTTTGATCCAGACAAAATATGTAACAAGTTTGAACATGTTTCATTTTAAAATACCCTGCAATGCTTTGCCTGCAGACTCCCCTTCCAATATGGACAGACCACACTTTTTATGGTTTAATGCAGCCCTCTCTCTTTTCTAGCTTAGTCATGGCCTTTCTCAGGTGCAGACAGATAGATGGTTTGGTGAAACTGTTGCCTAATATAATAATAATAATAATAATAATAATAATAATAATAACTTTATTTCTTGTGAGTCGCCCTCCACCATTGGTGCTCCGGGCGACTTACATCATTTAAGAAAAAAAACAAAACACAGGTACATCAATTAAAAACACAGGTACAGAGAACCATAGAGGGCCCAGCCTCCAGGTTATCTAGTCAATCCCCAAACGCCTGGCGGAAGAGCCAAGTTTTCAAGTCGGACAGGAATCTGGCTGGGGCCGATGTGGCCCTGAGAGCAGGCGGAAGTGTATTCCAGATCACAGGGGCCACCACAGAGAAGGCTCTCCGTCGGGTCTTTGTCAGCCGGGCCTCTCTCACCCCTGGGATGGCTATACAGTCACCATTTATTGCACGCGCTGGTCTTTCACTTAATATGTATTATTCATGGACTACAGCCCCCTAAGGAAGTTGGTGAACTGGTAATGATTGGTTGAAACCTTAAGACCAGTCCAGTATACAGTCTTCTGTATACTGAAGAAATAATGCATGAAGTATTTGTTTAGGAGAGCCTTTGAAATATACTCAATTTGTTACTAAAAGTGTTTACCCATGTCTGAAGACAGGTTCTTGTGTGAATTCAGAATTGAGTTTGTGATTGTATATGAGTGTAGTGGTTTGAGTATTAGATTATGGCTCTGGAGAGCAGGATTTGAAACCCTGCTCAGCCTTGAAAACCCATTGGGTGATCTTGCTTGAGTCACACACTCTTAGCCCCTGAAAAGCCCATTAAAGGGTCACCTTAGGGTCTCCATAAGCCAGAAAGGACTTGAAGACACACAACATGTAATACATTTATAAAGCTATAGAGAGAGACAATATCTATCATCTATCGGTTGATCTAAATTGTTTCTTGGAGTTATAGTTGAAAAAAGTCACTTGTCCATGTATTGGTTTTGTAGCACCCATGGGCCCGTTCGTGCCAATGGGAGGGGGTGAGGCGCCGGGGGTCCCGATGCCATTGGGACCCGCACAGGCTGAAGGGGACTCGGAGGACGAGTTGGAAGGCCCCGTGGGAACTGATCCTCAGTTCTCCGGCCACGTCTGATCTGAAGGGCGTGAAAGCGGAGTGAATCACGGAGCCTAGTCTGGCTCGTCCTGGACCAAGACCTTGCCTTGTTATTGATTCGCATTGCTGCGGATACCCTGCTTTGTTCCGGAGGCAATCCGGAAACTTGCCAAGTTTTTGCCACGTTTGCTTTTGGACTTATCTATTGGAACTATGCTTTCGTAATCGGACTACAGCTTTGCTGTTTGCGTTATTCTTTGATCTCTTCAAGAGAATTGCCTTTTGGACTTTTTATATTCAATAAAAGTTGTTAGCCTTTGCTACGTCTCCGTGTGTGTGTATAAGGGGCAGTTCTAAGTCGGTGTTCGTGACAGTTGGCCGGAGAACTCCTCGAACCCCTTTCGCACCACGGACGTACCCAAACCGCCGGCTGCGCACCAAGGCCCCATTGTCTCTACGGCCGCCATGGCGAACTTGACGGGTCCGCAAGTGGCGGCGTTGCAACAGGAGGTGGCGGAGCTGCGAACCCGAGCGGGGCGGCACCCGTCGGTGAATGCCCCGGCTCGTTTCAATGGAATCCGGCGATGGTGGAAGTTTTCAT